>CM054177.1:137115162-137715162 GCA_028829895.1 Sinotaia quadrata | reverse complement strand
ATCTTGTGGATTATGGATTGAATTGCATGCTCTGAAAGATACGGAAAGCTTTTTACAGATTAATACATTTTATGTCCTTTACTAAAAATGGTCGGATCTCATTCATACATTTGTGGTGATTGATGGAGCGTTGGCTGAAATGCATGAAGGTAAAATGAGAAAAAGAGTTGGGTGAACGTTGAAAAGAAGGTTGGGTTAAAGTTGGGGGAATGTTGGCCAAGGATAAAAGAAGGTTGGGTTAATTAGTTGGGGTGATGTTGGGAAAGGGTTGGCTATTGTATATGCATTGAAATAAAATGTTTGGCCAATGCTGAGAGTCCTGAATGGTCAAATAGAAATAACCTCTTATGTGTATAAGATTTCTTAATAACTAATTTCAGCTAACCTAGCACCCTAAGATCATTCACGCACATCCGTTTTGTTTTGTTTTTAACTGGATTATATTCCACCACTGTTTTTAACTGGATTATATTTTACCATTGTTTTTAACTGGATTATATTCCACCACTGTTTTTAACTGGATTATATTCCACCACTGTTTTTGACTGGATTATATTTTACCACTGTTTTTAACTGGATTATATTTTACCATTGTTTTTAACTGGATTATATTTTACCACTGTTTTTAACTGGATTATATTCCACCACTGTGGAATTTCTGCAAATATCACAAACACGAACGTATATATGAAACTAACTTTCTTACTCAACACGAAAGAATATGCTTTAGAAAGACATTTGTCGTAAGGATGAAAATAAAATACATGAACTAGATAGATAGATAGATAGATAGATAGATAGATAGATAGATAGATAGATAGATAGATAGATAGATAGATAGATAGATAGATAGATAGACAGATAGATAGATAGATAGGCAGACACAGACAAACAGCAGATAGATAGACAGACAGACAGACATAGATAGATAGATAGATAGATAGACAGACAGATAGATAGATAGATAGATAGAGGAATGGATGGATGGATGGATGGATGGAGAGAGAGAGAGAGATATAGGGTCAGATTTGGTGACAAAATAAAAGTGAGTGGTTTACTATTTGAAATAATTATTACGTAGAGAAATTGAGATATCAGTTGGGGTGTAAACTACAACAACAACAACAACAATGCTTTTCTTAAGTGAGTCCACCTGTTTAACAAATAGCTTACCCCAGAAGTAACCGCATTGTTCCAGCATTTGGAATGTATGCTTATATAATAAAGGTTTGTCAGAGAATAAAAATTAATGAATAATTGATTGGCTCATAACAATATATTGCATATATTCTATTTTGAAGTGCAGTATTTTTATGAGTTAAAAAAATAATCAAGTTGCATTTAATAAGTCTGTTGTATTTATTTACTTTTTTAATTTGGGTGTTGGGTCAAGACTTTTAGTATCCCATAGGTCAAATTTCATCTGTTTAGGGTCCTAAAAGTAGCGATACAAGCATCAGAGAATTTTTGACGAAATTAATTTATGTAATAAATAGAAAGAATACATGTTTGAACATTTACTTTATTTGCTTTGGTGGTCGTGCGACGCGCATGCATGAAGAAGTTATTAAGTAATTAAAAGTAGTTAAAAGATAGTCTGAAGTCTACCAGAACATGTGCACATATTACCTCCCTTGGTTTGAAAAAATGCACATGAGCGAACGGCTTTCCGTTCTCGCTTTTCACATTATACCACATGCACAGAGAGTAAGTTATTTCTCTTCATTACAAAGTCCATATCACACACACACACACACACACACACACACACACACACACACACACACACACACATGTATGCAAGTTCGTGAAGGTACGTACTTTCTTCACAAAACGAACGTACTTATGAGGCAGTTTTTATGAATAAATTATACATTTATGATAATTAATGCATATCTTAGTTGTTGTTTATTTTTAAACGTTTATCTATACGCCAAAGTGTCATTATCAAACATTTCACAAATATTTGCACGCCAAGCGAATATAGGCTATTATCCAGTGGGTCGTCTTGAGGCACAGCGACACCTATCGTTTCCGTCTTGAACGGTATTGTTACCACAACACTGTGGTCCAGTGCGGATTAAAGGTACGCAACTCTCAGTCGTTATCGAAGCAAGGTTTTGATATTCGAGCATGAGTATTCGTTCTGCGCGTGCGTGTGTGTGTGTGTGTGTGTGTGTGTGTGTGTGTGTGTGTGTGTGTGTGTGTGTGTGTGTGTGCGTGTGTGTGTTCCAGGTAAAGACCAAGCGGCCATTGACTGAGTGGAATCATTTCCATTGAAAAATCGCCAGTTTTATGCTAGGAACATTGACCTCAAACTGTGGTAGCAATTGAAGAACTGCTCTAGGTAACCAACATCCTATATGTAACGGGAGCGTAAACTTAAAATAGTCCACGTGTCATTACAAGCTGAAGTATTAAGATGCAGTACGATGCAATACTGGTGTAAGATACTAAAACTTACACTGGTGTCTCCTTAGGACAGGGTTGCACGATTAGAGCTAAATAGTTGTAACTAGCAAATGGTGTACGTCACATAAACTGAATGTTTAATGCGGTCAAATTATCGATTTGCCAACCAATAGGTCTTAGTCTTATATCTGTCTACAGCTGCCTGCTACCAGGACAACAATGTGTTTTTAATGTTTTCAATATTATTTTAACTTTTCTAACTGGTTGATGTAATATCTTGTACTGAATCACCCGACTTGTTTAATGAAAATATTGCTAAGACGTGATTATTTTCTAGTCTGTTAAAGTCTATACTCTATTATATCTCCTATTTAACCCTCTTTAGTAATAGAAATAACTTTCCTATGAGATGTTGAAATTAACAAGATCCTACCGAAAAATTTCTATAAAGGAAAATTTGCAACATTGGCTATTCAGTAACATGTTGAAATTGTACCGTCCTTTCTGTTCAATTGCAGAATTAGTTTTCAACTTTAAAGTGCCTTATCTGTATGTGGAAATGTAATAATTATTATAACATCCCTCACCCTCACCCTTATTTCCCGCCTGCCAGCTAGCTTATCAGATTATTTAGGAAGGCAATGATAACACCTAGATTTTGACAAATTAAAGTGAATTGCAGTATGATCAATTTTCATTTTCCTTTGGACAGATCCCCCCCCCCCCCCAACTAGGCGTACAGTCAGATATACGAATATCCACAAAGGTTGAAAAAAAACACAACATTATTTATTTAATCTTAACAGGTTTACTTGTGGAGGTAATCACAAACATAAGTATGCAAGTGGCTGAGACACCACACAAAATGCATTAGAACAACGCTGTCTTGTATTATGTCAACAGTTTTATATCCTTGTGACGTTTTGCTGGGAGATGTTAATTCTCCACCACCCCGGGCCGCCAGTAACCTTAAGCTAATTTCCCAAACACACTTTATGGCTGGCCGCACATGTTAGAAAGATGAATGACATATAGACCACTGACTTGTGTAAAGTAGCCTTTCGGGTTTCAAGTTCGAATCTTCAATTCACTTCATTTCAGGCAAGCCTAGACCGCTTCGAGTAGCTGCGTGGAACCGCCATTTTGGCAATCTTTTAAAAGAAATTTCACTGGCTGACGAAATTACATATTTGACTTTGTCAGGATTTCTTTTATAGGCTAAGTTTTATTTTCCCTCTTGACACTGAGTCGTCAACTCTCGCACCCAGTTTGACGAGTTTGTGCGATAGGTGTTTCTCGGCCACAGCAAATGTGTATCGCTCGGAATGACCTTTTTATTGAGACAGGAGTGTTAATGTTGTTGTTCCAGTTATAAACACAAATTAACACGTAGCCGTCTAGGCACATTTTACTGGTATTGTATTTCGAGACGCTCATTTATTGTTGCCGTAAGTAAAAACAATCGAGTTTCTGATTTGTGACGTTAACTTTGAGGTGTCTGCCGGCTGCGAAGCTTTAAGATGCCTAAATCTGTTAACTTTGACAACTGTCACTGTCTGCAAGATTAGATTTCAACCTGCAGTCAACCAATGACTTGTGACATTTTAGAAGCGCTGTTTTCCCCATTTCTCAAATACATGTGCAACACTTGTTCGTTTTGATGTGGATTTCACGTCCGCTCCCAACTTTCGCTGATTTTGCACACGGGCGAAAGCATCAAAAGGAGAGACGTGTTTTGAAAGGAAAACGCATACTGTTAAGGGTGGGGAGAGCGAAGGTTTGAGTGCGTGCGTAAGGCGTGTATGTGTGTGTGTGTGTGTGTGTGTGTGTGTGTGTGTGTGTGTGTGTGTGCGTGCGTGTGCGCGTGTGTGTGTGACTTATTTTTCAGGGTGCACTGTTATTCGTGAATCAACAGACACTTTCAGATTTTTAAGGGATCTTAAGTGTGCGCAGTCTGTAGCACACGGGATCCAATTTATCATCTCATTCGATGGATTCGATACTAATGTAGAATTAAAACTTAAAGTATTTCAGATTTGACGTACATATATCAAAACCCTGTCCAAGCTTTTGCTGTGTTGTTGGCGGTGGATAGTGATAGTCAGGTTGAAATACATGTATTACAGTATAAAATTATCAAAAACAAAATTATCATTATAGTCAATTTGAAATATAGAAGAGTATGACTCTGCAAAACAAAAAAATATCGTTATAGTCAATTTGAAATATAGAAGAGCATGACTCTGCAAAACAAAATTATCGTTATAGTCAATTTGAAATATAGAAGAGCATGACTCTGCAAAACAAAATTATCGTTATAGTCAATTTGAAATATAGAAGAGCATGACTCTGCAAAACAAAATTATCGTTATAGTCAATTTGAAATATAGAAGAGCATGACTCTGCAAAACAAAATTATCGTTATAGTCAATTTGAAATATAGAAGAGCATGACTCTGCAAAACAAAAAATACCGTTACTGTTTGAGTGAGCACAAAAGAGAGCAAAACAAATAATACACAGATCGTAAATTAATACACAGATTTGTAAATTAAATATGTGGTGTAAAAAAAAAAAAGGATTTTTGACTCCCTACCCTAGAAACAAACATAAAAGCCACACTTTTACACCACCCATTCATTAGTGACATACCTTATGGACAGCCCCTTGTGTCACAACAATCAGCTGCGGATATATACATGTATCTGAATAAATCTGCTTATAGAACATAATGCCATGAAATCTGAATAGAAAAGTTGTAAACGACTCAGTTTTCCCTATTCGAGATTCAGCAGACAGCATTTGATTTGCAACTGATGATCATACAATTATCCTCGGTCAATTTTCAGTTTTGCTTGTTTGTAAACTAAGTCATTTTTTAATTCGTCTATCTTGAAATTAACTAACGAATTAAGTTACATCAATCAATCAATCAGAAAGGTTGCTGGAATTCATTGTCGTACGCCTTAATAAAAATCCCTTCGATTTTAGCGCTGTCAATATTGGGTTATATATTTCTCTCTAGTGCCTCTTCTCCAAGCAAGTTAGAGCAATGGTGCTAATGAAAGACATTATACCTACTTGACAAGTTTAACACTGTGTTCTGCATGAATTTGTGAGCCAGCCCCCCCCCCCCCCCCCTGCCAAATATACCTCAGGGACAGAAGTAATGAAGTTCTGATTTAAAATGTGTGTGTGTGTGTGTGTGTGTGTGTGTGTGAGAGAGAGAGAGAGAGAGAGAGAGCGAGTGAGCGAGAGAGAAAGAGAGAGAGAGAGATTATGCAATATTGTTATGTTTTCATATAAGGCGGAGTGAATAAGAGGACCAAGTTTTGAGTAATAAAGTGAAGAAAACTTTAGAACCTGATCAGATATCGATAGGATTTGGCGCCACCTTCTTAATTCTGTCACTCACTCCTGTGCTCCCTGGGACATCACCCTAACAATCAACAAAAGCACAACACTCCCCTCAAAAGAAAATAGATACATCTTAACCGGTAATAGATCTTCAATTTATTCAGATAGAGCAACTATGATTTATAGATATGCAAATGACATCTAAATCCACTACGCAAGGGAGTGAGATAATAGGATGCGATGTGTATCTCATGAGTGTCAAATTTATGAGAGATTGTGGACAGATAATTTATGTGGTGACTATCTTAGTTCGCATGTCAAGTATGTAAAAATTGCCCACACACTGTTACATTTTGAACTGCGATGAATTGGGGCCAACGATTTTGTAATATTCGCAAAAACGACGGTAAAAAATATTCCGAAATGTTGTTGGGGTCAATGAAGGAATCATTTCCAGTGCTACTGATGCTTGCTCTTCACTGTCACTGTTGTTTTCTCTTAAGATTATATTCTCTAACACTTCACTCAAACAATATTCAGCGTCTAACCTAGTTTGCAGACAAGATGGGTGGCTAACGTCATTACACACCTTGGGCCCGTTCACTACAAGGTCTCTGTCATAAGGGAAACTGGACTCAAATGTTGCGACCACCCCATGTGGCTGCCACACTCGCATTTTACCGCCATGCTCCACTGACTTGATTCTTGGATCAGGCATGTCTTTTATCTGGAGATTGTGTGCTGCTGCATTCTGACATGGTGGTCGCTCGTATACGTTTATGACTTGAAACACAGCTATAGGGATGCTGTGTCGGTTGTGCCGGTAAAGACGTCCCAACACAGATCCTATCCCCACTTTATAGTTTGGGAAATTAGTAGCCTCAATTGGTCTCTCTAAAAAGATTTTCTGCAAGCTTGCTGCGCGAGTTAGTAATGAGTTCAGATTTTCGTTCACAGGATGAGATGAACTTCTGCAATCATTTCGTTCTCCACACCTTGCACTTTTTTTGTCACCCCCAGAATCTTTGTAAGCCAGAATAGTTCCTGACAACATCGCCTTGGCCCAAGCTGATATCTTTATTCCAAAGTCAACAGCCATGAGTTTTGAGATCTTTTCCTCACCATTTGATGGGGTAATGATTTTACCATCTGGTGACTGGTGAGCTCTGCTAGATTCCTGGATGTTTGCTTGAGCTCCAGACACAACTGGCTTGACTGTGCAGGACAAAGACAGGATTCTTTCATTGAACTTTCCATCGACAATCGTTACATTATGGCATCGTTCTTCACAATCGCGCAACCCCAGGTTTGAAAAATTAGTCCGACTTGTCATTTTGTCTTCAGTATCATGATGGGTAAGCTCTTGTCCACTGTTTACTTGTATGGTGTGTTGGGTTGGCCCCTGTTTAGTGTTTATTGGCATGGCGTGTTGGGTTGGCTCTTGTTTAGTGTTTACTTGCATAGTGTGCTGGGTTGGCTCTTGTTTAGTGTTTATTGGCATGGAGTGTTGGGTTGGCTCTTGTTTAGAGTTTATTGGCATGGAGTGTTGGGTTGGCTCTTGTTTAGTGTTTATTGGTATGGAGTTTTGGGCTGGTTTCTGTTTAGTGTTTAATTGCATGAAGTGCTGGGATGGCTCTTGTTTAGTGTTTGATTGCATGGTGTGCTGAGTTGGTTCTTCTGTGGCATTTACTTGTATGGTGTTCTGAATTGGCTCTTGTTTAGTGTTAACTTGTATAATATGCTGGGTTGACTCTTGTCTAGGATTTACTTGTATGGTATGCTGGGTTGGCTTTTGCTTTGTGTTTGCTTGCTTGGTGTGCTGAGTTGTTTCTTGCCTGGCTGTTACATGCATCACTTTGCATTTAGTATCAGTTGGATGACTCTTATCTGCACCGCCACATGATGATGAATTATTATCCGTTAATGCTAGTTCAGAACTAATATCATTAGGATACCTATATGTAGGTTTCATATTTACTGGAGTGATTATATTCCGGCTTTCTTTCTCTGTAGAAAAACGGGAATGCTTTTTTAACCTTGATGATATAGTACATCTATCGTTTTCGGATACCACATCTGGTGCAAGTACTTCCTGCATAGTGGGTAACATCCGATTATCTCTCCCTGTATCAAAAGCCATCTCCCGCAACACGTCACTTGTACTTGGTGTCACTCGATTGTTTGTAGGAGAAATGATTTGTAACTTTTTTGAAGGAGAGATGTTTTTGGAGAAGATTCGTGCTATGCTATTTCTTGCTGTTTTTTCCTCTCCATGATCTGTTTCCTTTGAAGTGGGAATTAATGAAATTAACTGATGGATTACGGCAGGATGTTGTGAATTTGTGTTGTGAATAGTAGCACAAGAAGGAGACAATGGGATCTGCGTACTCTGCAAACTGAGCACATTAGCCTCTTGAATTACAGAGTTTTCTACAGGCAAGTTTGTGCTATACTGCTCATGCCCTTTGTCTAAAAGAATGGTTGAAGAACAGCCAGTCTCAACTTTTGGTGTCTCATTTTCAAGTAATTTTAGAAGCTCGTCCACAATCTTTTCCAGCTGAACAAAAAACTCTGTAACTGTGAATGACTGAGAGAGCTCTTCCGTGATATCAGAACGAAAAGACACTTGCGATGATACTGACAAACTAAGCCTACAGTTTTGGACATTTTCCTCACGCAAATTCTCGTGTGACTGACTTATTGAAAATTGTTGGGAGCCACAGCCATATTGTGATGTCAATGCTCTCTTAGTATGTTCAAAGTTTAATGGTCCAATAGAGTTTTCATCCTGAGATAATATGTGCTTTGGTAAAAACGAAAATTCACAACTGTCTCTGGTTTCGGCATTTTCTTTCCTGTTCCCAAAAAGACGAAGATTTTCTTTTAGTTCGTTTACTGTCTTTGATTTAAGTTTAGTTTTAATACATCTCTGTGGGGACGAAAATTCATCATCCTTTAAGGTTTGGTGCATTTTATTTATTTCTGTAGGACAGTGGAGATTTGCTGCATAGTCTGGTTTTTGTAATAATTTATCTTCATCACACTTTTGTGAAGGTGAAAGTTTGCAACTGTACAAGGTTTTGAAAACCTCTTTAATATCCGTGAAAGCTAGGTCAAGGCTCTCTGATCGAGGCCTTTCTGCTCTGAAGAGCTCACTTGCTTCACACGTTTGCAGTGGTGAAAGTTCACAATCGGCTACAGGTCTCTGGTTCTCTTTCATGTCTGTGATTTGATCAAGAATTTCTTTGTGCACGTCCGGAGGTAAAGAACATTCACTTTGTAACAGCTTACGTTCAATACACTTTAGATATCGGAGTGCGTACATACCCAGCTTTTTACACCTGACTGAAATAGGCATTTTAGGACCATCATTTTTAATTTCAGTAAGCACAGACTGATCTAAGTTGTTTGACGCACTTAGACTTGATGGGCATAGGTCTGAGGTGCGATCACTAATTCTCTCTGAAAAAGACGTAGGGGTGATACACAATGTTGTGGCAGAGCTTCTGTTTTGAAGGCCTGACTGCGGTATCTCTTGAGTCTCATTTACTTGAACTGTGCTTTTTGGAGGGTCGAGGCCTATGTAATTACGATTTGAAAATAGTGTTGTCTGAGAAGTTAGATGTTGGTATGAAAGTCGGCGTCCCTTATGCATCTGACTGTAGTTCTTTGTAAATCTCAGTTTAATAAACCGTTTCTTATCCTTCCAGTCTCTTAGGCACGTGCAGTAAGGAATGCATTTTTCATTGTAAAACGAAAACTGACGTCTGGGAAGCTTAATATTTCGGCGGCTGCCAATACAAGGTGAAGAACTACTCTTCAGAGAAGTTAACCCTGTTACCGATGACATATGGCTGCTTCCACCAGATGTAAGTAACTGCTGCCTGTTCCAATAATTTGTAACGTTCAAGGGAAGGGGTTTCCATGGTTGGGTTGTATTCTTCAAAATGCGTTCTTCTGAAGGGCGATTAAAAGTAGAGACTCGATTGCCTTTCTGGTGACAATTGGGGTTCTTCTTTACTCTAATGAAGGATCCTGCACATCTGCAGGTAATATAATTAAGCTCCTGAAAGCCACACCAGCTCTTTCTTGAGGAACAGTATGCAGCACTCTGCTGTGCCAATGGCGTTTTTCGGACCTTACAGCGTCTCGGCCAAGAATTCTGATAGAGTGACACGACCTCAGATGGAGAGGGAGAAAATAACAAATTATGAGGGACGTCAGCGATTTTCGACAGGTTTTCCTCCGCACTTAAGCTAGACAAAGTGTTTTCATTAACTTCGTGATGCTGAAGAAGCCATTCAATGCACTTCTCTTTTCCAACTTTTACTTCAGAGTCTTCACTATAGGGACAGTCGGTGCTGCATGTTTCAGATGATGTGAACGACTTTGTCTTGGAATCAGTCTCAGTTTCTGCACATGTGGTGCAGAAACTGGAAATTGTAAATTCGGATTTCAAGGATGTATGGCTTTTCTGAGTGTTACTGGCTTCTTTAAAACGTCCGTGACCCCATTCCACTACGGTTTCCCTAAAGTGGTTTCTGCCCAGCTCATTATGGAATGGGTGTCCATTGATATCCCGATCCGAATATGTTTTTCCATTTTGGCCAGATGTGGATTTGTAACCTAAACTGGTCAAGGTGCATGAGCTAGACTCGGACTGTGTGTCAGAGGGTGACAGTGGCCTGGACCAGGAGTGCTTGGACTGTCTAGCATGGAGCAATACTGGCCTGGCCTTGGAGTACTCAAAGCGTCTGGCAGGGGGAGACTGCAACCTGATGTTGAGTAAATCGAGATTCACAGGAGATGTGGCTCTGTCCTGTCGCTGCGGAAGTGAACATTGTTCTTTCGACAAGCCCACTGGACCGAGAGAGAGCAGTGGAAAATCAGTGTCCCACTCACAGACAGCTGTGTGGAAACTTTCGCAGGAAGACACAGAACTTGACTGATATGGGTCTACTGAGTTTTCCTTTTCCTTAAAAGAGCAAAAACAAAATAAACATCACACTAATACCAAACATATCTCTACTCTCTGCAAGAAGTTTAAAAAATAACACACACACACACACACACACACACACACACACACACACACACACACACACACACACACACACACACACATACACACACATACACACACACGCACGCACGCACGCACGCACACGCACACACAAGTTTAAGGCAAATGTCAACAATAATTTACTAGTTAGATCTAATTCAAACTTTTTTTGTAGCCATTTTTTAACCTGAAAATTTTGCAGGAAAGGATTAGGGTAAGTTACTCATTCATGTTTTAAACTATACATAAATAGTAATGATATAAGTATTGACAGTATGAAATAAATTAAATTCATTGATTCTGTGCAGTTCAATATGTCATCAAATACATCAGTTCGAAATAATTGTTCCTAGTCCCACATTCCATTTCTTTGTAAGCATTTTTACTTTGACTAATTAATTTTAACAGTAGTTACTAAAGTACAGCTGATGATGGCCGTAACTCTGTTAGCTGTAGGTGCATGATGCTGATAAGTGATTTTTATTGTAATCCAGTAATGACACTAAATAATAGCCGTGGTGATAATATCTTCAATTAGCATGTATATTTTTGTCAGATTAATGTCACTTCTTACAAATTTCATACATAAATAATGTGACGGAGTAAATTTAACAATCCCTATTTTAAAACTTAATTGTTATATAAATTGTTAAATTGTCAAAGTGACCCGACCTTGGGCACTCCTTATGATGGTATTTTGTATGTGTCAGAGTTGGAGTAAAAACTCGAGTTGGGAATGGGCTAGAAATTACTGATGAAATGCAAACCAGTTCCAATTGGATGAGTAGTTTTTATCATCCAATGGTTAAGATTTATCAGAACGAGACCAGCCAATGGGCTGAGATGAAAAAGTTTACCTGTTTTAGAGAATTCTATTGTCTGATTACTTGAATTTTGTGTGGCAGGAAGTCCAGTCGTGAAAGGTGCTGTTAGCTTGATGGTGAGTTGACTGGCTGATTGAGAAACAATGGACTTGGAAATATTTCACGCATTTTTGCTGTTGATGTGTTATACTTGTGCTTTATGTAGTGATGTATTATGTGAGTAGACTATTATTTCTACAAATGTTTGAACTAAGATGCTCGTATATAGTATGCTAAACACTTGACATTGTTCCTAGTGAACCTGTTCATAAATTGATATGCTGTGTTTATTTATGCTGTGTGCGTGTATTGGGTTAATAAATACTGTTGAAGGAAACTGTAAGTTGAGATTTGAATGTAAGAGAGAAGGGAGTTAAAGATGTATAAACTGGAAACTTATCATTTGTTCCCAGATTATATTTTACAGGGAATAAGTAGCCTTTCTTTCTGTGTATGATTTTGAACCTCCTGATTATTAACCGCTATGACTAACCACGGTAGTGGTGGTGAGCAGTATATAAGTGTAAGAATACACTTCACTCCATTGATGTATGATGGCAAAGCATTCTTACTATATTGACACATTTCTGGTATAAGGAAGTTACTGGAAATTGCTATAGTGTTAAATACGGCTTAAAGTACCCAAGTTAACTTCGAGAGAATAGCAGTGAATCAGTGTCCCACAAACGTGCAAGAAAAACACATGGAACTGAAGTAATAATGTCAGACAATAACCTCATGTCATTGTTACAAAAGCATATGTGTGACTATTGAGACTGTGCCTAAATCAGATTATGTACAAACTATTATTGCCTATCTCTAATAACTCTATTTCTGTTCTCTGATAAGAATTATCCTGTGATTTGTATTGAATTGTTGAATTGTATTTTTTATATAAGATTGTATAGTATAAAAATTATTCGAACGTGGTTTCGTGGAAATATTTGATGTCAAGTAATTTTTTTCATTGTATTTGTCAAATGTAGATTTGATTGTGGACTTAATAAATTTATTGTCCATCTTATGATAACTTATGATGGAGAATAAAGTGAGTTGATGGGGGTTCATTAAATATAGATGAAAGATGGATTTGTCTTCTCCTTTAGTAAGAGGTTCTCCACCTATGTTGATTTTGTGTGACGGTAAATGTCTTTAATGCTGTGGATGAGAGAAAACGTTACTGCGCCCACATATCAGCCAAGTGAGAGAGAGAGAGACGAGTGATGTCTGCTAAAGAATTATTAAAACATAAATTAAGATTCTCATCACTTGAAATTAGTTATGGATGATCAATTAATAATAATAATAATAACCATTAACAAGGTGGTGTTGGCATCCCAAATACATTTATATGTAAGTGCATAACACAATTATGCAAACATACATACAAAAGTTCATATTTTTAAACATAAATAAGATACTATGATTTCACATTTCGAAAACTGGGAGATGAATTCTTCTGATGAATACTATTAACATGTATGCTTTAGTATAATTTTCTTTGCACTGAGAATATCAAATATTTTACATAGAAATTGATATATGAATTATGCAGTTATTTGCTGGCAAGATTAGTGATGGTGTATATTGTACAATACTTTCTAGATTATGGTTCCGGTCTTGTCTCCTGTTATTAATTATATCTGGTTCAATTCTTTCATCACCTTTTTCTGGTTTCATCTAACTTGTCATCCATCCTTGTTTATGCATGGTTGGGGATCTTCTCTTCTTTCAGTGCTAATCTCTGGTTTCAACTCTTGTCTTTTGTCACTGATTATGTGTGACTTCTTGTCTTTTGTCACTGATTGTGTGGCTTCTTGACTTTTGTCACTGATTGTGTGTGGCTTCTTGTCTTTTGTTACTGACCGTGTGTGGTTTCTTATCTTTTGTGGCTTCTTGTCTTTTGTCACTGATTGTGTGCCTTCTTATCTTTTTCACTGATTGTGTGTGGCTTCTTGTCTTTTGTCACTGATTGTGTGCCATTTTGTCTTTTGTCACTGATTGTGTGCCTTCTTGTCTTTTGTCACTGATTGTGTGTGGCTTTTTGTTTTTTGTCACTGATTGTGTGCCTTCTTGTCTTTTGTCACTGATTGTGTGACTTCTTGTCTTTTGTCACTGACTTTTGTAGCCTCTTATCTTTTATCACTGACTGTGTGGCTTGTTGTCTTTTGTCGCTGACTGTGTGAGGCTTCTTGTCTTTTGTTACTGATTAGGTGTGGTTCGATCTCTTGTCATTTTGTCAGTGAGTATGCGTTGTTTGAACTCTTGTCTTTTGTCATGGATTACGTGCAGTGCTTGTCATGTGGTACTGATTATGTCTGGTTTCAGTTCCCTTCTTTCACTGGTAATATCAGTTTTCAACTCTTCTAGGTCTTGTCTTCTGTCTCTGATTATGTCTGGTTGAGCTCCTGTCTTTATCACTACCTACGTCTGGTTCGATCTCTTCTAGTCTGTCACTATTAAAACTATGTCTGGTTTGTCACTATTAAAACTGTCTGGTTTGTCACTATTAAAACTATGTCTGGTTTGAGCTCTTCTAGTCTGTCACTATTAAAACTATGTCTGGTTTGAGCTCTTCTAGTCTGTCACTATTAAAACTATGTCTGGTTTGAGCTCTTCTAGTCTGTCACTATTAAAACTATGTCTGGTTTGAGCTCTTCTAGTCTGTCACTATTAAAACTATGTCTGGTTTGAGCTCTTCTAGTCTGTCACTATTAAAACTATTTCTGGTTTGAGCTCTTCTAGTCGGTTGCTATTAAAACTATGTGGTTTGAGCACTTCTAGTTTGACACTATTAAAACTATGTCTGGTTTGATCTCTTCTAGTCTGTCACTATTAAAACTATGTCTGGCTTGTCACTATTAAAACTATGTCTGGTTTGAGCTCTTCTAGTCGGTCACTATTAAAACTATGTCTGGTTTGTCACTATTAAAACCGTCTGGTTTGCACTATTAAAACTGTCTGGTTTGAGCTCTTCTAGTCGGTCACTATTAAAACTATGTCTGGTTTGAGCTCTTCTAGTCGGTCACTATTAAAACTATGTCTGGTTTGAGCTCTTCTAGTCTGTCACTATTAAAACTATTTCTGGTTTGAGCTCTTCTAGTCGGTTGCTATTAAAACTATGTGGTTTGAGCACTTCTAGTTTGACACTATTAAAACTATGTCTGGTTTGATCTCTTCTAGTCTGTCACTATTAAAACTATGTCTGGCTTGTCACTATTAAAACTATGTCTGGTTTGAGCTCTTCTAGTCGGTCACTATTAAAACTATGTCTGGCTTGTCACTATTAAAACTATGTCTGGTTTGAGCTCTTCTAGTCGGTCACTATTAAAACTATGTCTGGTTTGTCACTATTAAAACCGTCTGGTTTGCACTATTAAAACTGTCTGGTTTGAGCTCTTCTAGTCGGTCACTATTAAAACTATGTCTGGTTTGAGCTCTTCTAGTCGGTTGCTATTAAAACTATGTCTGGTTTGAGCACTTCTAGTTTGTCACTATTAAAACTATGTCTGGTTTGAGCTCTTCTAGTCTGTCACTATTAAAACTATGTCTGGTTTGAGCTCATGTCTCCTTTCAAGTTATTATGTCTGGTTTTAATTTTTCTTTTGTCATTGATTATGTATGATTCCAAATCTTCTCTTATGTTGGGTTGTAGCCCTTGTCTTCTAGCATTGCTTGTGTCTGCTTTTTTTCATGTCTGTTGTCACTGAATGCCTGGGACTTTAGGTATTTTTTTCCAGTTGCTTTAAATTATATTGTTTTGTTAATGGGTATGTCTGGTTACGGGTATTTTTAGGTCATCGGTTCTTAGTAATGTGACTACTGTCGCACGCGTTAAAAACTTCATACTTAATTAACAAAGTAAAATTCCGAGCACCAGTTAATCAAGCTAACGAGCAAATAACCACTCACTCATTTAAATTAATCACCACATGAAACTATCATTCAATAACAAAGCAATAAGCCACGGACCTCATTCACCATTCTCCCTTTCTATCTTTCAATGAATCCCTGATGACACTCTACGCTATCAACAGACTGGTTGTCTTCAAACTTAACTATAAACACGAGAAGTCCAGCTCTCCGCGAATTAATGAAGTACAATAAGAAAAAAAAAGAAAAAAAATAATAAAGAAAGACGAAGGGAGAGAACAGCAGACAAATTTAGAGCAAAACCACTTACTGCATTTACTCCCTTGTAGTAGCAAAAGTGGCCAGCATCTTCCTTCGACCCGGATCGGTTGAGCGGGTCGCTTCCGAAACTGGCTTCTGGATGAAAGTCGCACTTCTCGTCTCCACCGCCAATGCTTTTCACCTCAGAGGATATGTCTTTATCGCACATACAGTAATCGAGATTTTCAGACAAAGAATTATTCAATTCTGTCGAGCACAGAGTCTCTATGGACGCGTTCGGTGCGATTTCAGAAGCGGATGGGGAGTCTGAAGCAGATTTCGGCGTTTTACCTTTGTTGAATTTCTTTTTCAGAACCAAGAGCGCTAAAGAGATGACAACAGTTATTGTTGAGGAGAAAACCAAAAAGACAACTGTCTGTAGCTTCGCCTGGCCTCCGCCCAAGGGCATCTTATTGTCAAGGAAAGTCCGCCGTTTTGCATATCTGCAGCTTTCTTTTCTGTCTCTCAGTCTGATCCACCTATTCGCAAAGGCGAAATAGATTAGAGGGAGACTAGTGACGGAAAAGAGCTGTACTCACATTGTAAGGAGATACTTTTGTTGGACTTAACCCCCTTTCTCTCTGTGGGAAGGATTCGATCTACCCAACTTTCAGCGTCAAAAGGTGACGTGACGTCAGAGCGACAACACTGACACGCTACTTAATGACGTCAAGGATATGTGCAGACAAGCACGACACTTTTAGTCATAGATCGTGTACGAAGTTTATACAAATATACAAAACAGTGTCTGTACGTTGTAGTATGTTTGGATATATCCCACAATTCTAATTCTTTTTATTTAAATTCACACAATGATAGTAAGGCCCATAATTCGCGCTCAGTCTTGGATATGACAGTATAGTACTCCGTTTTTGTAGGGAAATTGATGACTTTTTACTGCATTACTACTTCTTACTACATTCTGCTTGAAACGTGGTATACATGGCGCTTGAAAATGAAAGATTAAAAAGCAATAAGAGGTCAAGTCTCTATATATAAATTTAAGAAGTCGGCAACTTTTAGGAATTCTTTTAGACTTGGACTATTAAGTCTCTTGATGTCTAAGATCGCCTTCTCAGGGGGCATATGGCGCATGAATAGAACTTAATTTATGTTTATCCTTCATCTGGAGTATTGATAACTCCCCGTTTAAAACTGAGCAGGTGTGTGACTTTCAATAAGACAATTCCGGAGATGTCACAAACATCCTTTAACAACATTCTTCAGAGAAAAAAGATCTAAACGGTAAATGAACCCATTTGTATCAAAGCATGGGGCTGTTTTTTCCAAACTACTAGTATTAAGCGTGCAAAGGTTTTTTTTCTGTCTTTTTTTCTTTTTTATTGGTGTGTGTAGTACTACATCAAAGTAGGCAAGACTGTTTTTTCCTTCTGTTTTTTGGGAGGGAGTGAGGCTGTTAGTACTACATGAAAGTAGGCAAGGCTGTTTCTTGAGCAGACTACTAGTACTATATCAGAGTAAGCAAGGCTGGTATATTTTTTAATATATATTTTGGGTGGTGGTGGTGGTGGTGGTGGCGGCAGACCGCTAGTACTACATCAAAGTAAACAAAGCTGTTTTCTTTTTTTCGTTTTTGTTTTTGGGGAAGAGAGACTGCTACTACTATATCAAAATATGTCAGGCTGTTTCTCGGGCAATCTACTAGTGCTACAATATCAAATTAGGCAAGGCTTTTTTCTCTTTTTTGAGATGGCAGACTGCTAGTACCACATCAAGGCATGCGAGGCTGCTTTGTTTGTTTATTTGTTTTTGGTGTTGTTTTTTTGGTGGGAGTTATGCACACTGCTTCTACATCAAAACAGGCGAGGTTGTTTTGTTTCTTTTTTTTAGGGGGAGGCAATCTACTAGTACTACATCAGTGTATGCAGGCTGTGTTTGTTTTATTTTGTTTTCTTTTTTTTTTTTCGGGGGGGGAGAGGGGGCAGACTACTAGTACTATTGCATCAAAGTATGCACGTCTGTATTTCGAGGGGGGCAGACTACTAGTACTACCATGTAAAGGTATGCAAGGCTGTGTTCTCGACTTTTGAAAATATCATATCTAATTGTGATTACATTACACACAATACTTGTCACGTATATGAGGAAATATTATTACATTTTGTCTCTCTCTAAGTGTCATCATACTCAAAATGATTAACGAAAAAGCCAAATTAATTTAAACATAGAAAGGGGCTAAAATGACCATTTTGTCAACAAATACGTGGTAGGCCACTGAGATGCTAATTTTGTCTGTGAGAAAACAGGCTCTGAGTTTTGAAATGCAACTTGTTTTAAGTATCACCACTATAAAGTTTGGTAGTTTACAGTTAGATATTGTTATTATGAAATATTTGTTGAGATAGAATTTTGAGTTATTGGAAAGTCAAGATTTATTTGTAATAGTTAAATGTGTTAGTTTATGTGTACAACCCTTTCTTGCTATGACTAGTGTGCTCTTGAGGTGGCAATGAGTCACCATGGTAACGTAGTTTTAAAAATAAAATAAAAGTAAGAGGTGCTCTGGGAACAGTTTTGTGCTCTGGGTTAGGTAGTTAGTAGGCAAATTGATATGTCAATCAAATGTGTCAACTTGGAATTCGATACTTGGCACTAAATGGAAGTGGACAGTCAGGAAATTCATCAGCATGTACGTGCAGTGCTAGATGGGGGTGTGTTGTAATCAGCTCAGTGAAAATGATGTACAAGGACTTTGTGTATAAAAGGGGACAACGGAGACAGAAACAAATGAGAAAGGCACCAGGAATGTAGTGTCTGGTAGAGGGGTAAGAAAGACCCTCTGAGTTTCTCCCTGACTCTGTATCAAGGACTCTATGACTGGCCGGCAACCAGCTGGAGAACTCTTGGACATTGCTATAGAGTGCCAGATGTCTACCCGACTGTAATTTTTAAGATGCACCGTCAGGGCCGTCAGCAGATCAAGATGGACCTGTAGTATGGGCAGTCATCTCAGGTTCTTTAAAGACTCTGTGCAAAGACCGTGGGTGATCAGCTATTTTCCAGGCAGCGGAAGAATAGACTGGAAGTTTATCATCATTGCGCTGGGAGATACTGCAGATAGGCAGTACGCGACCATGTGTGGCATGTCACGCAATATAACAGCAAGGTTGACCGTTAATTAACGCAAAGAGAAGAAATGAGAAACATAAAGAGAAGAGAAGTGAGAAACGTAATGAGATGAGAAGAAATGAGGAACGAAGAGAGACGCAATGATAAAACATAACAAGAGTTGAGAAATAGGCCTAAAGAGAAGCGTAACGAGAGAGTGAAACAGTAGCAGCAGGGATGGCTGTACTTGGGTTCCAGGGAGCAAACCATGACGTCGACGGTGTTTAGTGTATCTTCAAACCACACCCCCTCCCCCAGCACGAGGAGAAATATGTGAGTAGAAAAATACTAACTAGTGTAGGAATCTCAGAGCACATAAACCTAAAACCTAAAACTAAAGCTTAGGATCTTAATTAAGAATTAAACCTTAAATTAAAAATTAAACCTTAAATCTACGTTTATCAGTGAAGAATCATTTTAAGATTAGTATAAGAATATGTTGATGTGACATCTTGAAAAGGACTTGCAAGTCGAATGACATTGTTTTTCTTTTGAACTATTGAATTTTGATATAAGAGCAGTGGCTCCAGAACTGTTAAATAGTGACGGTTATTTCATGTTGAATAATGCTTAACCTATTTTAGAAGTAGTACTGCATGAAGACTCTTGAGTTTTGTATTTCTTTTATTTTATTTCATCACTCATCGTTCTTTTCTTTCTTTTCTTTTCCCCTACCCCATGGGTGTGAGTTGTAGATGGCTGACTAAATATTGTAGATTGCTGACTAACTAATGTGTTAGAGGAAATCAATAGGTCAATAAATTTGAATTTATTTTGACATTGAGACTTTTTCTGTCTATGGTTTTGGAAGAGTGGTTGTGGCCGTTGTTACACGTTGTGTCGTGTGTGCTGTCTACACGTCACCCTTACCGTATGCAATCACATATGCAAACAGGTCGGCAATATGTAACTTACACGCAGAATAAAATTCAAGCCAAATAACCATCTTGGTATTCTGTGTGTGGATTTGTAATAACATCTATGCAAGTCCTACGTGGCGTTGACTAGCCACCACCCCCCTTTCTTCGGAGAGAAGGATAGTGGTGACAATACTTAAGAAATTAGAAAAAAATGTTTCCAACCGAGTCATCTCCATACCTCCGAGAAACAGTTAAAGAATCAAGTAGCTCTATAGCTGACCACCCACCCACCTTCTACCAAGGAATCAGAGAAGCCTCCTCTCTATTCTAAAATACATAACTACAGAGAACGAGTTCAGTTAGTAGCACACGACACATTGTGTTCTATACTGTGTGACATTTCATGTTATTCAAACTTGCATTTTAAAAGTGTGCAACAATTTTCTAATTGCAGCCAATTTGCCATTTTAAATGACATGAGATGTTAAAAAGAAAACAAAATCTCGCATTAATGAATGTTGACTTAATAGTTCAGTTCCAATTAAAACAAAGACTAAATACTACTGTTCGAAAAACGATTTTGTTGTTTGTTATATGGAAAATATGTGAACAGTATTAGTTCGTCAATAGGCTGACTTCCACCATCAATACTATTCATTTATCAAAGGAATTATTGCTTCCCTTTGTTTAAACAAGACAAACGTGTTTAGACATTATTGCTTCCCTTAGTTAAACAAGACCATCTATGCACAGATCTATGAGTAAATATACACTTGTATAGTTAACACAGAGTACTAAACATCCTACATTAAATAGCCAACTAGCTACAGATCCTAAAAGCTTCAAAATCAAAGTTTGTTGTCAATCACAGGTTGCATAGCAATCTATGATCTGTCAACAAATAAGATCGATATTCGATAAGGCCATAAGACAAGGAAATATTTCATCACTGACCTCGTAAATATTGCAAACAGTTGTGCCAACCAGCTACCAGCTACAAACAAGTAGGCCAACCAGCTATCAGCTACAAATAGTTGTACCAACCAGCTACAAACAATTGTACCAACCAGCTACCAACAAATGTGCCAACCAGCTACCAACAACTGTGCCAACCAGCTACAAACAGTTTGTTACATAAAAAACCAAATAAAATGTATATTTTATCACATACATTTATTTGCTGTGAGTAGAATTCTCATGAGAAGATTCTGTAGTATTTGTACAATTCAAGCTGGACTTCAGTAATTAAGCGCTGTGAAAATTGTTGGTCAAAACACACCGTAACTAAAAATAAATAATTAAATTTCAGAAATCATAGACACTTAAAAATAACAATGGAAAATTTGTCTGCATAACACCAGGTCTATAGTGACTCGGGGCATTTGAAAGCTGTCTTACTTAATTTGAATTATTACTGTAGAGCTCTCTATGCCAGCGTGAACTTGAAGCGTAAATGCATTGGAAACAAAATCTACCAGTTAAGTAAATTTATCCGGATTATAGCTACTTGTAATTAAATTTATCCGGACTACAGCTACTTGTAAATAAATTTATCCGGACTACAGCTAATTGTACATACATTAATCGGGACTATAGATACTGGTATATAAATTTATCAGGACTACATCTACTTGTATATAAATTTATCCGGACTACAGCTACTTGTAATTAAATTTATCCGGACTATAGGCACAGCTTTGATACTAAAGGCCAAGTGATTCTTTGCAATATAACATTATATATTAATATATATATAAAACAGTTCTGTACACCATAAGTTGTTGGTTGGAAAACAGCCATGAAGATATCAGTAAGCTACCAGCATATAAATGTATCTGACCTATAGGTATCTGGCGACTATTTTGTTTGTGAAACCGTATGTGCAACATAATATACATACGTCACAGTTCTGTAAACCTTGTGCAATCTCGGATAATATCATTAAAGTATTTGCATATATTTTTTATCCGAGTTAAAGGCACACCTTTGATACTAACGACCTGGTGACCTTTTTCTTTGTGACACAAATGCAGTACAATAACATAGTATATATGTCACAGTTCTGTAGACGTTTTGTTGCTGACTGGCACAAGCCCCATATGAAAATGAAATTGACAAGTTTTGTGTCGCTACAGATTGTTGTCACTTAGTCCCACAGCCATGTCAATTACTACAGTGTCTTTCTCTTTTTCCTTTCGAAAATGACATTTGACCGTGTGCTACGTCATTTCAGATTGAGCTCTGCACGTGCGCTATGCTGACTGTTTAAGAGCTATGATCGTTTCACCGATGTCAATGAAATTACAAGTGACGACCAGATTCCGAATTCGGAAAGTGAGTATTGTAGATAGAATCTTGCAAGCGCGGTCTAAAGATTGGTACTTGCTAGGATATTGGAAATACGTCACATCGATTAAAAATAAATTAAGTTTAATGAAATTAGGAATGGATAACGGAATGCACCACTTGGGTAATATTACTAACAGAGGCAACTTGCGTCCAAAGGAACGCATTAAAATTAATGGAATGACCTCTGACGCATTCTGATCCTTCTAAACCTCAGAACAATTTTCAGTCTTCACAAAATAAACAAATAGAAAACCCCAATACCTTTCCATTTTCTCTATAGTAAATAATTAAAACAAATTAAACACAAATTTCTGATACGTACAACACCACATGACGCAAGCATTTAATGCATTCCTCTGAGATTAACGTCATATATCTTTCATTTCGTTAAGTGATTGCACTCAACGTAGAACTGTAAGCACGCAGGGAGCAGTCGTTATTTATCACTTCGTTAAGTGACTGCACTGAACAATCTCATAACTGTAAGCACGAAGGGAGCAGTCGTTATTTATCACTGCATTAAGTTCGAAATGAAGAAACTCAGCACCAACAACTGTAAGCACGCGGGGAGCCGTCGTTATTCAGGAATTGTGGCCATAGATCCACATCTGTTGCCTCATGACTCGCTCTAGCTGGTCGCTCGGGTGAATTGCGCTATTTGTTTGTTTTTAAAATGTTTTTTACCCCCATATTTTAAAACTGAACAGTTCTAATGTATTAACTGGGCAATATTTGTAAAACGTTATCTCCTGTTGTTTTCTTTGTCAAATCGGATTTCGATTTAGGACCAGTCCCTCCTTAATAAAGGGAGGTAAAATTCTGTGTATAGATCATATAATTCGACGAGGATCTAGTTTTTCAGAAAACAAAAGAAATGTCTCCTTAGCAATTCGCGTATTTCCCGTTCGCAGAGTTCAAAGAATTAAGCAAATGAGTGGCCTTAACCGTGTTGTGTAGCACTCATTTAAGAAAGCAACAACAACAGAAAACCAATACTTGACAACAAAATCGAGGATGACTTTATAGAATCTGACACGTCCATGGAAAAGTCTGCCAAGTCTGCCGTTACTTTCCAAACAGAATTTCTTTTGGCAGAGGTTTGGGCTTGGCAAGCTTGCTGATTCCGCTGGGAGTTTGTCCTTGACCTTGTTCCAGTGAAGAGCTGATAGATGGGAGACGACTCTCAGTGATACGGTCATCGAGTCTCGGTGTGCTGTGCGACCTCTGAAAATGGAAATTTTGAAACACTCTTTAAACAATTTATTTTGTTATAAAAATCATTAAGTAATAATTTCTTTCTATATTTCACAAATAATAAATACTTGATTAAAATACGCTTTAAAAATATGTCATCACAAATGCATTTCACACAGAAAGACAGAACACTGACACATGGTTTAAAGATGACAGTATGACTATTTCCAAACTAAGGTCATGGTGTCACCACTGACACAGGAGTATTTAGAGTGCATGTTTTATGAATACCGCTATGAACGATAAAATAAGTTGAAAACTGAAATGCGTTATCAAAAGATGCGTGTGTCGTTGATTTTGTCACTGGAATCTATGTCTAAAGTCAATTTATTGCAAATACGAGAGTAAAAGTTAAACAGTAATGTTTGAGCCCAGTTTACCAGAAATAAATCTATTAGCCTTACAATTATCTTGTTCTTTTCTTTTCTTTAATTTCAGCTTTAATAAAATAGTCCATCATAATCTATTCTCAACTAAACTTTCGTCTTTATTTGGGTTACTTGTTCAGTTTCATATGATCGAGTATCACTATACACTATTTTATCCAAATTTTAAACTTAATTTTTTTCCCAAAAATCATTTCTATGTTTGGTTGGTTTTTTTTTTTTTTTTTTTTTTTTTTTTGGGGGGGGGGGGGGGGGTTCCAGGTATTTAATTTGAAATGAAAGTATGATAAATCTCGAACCTGGTGTTCCCCTGAAAACTGTGTAACAGCTAATTCATCCAAGGAATTAATAGGACTTTGAAGCTGTGATAGAGTTCTCTCTCTTCGAATCGTCATTGTGTTGTATGTAGAGTTACTGTGTGGGCGAGCTGAAGCTGCACACAGATCGTGTGATTATCAGTAATAATATGCATGCACAAAACTCACATACGATGGTTTAAATGCATATCACATTTCTTTAACAAATTTCTGTTTTAAGAATTGCGTAAACACACAGTAATTACTCATCGAACTTACAAGCAAAAAAAATATTTTCTAGATAGTTACTCAGAATTAATAGTGAACGTGGAATTAGAAATTTTACCAAGGGAACTATTGTAAACTAGTCGTGAGAGTTTTATTAATCAACTAGTACGTAGGATTGCACACTGAGTACAATTCTCTGAATAGCTGAGGTCGGCTTATAAACTTAAGATTGACGCAACTGAGCACATTGTAATTGCAAACGTCAGTATAAACTTAAGATTGACGTAAATGAACACATTGTAATTGCAAACGTCAGTATAATGACAACAGTTAAACAGAAAAGTGCGTCAGTTCGGCATACTATGAACAAGTGTTCATATTATATTTGGTCGCATAAATCGACTTGTATAACCTCGAATGTCACTGTCGTAGTTACCAAGCAAGTTACCAAGTTTCCAAGCCACAAAGATGAGCTACCTGAAGGCGAATTCGAAGTTTGAAGTTTGCAAACACTTGTACCAAGAGATCGGTCCACGTGTATTGGTTGCTTTTCTGTGAACATCCGATTGAAATTGGTGTCACGGTTGCTCAGTTCCAGACGGTAACGCTGGATCTCTTGCCGTAACCTCTCTACTTCTTCGCTTTGATCCTATGGCAGGGACAGATTATTAATAATAATAATAATAATGGGTTCCTCATTTTCCTCTGTAGCAAGGTAAAATCGAAATTATCTAATTAATTTAAAAAAACACATGAAAACAAATCGGGCGCTGTATTCCATTAACAACAACAAATAATGAGTCTTAGACTTTCTTGATCCTTTCATTTCTTTTCCTTGACCTTTCTGGCACACCACCACCCATAAATATGTCCTCTCCACAAATTAATGCCAAAACAACAAACATGGACTTTACATGGCACCCACAACAGGCAAACAGGCATTCTGAGTAAACTCACTTACACTGCACACCGTTATACCGCTCTAAGACTTGCACAACTATTTAAAGGGTAAATTTTACTGAATAAATTTATTACTATCTACAACTTTGTTGTGTTGTGAGAGTGAATGCCCTTGTTCAATAGCCTCATTTCCTCTGCGTGTTAGCTACAGCGACGAGGAGGAGAGGTATTAAGAAAAGGTCTTCCAAGGCCACGCGAGGCAAATCAGTTTCTGCTGTCGTTCTATTTTTTATTTTAATAATACTACTTATGTTGACAAAATACTGATTCTTATTCCACAATATCACACCAATTTAGGTGGAACTTGGAAAAGTTCCATTGAAATCACTGGGGGCGCCATGAGCAAAATTATTGAGTTCATATGCGAAATACGATTATTCCATGTATACTTATTCAGAAAGTAAGTGGGAGAAAAAGAAAACATTGCAACATTTGTACTGTGATCATATTTGTGATTTGTACTGTGACAAGTTTAATACTATGATGATAAGTGCAACGCAATATTTGTATTTTCATTACTGTGAAGATATGTGTCCTGCAACAGTTGTAATTGTTATACTAGTATGATATCTGCACTGCAATATATGTGGTTCATTGACATTTGTGGTTTGTTATGTGACGCGATTAATACTATGATGACCTATGTGTTGTAATATTTGAACTTGCATAATATCAAAGTATTTGACCTGCAATATTTGCACGTTGAAGACATTATATTTTGGAGTTATGTTTACAGTGTAAGAAGGTACAAAGTAAAAAGTAAAAAGTTTAAAGTTTTGAAAAACAAAAAAGAAAGTATCCCATCTCAAAGGACAATAAGCAAGCAAATAAAAACCATACCATCTCTCTCTCCCCCCCCCCCCAACCCACCCACCCACACACACACATGTGCAATCAATGACAGACAGACAGACAGACAGAGAGAGAGAGAGAGAGAGAGAGAGAGAGAGAGAGAGAGAGAGGGTTTATCTACCTTTGAAACGGGTCCAATCTTCTGAGATTTGTTCTGTCCATTTATGACATCAGCAACTTTACGGTTGAAATCCCGCTTCAGTGACTTCATGTCTACCTCCAGCTGTTTGTTGGTCGCCAGGAGCTGATCTCGCGCTCGGTGACTGTCGTCCAGTTCCGCAACCTGTTGCTGGAGATCCCTCTCCAGCCTGTCTCTGCTGCGCTCAAGGTCTCTGATGATGTCACTGCTTTTCTTGTTGGAGTCTTTGAGCGAATGTTCCAACGTCAAAATGTGGGCCTTTAAGCGATCTATCTCTTGTTTGTGTTTGGTCGCCGAGTCCGCTTGGACAGAGAGCTGCTCGGACGCGCCTTGCCGGAGTTTTTCGATGTCCTTTTGCGAGTGGATCAGCATGTCTCTGAGTTTCTGGCATTCTGACTGCTCCTCGCGCAGTAATCGCTCGCTTTCCTCTAACTTTTTTTTACACTCATTTTCGCGGACGCGGCAATCCTCTTCCAGGAGTTTGCGAGTTTTCTCCCTTTCCGCGGCTTCTTGTTTTGCCTTTTCTTCCTGCTGTTTCTCCAAAGCGCAGATTCTGCTTTTGGCGTCGGTCACGATCTGGGTTATCTCGAACTCGTACGCTTCCTTGAGAGCCTCGATTTCAACTTCTTTTTCATGGTTGCGAGTAAAGAGCATGTGCACGACTTGAGTCAATTCGGCAACTTTCTTCGACATGCGCAGTTCGAAGCTCCGTTTTGGTTTTTCAACACCTGCAGCCATTGTTCCTTGTCACCGAATGAGAGTGAAGCTTAGCTCGTGCCTTTCTTTCGTGGGTGGTTTGCAGGGCGCCGGCTCTGCAACTTTACGGACATTATTTTGCTAACGCTAGTCGCATGCAAGACTAACAGATCTAAGGTTTTACGGAATCCACATTCTAAAATCATGGCACCAGAACCACTGGCAAAATGGTCTGTACATAATCCATCACTAGAACTTAACTGAACTGACCCTATTGTGTTTTCTAACTAAGCGTAAGAGTAAGGAGGCCATTAAATTTTTTAACCACATACGTAGCCAGTGACGTCATTTCCTTTTTTTATTTTTTAGGCAAATGCGTTTAAACAAAACTGATGTTTCTTTTAGATTACAAAACAACAGCGAGCAAACGAAGCAAATGTTTCTAAGACAGCCGAAGATGGCCCAATAGCCACAGCACAAACGTCGGTAAGGCACAGGAAGCGTAAAGTGTTCACGATTTTCACTCGGTCCCTCAATATCTTCGGCTGCAAAATAAGGGAAAGCAGCCATTAAACATGAATGAATTTGTGACGGTCATTCCGCCTTAATTAATATGTCGTCTATATTGTATCAATAATAATGTAATAATTAAATAAATGCAGGTCGTCCAAGAAAGGTCAGCCCGTCAATCTCTTAGCTCTTAGCGGTGTTGCCGGATCGGCATCCGAACGACTCTTAGTAGGAATTCGACACTAGATGTCGGCCATCACTATTAATTGATACAGGTATTCAAAATAATAATAGAGGCAGAACGTATTATAGCGCCATACCAAGTGGCACATTTTCACACTAACTTTGAAGGCGGAGAGAAAATCTGCATAAATACAAAGTAACAAAATGGTATATAAAAACAGGAACATTTATATGAATGAAAACTGTAAATTGGCAACACCGAACAAATGAGCATTACAGAATTACCCCCACAAAGGTGTCCAGTATATTAGCTGCAAAGTAAAATTTTTGACACACTGATGTAAACCATTCTATTTAATATTTCATGTGATTTAAAAATACACAGGGTGTGTTAGAGAGCAGAAAAGACAGTGAGTTATATTAAGAAAATGAGAGTGGGTGAGTGAGAGTGAGATATAGTTAAAGCAATAGATGTCACAAACCTCGTGGACAGACTTTTCCAGGTCTTTGTCAGGGTCTGCGAGGAAATTCTGTTTGATGACGTCTCCTCTTACTGATGAATACAATGTTCTGTGAGAGAGCCTGATATATATAGACTAATTTGCTATTAAATTTTGCTAACACAAAATCTTTTAACAGGGTTAGGGAGAGTATTAATTAAAGCTATTGCCTGACGATATTCTATTGAGTTTAATGGAAAGACTTTGACAAGGGCTGGGAAATAGTTACTGTTTGATGGCGTCTTTTTACAGTTTAACTCAATGATCTTTAATGGAGCCTAGTAGCGTTACTGTTAGATGGCGACCAATGTCTTTTTTACTGCTCAACGAAGAGGTCTTAAGATTGGGCCTGGAGACAACTGTTGATTTTTGACATCCTGTTTCAGTTTAACAGCTTTATTTATCGCTCGCACACGCACACACGCACGCACGCGACAAAAGATGAGAGAAAAAATAAACATAACTTGAAATAGTTTTTTTTTTAACGTGCTGGCTTCTTGCTTATGGTGGTGAAAGAAGTGAGTGAATTTGTAAGACTTGTAGCACTGCCTCGAACATAGAATACATATTTGGTTGGAAGAATCACACATTACCGTGTGAGATTTTTATTTAATTGTTAGAAAGGTGAATAAAAGAGTCTAGATTAGTTTCATAAATTAATTCTTTATATATGTTTTTCACAGACTTGAATGTTCTCGTCTGCTCAATTTATTTGCCCACAAATCATTCACTGATAAAATCTTAAACGCAACAAGGTGAAAACATTTATTACATGTGCGCTTGGTAGCGGACTTCAGTATGTAAATCAAGTGGCTAATATATAATGAAAATTATAATGTGACTCTTAGGGTGAAACTCGAAATGTGCACTACACACATATACAAACAAACATCCATACAAACATACGTAAGCATACAAACATTGATACATAAGTCTGTATACCGTGTAAAATTATTGTCAACACACAAACACTACATGCAGGCACTTTAAAGTGTGGGCAAAGCAAAGTTTCATTTGGCTCAAGAAGAAATTCAAAGTAATTAATGAATACATATGACACAGAGAGCATAACAAACTGGTGTTACAACATTTGTTCACAAAATTTAACTATGCGTGACAATTAAACTAATACTAACACAAATCACTCACACAGGCTTTAGCTGAAAATTCATTCAATTATAACTCTGATTAAGATTTGTACCATTAAAACTATATATTAAAACTTTTACCATATATTGCATTTTTATAAAAGTATAAAAGCTTGAACAGATACGAAAATATAATTTGGCAAATTAACGATTAAGTAAAACCAATGCACGAACGAACGCAGTCTTCTTCGCTCTCTTTCCCTCTCTCTCTCTCTCACTAGCAATCTCCTCCCTCCCAAATACATATCATATAACATAAAATTCTAATACACAAATTCTAATTAGTTTCAGAAATACCTTCTGATGAATACCATTTCATTTCGAATTTTTCACCCTTAATCATGAACCATTTTTCAAAATTCGTTGGTAGCGCATAGAAAGTATTTAATATAACTTTTTAAGGCAACACGCCATTGTTGTGTTTTATTTGTACTTCCTCTGACCAGTAACGTCTATCTATACGTTGGCAGCCAATTTCAGTTATCCGTTCAATCAGTCAAGTGGATACAATACGTATCGAAGTTTGATGGCAAATACCCGGGACCTGACATTTAATCCGATTATTTCCATTGAGGTCAGACTGTTTGTCCCATTCGCCTAAAAAAGAAATTTCCTTGCTTGCTGCGTGAAAGGAATAGATTTTTTGATGCACATGCTGTATGTTCTATCGACTTAGACAGGGATATGGTATGAGTTAGGTGAAATATTTCAATGTTCCTTAGCAACTGGACAGTGGGAATGCGATCCTTCTGTGTATTTGACAATGAATATTATATGTTGGTTTGTAGTACAGTATGAGATTCTGCTGTGCATTTATTCTTTTATTTTAAAAATGTATATTAAATTGAAGCTTAATTACTATTTGCTCGTCTTAGCAGGCATACAAACAAACGCATGGTAGTCACGCATCATGCAGTAATGTGTGTTTGTGTGTGAGTTACATAAACAGTACATGTACTATTCTTCGATTCTACACCTACACTCAAATGCTTAATCAGTCATAATTATCCTCATGTAATATTGCGCGCGCGCGCGCGCGTGTGTGTGTGTGTGTGTGTGTGTGTGTATGTGTGTGTGGAACTATCTATCTATCTATGTGTCTGCCTGTCTGCATGCCCGCTTTCCTGTCTATCTACCTCACACATCCCACAGTCACACACGCACATTTCCAGACACACAACATAAACGAACAAAATATGTGTGGATTGTCCAAAATTCATACAAACAAATTATTTCGAAAGTATGTTGAAATGAACACGCCATTTACCTGCTCAGTATGTCGTGGACATGTCATCCAAAAGGACGGTGTTGTTGTTTTAATGTGTCCTTTTAATATTCGCACACGTTAGAAAAGCCGTTAAACAACGATTAACGGTTAACTAGACGCAGACAGCCGGCAAAACATGTACACTTTGTACAGTCCCGGGCCGGAAACAGTCGTCGTGCAATGAACCCAAAGATTCGGCACCTGCTATTTGCTCGGCCTACGCTAAGTCAAGAATAGTTCAATTTCCGCGACCATAGAAAGGTCTTCGAGCGAGTCTTGGCGACTAACACTGAGCGTGCTTAGCAAATGTGTCATAACAAAAGCAAGCAAGAAAAAAAAAAAAAAAGAACCCGCTATACAAAGCCGCGCGCAGATAAACTGTTCCTAGTCCGAACTGAGCGGATCTTGTCACTTGCCGACGTTGCTAATAAGTGTGGCACCTTTAACGTACTATAAGAGTCGAACGCAGTTAATTTCAAACTGTGTAACGAAGGCTAATTATAATTTATACACGCAGCGCGACTGCTGACCGTGTACTTTGCTGCTGCTACTTAAACATTAACTCACGGAGTTATTATTATTACTAATACTGTACTAGACTATATGAACACAATGAAGTTTTCTCTGTCTTGAATGATAGACGTGTATGTGTGCGTGCGTGCGTGTGTGTGTGTGTGTGCGTGCGTGTGTATGTATGTATGTGCGTGCGCGTGTGTGGCCTGTGCAAAAATTATTCTGTTTTATTCACTGTTTTGTTTCTTTATCGGCCTTAGTTGATTTCATGTCCCAGTGGTAACTGAGATGCACCAGCATGTACATTTTCCGGATTTATTTCAGATAACATAGGTAACTCAAATATATGGCAGTGTGCTGTTTCATTTCCACTACGTCTCGTGACACTGTTTCCATACATGTCACAATGATATTTGAAATATGTCACGCTGTAGGGCTATATACTTCATTTCATGTTCTAGATTTAATGAAATAAATATAATTATCAAACTGTAGGCCATCTTTTTAAATTTTGTTCCAGCAGTAGTAACTTGCATAGAGCAAACCGATGTCCACCAATAAAATAATTAAACAAAAAATAAGTCATTGATCAACTCAAGGTATCTGATGTCAGAGGCGATGCCTGAGTTCGATCAGTACACTATTCTAGAAGACTGTTGAATCGATCTACGCTTCATTTACTTAGAAACTAAACGGTTGAATAGGCACAGGCTTCATAAGGTTACATTCAATAGCTACACATTCAAGCCCAACTCGGATATTAGCACAGGCGACACTCCTATCTCCCTCCCTCCCTCGCACGCACGCACATAGTTTTTTTTTTTTTTTTTTAAAACCAGGTTTTGCAAAGTTAATTTGTACTTACGCTTGAAGTTTACCTTAGCTTCTCTGGCATGGTGGTTTAATAGCTTCTTGTGGCTTTTGTGTTACATTTTGTTTTCAGATTTATTTTTTAAATGTCGAGTGCAATGCAACATGAGAGAATCTCTGAGAACAATGGTGTGTACACTTGCAAAATTCGAAATAAATAAGAAATCAAGGAAATAAGTTGAAAAGGTAGGATTTAGATTTACCAATACCTCCCACCACCACCATCCTTTTGAAGAGGTAGTATTTAGATTTACGAGTACCTCCCCCTCCCCTTCCACATTTTGTTTTCGGTAGGGTGAGGGATACGTGTGAAGTTTTATATTGCGTGCCATCCTGCTTTAACCTTTGACCCACTGTAGCTGGTTGTCACCAGGCAGATTGCTGTACCTCATAAGCGAGCCTGCAGATCGATGGGGAAGAGCGGATGTTCACTGCTGTTGATGGCGGTATTCGAACTCCTCCTCCCTGACGTAAGAACTAGGAAGAGCAGGAAGTACACTTAAAACGACAGACAGACTAACTAACTGACTGTCAATCTCGTATTTGGTACTTAAAATGTTGACATAAACTTTAGTTCGATTAATTGAATGAAAGAAGCAATCAATCTTATTTATAGAGACACCCTGAAAGTATAATTACTTGCCCCCACACACACACACACACACACACACACACACACACACACACACACACACACACACACACACACACACACACACACACACACACACACATTCAGAGACATAATTTACAAAATGTCATCATTGATACTACTATCCAACCATAATTTATATACCTCGTGTGCTATACATGTCTCTTTGGGGGGAAATGTTTTCATTGGAAGTGAAATCAAAAAGAGAAAAAACGTTTGAAATGTGAGGGCGGAATGTCAAAAGATTAGCTTTAACCAGCTTGTGAAAGTATTATCAACACATATTAAACAATCCAGGTATCACGCTCAGTTTAGCAAACAAACCCCAGGGATATAATATGTTTGGCTTAGCCGACGAGCAAATTGTTCCGTTGCCACTTCAGTTACAGAATTACTAAGAATCTTGGCAAGACTGAAGCTGGAAGCAACGCAAAGCTACTTTCGGCTAAGAAAATAAATTTTAGTGAAATGCATGGCTTTGGTGACATGACTGTCCACTGACACACTTTACAAACTCAAACTGAAATAATTATAGGGGAAAAAATTCATTAAGTTGTAGACTGGGTCAGGATCGGAGCGAGAGTACTGGCCCTTGGATGTGTTTGCTTGGGTATGGTACGAAACATTTATTTACATTCAGGGTAGGGGCGAGAGTACTGGCCCTTGGATGGGTATACCTGGGTTAGGTAGGAAAGATTTATTTTATTTATATTCAGGACAGGTGCAGTAGTACAGGCCCTTGGATGGATTTCCTTGACTATGGTACAAGGCATGGGCGTCAATCCAAGTGCCCTGAATATAAATTTAACAATGCCAGGCGTACCAAATGTTTGCTCGAGTGTCAAATCTTTCCACCTAGCAGATATGATGTCATTTCAGGTACGCGGACTTCAAACTTAATTATGGAAGTAAGTGTTAAGTCTTTCAGCTGAGCAGATAATGATGTCATTCCAGGCACGCAGACAACAGACTATATGAAAGTCATCCAAACGGCATGTCAATATGGCTACAGACTACATGGAAAATAGTGTCAAATCTTTCAATGATTCAAACGGCATACATACATATGATACATACTGTATCATATACACAGCGTTTGATTTACTCAAACGACATTTCAATACAGCTACAAACTGTATGATATGCAGTGAGTCAGTCACGCCTTCATTTTATGCAGATTCATCATACAAACAGATGAAAATCAAATAATAGCTCTCACTGATAAAGCCACCACAAAGAAACACTCACTACAACAGTTCTCACAAAGTCACAAACACTACAGTAGTTCTTATAGTTACATACTACAGTAGCATTTACAGTCACACTCACTACAATAGCTTTTACGGTCACACATTATAGTAGTTCTTATATTAACACTCACTGCAGTAGTTCTTACAATCGCATTCATAACAGTAATTCTTACAATTCGGTAACCATAGCAGCTCTTTACAGTAGCTCTTACAGCCGCATTCTTTAGAATACTCTTATGGTTACGGCACTAAAATATCTCTTTACAGTAAGTTTTACAGTCATGCTCACTACAGTAAATCTTAGCCACATTTATTACAGTAACTCTTACAGTCACGCTCACTGCAGTAAATCTTAGCCACATTTATTACAATAACTCTTACAGTCACGCTCACTGCAGTAAATCTTAGCCACATTTATTACAGTTACTATTACAGTCATGTTCATTACAGCAATTCTTACAGTCACATTAATTACACTCACTCTTACAGTCATACTCACTACATTAACTTTTACATTAATTCATTACAGTAACTTACAATCACGCTTATTATAGTATCTCTTACAGCCACGTTGATTACAGTAACTCTTACAGGCACATTCATTACAGTAATTCTTACAGTCATGTTAAAGTAACACTTACGATAACTCTTACAGTCACACTCTGACAACCACACTCGAATAAGTCTCGCTAATCACACTTATTCGACTGTTTTGTTTTTTTAAATCTCAACGGTCCGAGATCTACTGGATGCAAATTGATTCTATCATCATCTGGGTGTTTCAGTACATGCACAGTTGAGTGACAGGCAAAAAGTGTCTGACCCTACACTTGTTGATATCAGAATGTGTAGTGCATCAGCCAGCTTCAAGTAAAATTTACACTGACCATCTTGATGCCAGATAAAAATTTACGCTACGAAGAATAATGTATATTAGAACTAGATGGTAACGAAGCAACACTACCTAATCCATACAAAATATTGGCTTTAAAGTCAAGGCACTATTTTTATGGTAATTAATTTTAACTCAACTTTAATTATCTCTTAAATAATAAGTATTAAATAAAGGTAATTATAACTATGATATTATTGTAATATAGTGTACTATCAACAATTTGCTATTACTGTTACAGTGTTACTATTCCATCACTATATAATATACGATTAAAATTTAATATGTAGACCCACTGTTTAAATATATTGGTCTAATACAATGAAAATGATGTAAAGATGTTTATTTTATTGGGTTATTTCTTGGAGGAATGAAGTTATAAGCAATACTATCTTTTTGCTTCAATTTACTATTTGTTTTCTTGATATTGATCCAATTTACTAATTACTATTAAGAAGTATTACACAGTGTTCATGACTGGTTTCAAGCAAATTATTACTCTTTGACTGTTTTGAATTTACAGTTTAAAATGAACATGGACATGCCTTCGATAAGTGTTTCAATTAACCGGTACAAGTTATTAGTTTTTCAAACAAAAATCCATCTCTTTCTCCTATTTGCTTTACCTCGGTAATCGAATATTTATACCTTTGCTAAAACGTTTTGCACAATTATGCACATAACGGCTTACCATAATAAAAATGTATTGTTGAACTGATACTAAATGATAAAGCTTGCATTGTGGTTTGATTTCATCTCCCCCCCCCCCCACACACACACACTGCAGACGACGAGTCTATTGGTTTGTGACGTCGGAAAATTACCTGCAAACTAAGAAACCATTCAGATATATGTATAAATATACGGCGGATTCCCTAAAATTCTTGTCACGAAAATTTCATACAGCCCCCCCCCCCCAAAAAAAAAAAAAAAAAGAAAAAAAAAAAGTATATATATCGTAAAAAATACTCTGAAACCACCACCAACTTCTAATAAAAATATTTAATAATAACACATTGCTTTCAGATAGTTTAAACGTATTTTTAAAAGAATAATACTGAGTCCCGAAATAGTTTAAAAAGGAATATTGAAAAATATTTTAAACAAAAGGAAGAATATTGATCCCAGGGGTATTATTTTTATGATTAATTCGTTTTACCAGTATAGTTCAGTTATATTTGTAGCTTATGTTGGTTCCATTATTTGGGTGGCTACAAAAGTTTAAACCCAAGAAACACCTATAAACTGCCCACAATCTTTTTGGAAAGACCACCAAATTTGTGCTAAAGAAAGAACAAAATAAGCATGGGTTTACAATCTGAAAACAATCCCTGAACCCCGTAAGAGATGGCTTCTCAACAGAGCCGACATACGTGACATCGTCAAAGCTGGCCACTCGTGCTAAGTAATTATAATTCAGGGTTGTTTGTTATTTTTTTAAGTTGCTCAAAGAAAAGACACAGGAAATTATAATTGAATAGTCATCTTTAATCAAAATGTATTGAATATAATCGTCTATAAACAGATAACTCTATATGAGTTTTGGAGTAACTTCCCCATAGATTTACTGTCGTTGGTCTAGCAACGTAAACTTCCGGACGCCCAGAGACCTGAAACAAGACACCATACAATCTTCAAAAATGAGCATACTAAACCAGGGCAGAAATGAAATTCCGGTCAACAACTCTGATGCAAAATGTCTGCTTGAAAACTGGGTGGAAGAGGTAAGTAAATGGTTGCATAAAATTATTTTGTACAGCTTTGAAATGCTACAATAGCGAAACGTTTCGCTATTTTTGAATTTTCTCCGAGTAAAAGATGAACTGTATACAGCCACTACACTTTAGAGTCTATCTATGCCCACGTACATGCTTAAAACTTTATACATGAATTTGAGTGAATTTGATTAGTTTATAAAGTAAAGTATGATCGAAGGCAAAATATAAATAACAATAAATGTAGTTGTAACTGATCGTATATACTTTATCACTGCTATTTGACAAATTTAAATTATTTTAAAACCATATGTGGTCTGACATTTCAGAGAGCAGTTAGGTACATAGATCCTGTTTGTAAACTGGAGGATGGCATTACTAGTACAGCACAAGTACTTCGTCATGGTCATCAAGGACTTATCACAACAGACTTTGATGCCAAGCCACTGGGCAAAAGTGTTACCCATTGGGTATACACTCCACCAGAAAAAAACAAAGTGCGGCTTGTTGGTATGAATAAAAATACACTGAAGACATATTAAATTATAAGCCCTATTGGTATGACGATGAACATACTGACAACATTGAACTAAGTTCTTTGTTTTGCTACCTTTCAAATTAACGGATTTTGTTTGCACAGTTTTGTTCTCTACACTCACAATTACTATTTGTAAAGTAAAAAAAAAAAAAAAAATGTTTTTCTGGGAGGAAAGATGACTTTGTAGACATAATGAATATCATTGCATATGTATTCAATCATAAAATATTCCCACACTTATTTTAGACAAATGCTAAAATAAGTATATAAATATAATTGTCAGTTTAAAAAATAATTAAAAAATATATATTACTGTTTGCAAATTGTATTTAAATTTTGTGAAAATGTGATTTAAAAGATGCACATATTTTATGTTAGGTTCCAAGAAGGAGATGCTGGAGAAAAGGTTATATGAACAAGTCTGGTAAGTTTTTGCACATCTATTTCATATACATTAAAATTACTCAACTATTTACATTACTTCATTTATCTCTGTTTGTCTGTCTATCTATCTGTCAATCAAATCTATCAAACACAGCATGAAAGAGCAACATACTAATAAAGAGGGATTCATGATATTAAATGTATTTTCTAATTGATAGAATTTGATTTTGTAAATATAAACTGTGCTTCTTGAGGTAACAAAGTAGTAATATAGATTTGAATTATATAAAAAGCAAACAAATGTAAAAAAAACACGGATGAGTATTTAAATACTATTAACTCAATAACTGGTTAGAGTGACAACTACATTTATTTTGTAGATTAATTTACAAATATTTTTTGTTTTGTTTATCATTGTGCAGCAAAGAATATAAAGTAGACATGCCCAGTGATCCAGAACCTACAGACTTTAGATCTGTTCAAATGGTTGACTATACTCGAGAATTTGTACCCATTACCCATCCAGCCACAAGGGTAAATATTTTTTTTTTATTTAAAAAGGAAATTAGGTTAAGAGTAATTAATGCAACATAATAATATATAATAGAAAATGTTAAAATATAATCTACTCGATATACATGATTTCAATACTACCTCTACAGAATAAATCAGCTAACAGTAAAGAGAAATACATTTTTACTTCACTTATAACTAATCAGTTGAATAAATTGATTAAATGGAGTTACTTTGATTAACATTAACAACATAAATAAGAAAAATATATTAATGTCCATTTCCATTTACGCTGAAATTGTACAAGAAACGTAAATGAACAATCTCAGACTGGCCTTTCTTACTAATGAAGATAAAATATTTTGCTTTACATCAACCTAAAAGTCTTTTGGTGAAAGCAGAGTATATAATATATACATATATATCTTCATTTAGATTTTGTCTAAGGATCTTAAATATTGTAAAATACTTATGAAACCTATAAAAATAATTTAATGACATTTGTTTTCTACTGACCACAACAGAAATATATTTTGCATTTTTAACTTTTGGCAAATAGATATGCACTCGCATTTTTGCTTGAATTTCAGTTCCACTGCTCTGTTTGCATTTCTACAGCAATGTTTGCAAGGTCTTGACATCTGTTTACAAATTCATTGAACATTTAATGGATGTTGCTAAGCAGATATAAATCAGTTAAATCAGTGTGGCTCTGTTATTCATGTATTTTCAAAGAATATTTCTATAAACTACAAATAATTCCTAATTCTCTCAGTGTGGCTCTGTTATTCATGTTGATTCAAAGTATATTTCTATAAACTACAAATAATTCTTAAGCAAGTTAGAAATTTAAATACGTTATCACAATCTGAGATTTAAATGAAAAATTTTATCATGTACTTAGATATGAATTTGGCCAGAGCCTAAAAGTAACCTTTGAAATATTTTGAATATTAAATTCTGTCCAATTAACTATCATCTCCAATGCTTCGAAACTCAGGATTTTAAGTTATGATGGATATTATGTCATACAAGTTCAAAAACTTAAGGCAAATCCATGTAACAAGTAATGTGTATTAAATTTCAATTTTTATCCTCTTATTATATCTACCTTACATTTATTTTTAGGATCACAATTACAGAACTGAGCAGCCAGTGACATTCTGGTCTGAACACAGAGACAAAATCCATGTAAGTGAAGCATTACAAGGCAGTGACAATCTGATCCACATGCATGCATGCACACACATTCTCAAGCTATCCAGATTACATAGTCTTATTACAATGCTGTACAGATTCCATGTTAATTTTCAGGCAGCGACAACCAGAGCAAAACATATACAGGTTTTATGAATAAGGTTGGGAGACTGATCAAAATATACAGACAAATCTATATACGTTATCAGACAGTGAGATTCTATTCAAAACACACTGACATATTCCATTTTAGTTACCTGACAGTGAAATTCTATTCAAAACACACTTACATATTCCATTTAAATTTCCTGGCAGTGAAATTCTATTTAGAACTCATTTACATATTCCATTTTAGTATTGTGGCAGAACTTATAGACAGAATCCCTGCAATGTTGTTAGCCAGGAATAGCTTTTGAAGGCATGAAGACGTAATCCATATAAATGTTAACAGACAGTAACAATCTGATCAAAACACAGAAAATCCGTGCTTGCAACTTCATGCAGTGCACTGTTTGTTTTCTAATTAAAATAAAATAAAATAAAATCTAACCTAAGACTGATAATATAGTGAGAAATGGAAAACTGGTTATATCTTAAACAGCTGAATCAACAATATTAGAAACATTCATAAGATTGATAAGATGAAGATGGAACACAGTACAAGGCAAAATATTAAACCACACTCTAAGTGATCAATACAGTGAATCCACATCATCGCTTCACTGATTCCTACATACGTTACCCTGGATGCCTCTGCTATATTTTCTTATATCAAACAAACTCACCCATCCTGCTAAATACCCCCAAACAGTAAAAGTACAAAAAATGTACACCAAGTCATAGTGTTATAAATGATGTGGCACAAGATACTCCGTGAACCACCATTGATAAAAACAATGTCAGCATTATGTGCTAAGTGTGGTACACATGCTAATTTGTGGTACATTTACCTTTACAAACACTTAATTCTAAGTAATGGTACAATGCTAAGCACATACTGGCACACATGCTAAACAATTGTACACATTCTAAGCACATACTGGTAATCATGCCAAGCAACAATACACATTCTAAGTACATATTGGAACAAATATAAGTATGGTAATGGTGCATGTTAGTCTATATTAGTACAATAAATGCTAATCACAACTGATTTACATGCTTAGCATGTACACCAATAAAATATCTAAGTATCTTTTGATTTTGGGTTTCAGGGAGTTTCAGCAGTGAAAACTAGAGACACTGCCTTCCGTAAAAATGATGCATTCAGTAAGCCAATTGGAGAGTACTGGAATGAACCCAAGCCCTATGAACTTGAAGACTACCCCAAAATGTGAAAACATGGTGCTGAATTTGTAAATAAATGAACTGTTTTAGACCCATCAAGCAATATTTGCCAAAGGCCTGTCTATTGAAATCTAAATTATCATCTAAAAAAATTATTATAACATGGTTTCATAATTATATATTTATATGGTCATAAGAAATGTTTTATTGTAATTTAGTTTTTGTATTATATATATTTTTCCTTGTTGTAGGAGTTAATTTAAGCTTTATTGCATTATACACAATTATCTCATTCCTGCACAGGAATTTTAATGAACTTTAAATTTCAACAAATTCCAGCATTAATTTTCAGTAAAGAAATCAGCATTACTTGTATATTATTTACTTTTTCAATTTAAAATAAAACCCTAAAAAATGTATAGGAGTATGCTGCTAAAGTAAGTTTAGCATACAATATGAATATTATTTTTTCTCTCTCTATCTTCTTGTTGCCATATTTGACCTCATCTTGAGTCTGCTATACACTAAACCATTATTAAATATTAATGAAATGCAGTCTTGTCTTCATCTTTTAATTTAAAGTTTTGAAAAGAAATGCACATTATTAAAAGCATCTATTCTAAAGACTGTGACATTATATGAACAAGATTTTAATTCCCCACCACCCTGTAACCTTAGGCTAATCCCCAAAACACACCTGGCTGGCCACACATGTTAGAAAGATGAATGATAGATAATGTAGAAGATAGATAGTTCTAGAAGATAGCTTGAGCTCCCTGATACATACAGCCAGGATAGTAAAGTAAATACAGGTGACAGACTACAACATATAACATGTGAGTCATGCTAACATGAGTGGTCTGAGTATTAACAATAATATATTCAACAATAAATGTATTTAACAAGAAATAACATAAGACAGCATGGTTACATATAGCAATAGTTCAACATACATTTAGAGTTATATATATTTATATTATTTAAGCTCATAATCATGATCATGTGGTGTTGTAAGAGTCCTATGGCACTGTTATATTTATTTGATTTGTTTGTATAAGCAAACTATAAATGAGTTTGTAAGAGAACAGTGAATGTTTGAGTGAACTCTAGAGTACTTTGGTAGAGTTTGTCTATAACTTGACTGAAGCCGTACAGTTCTGACTTTATAAATACATAGCTTTACATCATCTGATATAGTCTAGGGTCTCAGTATATATCCTATTTTCATTCACAAATCCAAACCAGTCAAACCGCAATAAAAATGACCACCACAAAATGCAGCATAAAAGTAAGTAAAATTTCTTTGTTTAATGATTACAGTCACAGAAACAGATGATACATATGTGAAGGAAAACAGGAAAAGTTATTCCACCACCTACCATCTCTGATGTTAACAAGCAACCACCATGAACAATGAACATAAATAAATTTATTTTAAACATCTAATTACTTTATGCCAACATATTAAACATACCATGCATACACCTATAATTAAATGTCTGTCATCAAATGAGGAAAATCTGTTAGCAATAGGTAAGCATGCAAATAATTACAAATATTTTCTTTTATTTCTAGAGTAAAACTACTGTTCAAAAATAATAATTTGTTGACATTTTTTAAAAAGTCTTCTTAATGAATAAGGTATTTTAGTGCTTCATATGTACTGAACTAGACTATCCTGAACTAAAGAGAATGTGTTGAACAGAAAATTACCACCGATCAAGATGGGTCTTGAATCCAAGATCTAATGCACTATAAACCTCCCTGCCTTTCAGCTTCTCAACTCAAAATATAAAGTATACAGCAGCTGTATGTATTCATTTAATATTTATTCTTGAGAATTGATTAATAGTGTATGTTATTGCTCATGTGACATGTTTACCAAATGCTATTTAAAATACAACAAAAAAATAAAACAATTTTATGAAGAAAAGACTCAAGGTTATAAACAACAATGTCTTTGAAATACATTTTCGCAGAAAACATCAGGCTGCCTCTATCTTTGTAGATTTGCAAGTCATATACCACAATTAATTAAAAAATTATTCTACAAGATGATCATAATGCATTCATATACACTCTCTTCACTGCAAAACTGCATCCATGACAAACGTGAAAGGAAGTAATCGTGTATATCCACTTTGAATTGAACCTGAACAGAGACAGAGGTCTGGTGAAATCAGCGTCGTCTCCTATCATCTTTGCTACGACCTCTGAAATGTAAAAGATGAAGAAAAAACAACAGTTTAACAAAGAAATAACACTGAATGACCTACAAAACAGTATATGGCCCAGTTACTGGCACACATATTAATGTAAAGAAATCATAATGGAAGTTATGCTTTATTGTCTTTCTCACAACACTCATCAACACCAAAGCAAAAAAAAAAAAAAAAAATTGAAAGCAAACAAATATTTATTTTTGATATAAAATCATTTTACCAATTCAGATAAGTTAATATTGTATTTTATCATACACCTTTATGAAACTGTAAACATTTCTCAATTCAAATTATAACTTTGTAATTTTCTTTTCTTTATGTAATAGTCTATAATAGTCAAATAGTCAAAGATAAGCATCTTGTAAGAGTTATTAAATGAACAATAATCAATTCATTTTAAAAAATAAAATATAAAAAAATATTTTAAACTCATCGAGAATCTATTTTCTCCCCTCAGTGCCATTTTAAAAGTACACAAAACTGCCTATCACTCTTTCAAAATGATATTAATACAATAAAAAAAACAAAAGCAATTTAAGACATTTGCAACCTGATTTGTGGCACCGACACCCATTTATGACAATAAGATTCTCAATGAATATTTCTGTGTTTTATTTTTATAGCAAATATTTTATATTTACTTTAGTTATAAAACCAAAAACATACCTAAAAGTATGTTTGACACAATATCTGATAAATTAAATATGTAAATATTATAGATGAAAAAATAATTATTAATTAGATTTTGTCAAAAGTTGAAAGTAAATCACATAATACTAAAATAACTTACTTGCTTTGTCTTGGACCTCGAACAAAACACCAGTCAACAGATATTTTCTGCCCTAGAATTTCTGTTCCATTGAGATTCTCCAAAGCTCTTTGAGCTTCTTTAAATGTCTCATATTCAACAAGTGCATAGCCCTAGTTTAAGAAAGAAAATGGTGATTAATTCAACATTGCATGAGAAGTCTTAAAATAACAAAAGAAAAATAGCAACATCTGAGGCATTAAAAAAAAAAATCATGAAAAATAATTACCCCCTTCACTGCACAAATATAAAATCTGCAAAATATGGTTTTCAAGAAGCAAAAAAAATAAAAAAAGAAGGAACATGTCAGCAGTGCACCTACTAGAAAATTGTGCTGGCATTTAACATTTCTTTAAAATGACTGAAACAAATGCTATTTGAAATTATATCTTTTAAATATTTAAAATATTTTTTTCTTAAAATTACAATTGTTAACACCACAATACTATATGAAGTATTATCACTGATGACTTCAACATCACCCTTAACTGACAGAACACTATATCACAACCCAGCCTGATCCAAGACTTTATTACAAAAATTAGTTACAACAATATTGTAAGAATAAGTTATTTCAATGTTTGATGAGCAAACAACTAAACATGCCTTTAAAAAGCCTGTGCGACGGTCAAGATTAAGATGAAGGTTCTTGATCTCACCATACTCTCGAAAGCTGTCACGTATGTCTTCTTCTTGAGCCTCCTCATGAACGCCTGTCACGAACAAGATCCAGCCCTCCACAGCTGTAAGCAAATAGAAAATTAATTAATTTTAAGCACAAGTGAAGTTCCATTAAGAATTATGATCATAGGGATAAAACAAATGGAAGCCCAAATAAAATAGTGATTTCAGTAATTCCAGAAAAATTAATTTAAATTAGTTTCTAGAAATTAACAAATCCAAATTTGTGCTGTGCAGTAAGTATTCTCTATAGTGCAAGTGTTAAAACTTAATATATATATATATATATATGAAGCTTCAAACATAATTTTTAACACTATTAAACAAATATTAACTAGGAGAGATCTAGAACATAAAATAAATATACACAATGAACACCGTATGAACAGATGCCTTTTCCAAGAGAGTCTTTTATTCAATGCCAGTTATCCTCTCTTTTATAAAGAAATGGTAATCAAATTTTATTGTAAGTTTTAATTTCAACATTTTAATAAAATAAATACAATTTAAAACATTTATTCAATTCTGACACTAAAATAGATCAGAAATATAAAATTTCAGGCAATAATACAGATAACAGAAAGGCGAGCAAGCGCTTACGAACGTAAGCAGGTTGGCAAGCCAGCCGGCAAACCAATCAAAACAAAACAACCATAAACCCAAGCCGATAATGAAAACTGTTGACGCTAGGAGGAGAGAAAAGTGTAATTATTAAGAGCTCCTACAGTTCAAACTTATTCGAACAGACACTGGCTGCACCTGGGATGTTCTTTAAACACTATTTGATGAAATCTGTTATAATAGGGACTTGCCTTTGCATGATGTCAGACTTTTAATACAATTATGTCTGTACCAATACAAGTTCTTGAAAACAGATGCTATCTTTTTTGATAAACTGGTTGAATTGGAATTCATTGACAGCTTTTCAAGAAGATATTCCCTCACAAAAAATTCTCCTTTTTGCAATTTCAGCAGGAGAGTGCCCAGTCATTCAAGAAATTAAATTCATTCCAATGGACTTCTATTGTAACTAAACATTTTTAGAAACAGAAAATGTTTTCCAGTCAGGACTTTATTCCTGTAGATCAATTAAATTTTTAGTACATTTCTAAGAATTTCAAAAGTTTTGTGGAACATGTTAATTGGGCAGTTCCTATAAATTAACAATAGTCATACTTTTTAAAAATTATTTTTAAAAATATATTATTTTTGTTATTGTTAGATTATAATAATTATTTTTTCTTTTGTATGGTTAACCAGTTGTTATGTTACGATTTTTATTTGATTACTTTTAAAAATATTGTTAATATTAGATAGTTATTCACTTACTGGTGTGCTGTTATAATTGTTATTCTGATCAATGGTGTGCATGAATGTGGGTGTATGCTTATGTGTGATTGCGTCTAATATCACAAAAGTGAAAAGACGTTAAATTAAATAAACTAACTTGCAATGCAGTTCATGCAAACTTACTTTGAGATGGATAGCATAACCTGCAAATATCAGCTCAATTGGCCAGACTTTAAAATTTGAGATCTTATCTAGTATAACTAACACAGAAGTTTGAAATACCCTTGTTTGAATTCAGCAGTATCTATTAATTATCTACAAATTTTCTTACCATAACTGGTAACTTTATCTAAAAATTCTGATACTTACATCGCTGGGGTCCAGGACCATCACCTGTGGTCTCCTCATCCACTTCCATGCCTTCATATTGTTCCACACCACTCCGTGTTGGTCCTTCTACAAATACATACAGAAAATCAGCATGTATTAAGTATGTAACTCAATTATAAGTAAACAAAAGATTCATCTAGTTTACAATAACTAATCCAATGTACTAAACATTAGTGCTCATATAGTGAAACCAGACCACTACTTAATACAATGAATCAAAACAAACACTTTGGTAAAACACTATGAATGATGAAACCTGATCATTATGCAATACCATGAATCATAACAAACATTTCTGGGTGGAGGAACCAGACCAACTTCCAGTAACAATTCTATTTCCATGACAATGGAAGAAAGGTTTATTTATGTCAAACTAATATTGTAATAACTGGTGAGAATTCCCCATTTCTGGAGAAAAAGAACACCATCTTTTATCCTCAAAATCTTATTATATTTTATGTGAACATAACTGTGCTATTTAACATTCAATGTTAGAATGGCAGTCTATGTATTTAAACAAAATGTCAATGCAGTGCTGATAGTTGTATATAAATTATAATAGGTATAAGATGTTAAAGGTAAAGTATTGTTAGGTATATAATGTTAATGGTAAAGTATTGTTAAGTATATACTGTTTTGTTATTGTTACAGATAAAGTAGTATGTTAGATATATGATGTTAAAGGTAAAGTATTGTTAGGTATATGATGTTACAGATAAACTAAAGTACTATGTTAGATATATGATGTAGGAAAAGAAGTAAGTTTAATGTCATTTGAGAAGGAAAATGTCAGTAATTCACCAATTGTAAAAAATATAGTTAAAACAAAAGGCAGTGCTACTGATGATGGCAAATATTCATTAATCATTCTTATTTCTACACAAAAAAAAGTGTCATTCCAATATGATAATTAAAAAGCTATATATAACAAGTTTATTTCCTAATTACTATATAAGTATAAGTATATCTCTTGATTTAACACTAAAACATTTCAAAAAGATCAATAGCAATGAAATTAAAAAAAAAAAGATGTAATCATTACCAATTTTGTTTATTATAATTAGGCTACAAATAACATAATTTTTTCATAAAACAAAACCCACCTTTCATTGAAACAATAACATTTTATGTGAAAATAATTGCAAAGACAATGCTAGGTAAAATTCCAATGCTACAATTATAGTACAATGCCTTCTAACCAGCATTTAGAACATGTGCAGACTAGCCTGTCTAAATGTACAGATATTTTTTGTTAATTCTAAAGGCTTATTCATGAGAAAAATATAAGCTAATATCTGATAACAATTTTATCGAGAAAAATTAGAAAGTGTGGTTTTGGCAATTTTTTTAACTGAAGCACTGAATGATGTCGATGATGCAACGTACCTGACTTAGTAGTAATAGTACACCAAACAATTGCTCTGTTTAGCATTGGACTTGATTTTTACAATTCTGTTAGGAGCACTGTACTTGACACTAATGAAAGTACACCAAACAACTGTCCTGTTTATGAATGTTGCCACTTTTATACAATTCTGTAAGGAAGACTTTTCCATATGATCAGAAACACTTTAAAGACCAAGTAAAATGGAATCTAGGTCAATCATAGATATGAATAAATCCATATGAAATGAGTAATTCCCATTTTTAGAATCAAGACTGCAAAATTTAAACTTTCAGTGATTTGTATAAATGCATTTATTTTGGTACTGATAGTAAATATTTCTGAAAGAAACCAGAACTCTCGTTCATTTGTGAGACTGACCTCTCACCATAGCAATATAACAAGTGACGTTACAATGTGGCTCTACAATCTGCATGTGCTGTCTGATGTTTTGTCTTGTGGTAAATGCGTAATTTGAAAAATAAAACATGGTTAATTTAAACATTGCAATGATTATGGCTACACAAACAATGGATGAACTAAAACTATTCATTCTTTTACATTTCTCAAAGATCAAAAATTATGAAAATAGTGTATTACAAAGATGAAAAGAGAAAACTTTCATCCAAAAGCACATATAGTACTGTGTAGTGAGCATTTCCAAGAAGATGGTCTTTTTGGGACAGGCCCTGAGGTACCAACAGTTAGACCTAAGCTGCTTCCAAATGCAATATCAAGCATTTTTGTTTTCACCAAAATTTCCAGAATGTCAACAAAAGTGGGCAGAGTGAGAACATATGAGGGTAAGTACTAGATTGATGTTAAGGGGGAATTTTTTGTGTTATTTTTTTTTATAGATCTAGTTATTACTCTGTATGCATGTGTATGTGTGATAGTAATGAATATTTCAAAACCCAAGCTGTGCTGAGCTACCATAAAACATTAGTTTGTATGAGAACCATAACAATTCTACCTACACTTATTCTTGCATTTGCACACACACACAAAGATTAAGCACACATAAGGTTGTTTTTTTTGGTCTATTTTGTAGACTTAACCAGTTTAAAATCAGTTTTACACTTACAGAGTTATAGTTCTGTCATTTGATCATTCAAATTGATTTGTAATTTTACATACAATCAGTTCATTACAGTGACAGCTGTCATAAATGTGCAGTGTGAGTGATGTTAATAGAAAAAGTTTAAAAACCCATTCACTCAGTGAATGTTCATGTTAATTAGGAAGTTAATAATTCATGACAGAAAAGTGATTGAGTTCTATTTTTCTTTAATTGCAGACATGTAATTAACTTTTGATATATGTGCACCACATTAAAAATTAATTTAAATTCAGATGATGTCTGAAATTGAAACTAGAGAAATGTGGCATGCGACATTGTGTACTGATTTTAAAGAGGATCCAGGAGGTGAAAACACAGACTTGCAACATCTAAGACTAAGAGAAGCAGCACCCATTCATATATTTGAGGTGAGTGACTATTTATTTCATTACAGTATTATTCTTATTAACCTAATTAAATCTGCTAAGTGAAACTGAAAATTTACCTCTAGGTAGAAAATTGTACACACACATGTATAATTTAGTATTAAACTAATCATCCTAAAACCACTCATTGATCAACAGTAAAACATTGGTGATTAAATCCATGACAGTTGAGGCACTCCAAGAATAGCTTAGTATTACTGCACAAAAGAGTACCTGCCTATTTTTAGTGGTAATTATATTTGGGAGGGTGACAATTTAAAATGATTTACAATAAGGCATAGTCATTTACATTCATTTATAAGTTTACAACTATTAACTCATTTCAGTTCATTACACTTTTATAGTGAAAACTGTAATGTATGGGCAAAGGGATGGAATAACACATTTTAAATCTACAAAACAAATTGTGTCATTTTAATCATAATCATAGCAGCTATTACTAATTCATTTAAGATTACTACTTTGAGTATGACTTCTGAAAGAACATGTAGCAAGTTTAAAGTGTTTTCTTTTAATAATATGTACTTAAAGCAGGCAATATATTGTTTACATGTATAAACATTACACATAAAACTGAAATATATTAGCTATTTAGACTCATTTCAAATACTCGATTTCAATAAGCTATACTATACAGCAGGGGTGCACAAACTTTTTAGGCCAGAGGGCCAAATTTCCAATTTCCAAGTGCGTGGAGGGCCACAAGTCAGATTGCACATGGATGGCTCAGTAGAAAAAAACAACACAAATAATGAAATAAAGTCCTTCGGGGCCTGGGGGCCGCACAGAGCCCCGTCTCGGGCCGCGGTTTGTGCACCCCTGCTATACAGTGATAACTGATATACCATAGTGTAAAATTTAATTTATTTATAGAAAATTTTTAAATGTAAAATGAAAATTCAAAAAGTTTCACAAGCACAATAAACTGATTTATTAACTAAGTTATGATGGCTCACAAATGACAGACATTTTATTAATCATAATGGGTAATGTCCATCACCCCTCCAACCCTTTTTAAAAATCATCCTAAATTGTAAAACGTAAGACAATAAGTGCATTTTAACTAAAGATGTCAGCTCTTTTGATTGTTTTTTCATTATAATTACTTAAATAAGTCAAATGAAAATCAAAATAAGCAAAAAGTCATTATTTTTGTTCATTTTCAGTGTTGGCTCAAAGTGCCATTGCACAATTTGTGGTGTGTGTTTTTTTTTAAAATCATTTTTGAGAATCTATAGATAAAAAAATAAAAAAGCTATTGCCTTAGAAAAACATCAGGTTTCATCATCATGTCAGCAACAGATACATGAGGTATACAAAAGTTTAGCCCTGTTGGATAATCACTAAACTAAATCAGTTTTTACTTTAGAGTGCATCAAAATGTAAAAAACTGTAAAAAGCATTTTTTTTTTTTCATTTTAAAAATTGTTTTAAAAAAAAAAGTATGAAAGACTAAGCAACCATTTTTTTGTAAAGTGACTTCTTTCACCGTGATAGCTATATGATGTAAAATTCATTCATTTTCAAAGACTGAAAAAATAGCTGGTACTACCTAGAATATAGTATCTAGCAGCACATTTAGTGACATAAATTTATTATTATGTGTTTTTGTCACAACTTTATAGTTCTTCATAATTCTGTTGTTTTGAATATAATTTAATTAAATGAATCTTATGAAAGGCATTTATGATTATGCATTCAAAATAACATAATAGTTGAAAACCTAAAATATCAAGAAATCTAATATATAAACGGAATATACATTTATGACTTAGGATTAAATGAATCTATGCTGTGCAAGAAATCACAGTCTGACTGGCAACAACAGAAATTAACTATTTTATTAGGCATTCTTATTACTAAAATTAGTTTATCAGTAAACTTATTTTTAAAAAAAATCAATAAATGGAATCTTTAGTAATGTTATTTCAATTAAGTTATCCATATGTATACTTACCTCCACCAAAACCTCTGCCTTTACGTTTCTTTGCTTTTTCTTTCAATTTTTGAAGCCCCTCTGAAAAAAATTCGAATGCAAATAATTGTAAATGAAAATTCTCCAATCGAGTCAACTCTCTTTAAAAACGGGAACAGTTATTAAACTTAAACAACAGCACTAATAACTATTTTTCCAACCCACTGTATGATTTAATAATTAATCCTTTACATTATTTATATATTTGAGTGTAGATAGATGTAAATAGATGGTTAGATTTAGAAACTAGTTAACAGCAGTGTAATAACTAATATATATATATATATCGCAAATTTAAAATGTAAACATTCAGTTCCTGTCAGCAAAAATCAAACAATTATCCATATTATACTGTTAATATATCATACATATTTACATAAAATACTCACGATCTCCCTCTTCGTCGACTTCAAATTCCTCCACATCTTCTTTCAGATCAAGTACGTCCGCCATTTCGATACGAAGCGTGCGCATTTATGGGAAGTAACTCACAAACATTTTACTATAATAGTGGTGTAATTCCGGCTATATTTATGCTGTACAGAAGAAATTTGTAAATAGAGGTCAATACATGCAGAAAAGTCAGAGATATATAATATTTTTAGTAGTAATCACTATTAGAAAACTGTTGTTAATTAACAAAATTCTTTTTGTTTTAAACATTCTTTTTAAATTTCACTTAAAAATGTAGGCCTATAGCGCTTATTTTAATTCATAGTCTTTCGTTTATGTAAAAGAAACCTGTAATAAGCTTGTTAAAATAAAATAAAAATAAAAAATCCCCAAAAAACCGTAATCAATAATAATTTTAAAAAAATATCTCTCCAATGCCGTGACCAGGATTCGAACCTGGGTTATCGCGGCCACAACGCGAGGTCCTAACCACTAGACTATCACGGCGGTACAGTTAATAAAACTCTAATGCATATTTATGAAAGTAAATTTTTAATTCTTTTGGAGGGGACACGCGTAAAATGTCCGCCATATTAAAAATACCATCGTATAAAACTCGTTTGGTATATATCACAATATCCCCAGTTTTACGAATATATAATTCAATAAATATAATTAAATTGAAACTACAAGCAAGAAGGGAAAAGATCATGAGGTCAATCACCTTAGATAAAAAGTATCAATGAAATGTATACATGTAAAGCGATAGCATTACCTAGTAGAATATTTTACTGGGTCTACTTAAGAATTCTATATTTATGAAAGATTTTTTTTAAAAGTTTAAATTGTATGTACATTCTACTTGCAATACTTGTCGGAATTTGAAGAACCGAATAGATCTAGCCCATTTCTCTACATTGTATTTCTTGTTAAACTGTATATTGAAGGATATACTGATTTACGAATCAATCGTTATTGTGAGAGCTTAATGTTACCCAAATTCATCCAAGTCTAGAATAAACCAGTATCATTTACAGTATTTTCTCCTGCTCTAGTGTCTATATACTGATATTTTAGTTTTTCTATATACATATTACCTTTCCATATTCATCATGATTAATAACAAGTAGGTATTAAATATACATAAATTATTATAAAAATGTTAATAGAATTGTTTAAATATTTTTATTCATAAACATTTGTTCTTAAATGTGATGACAGAACACTGTTGACTTTAAATATTAGGTAGTTTCTAAACTGTAGTGTAAGTTCCAAATAATGCTTAAATGTTTATTATTTCCAAATATTAAAGAAAAATAGTTTAAGAAATATCTAATAAAATTCATTGGATATGATTCTGTAATTGAGTGTCAATTGTAAATGGCAGGTGAAAGTTTGAGATTTCTTTCTTGGTGATGTAGCAGACAGGAGGTGAGGAAGTGATTTACTTTTTGTCAGTGTTGCAATGTGTACTCTGGAGTCTGATGGTTTTATTTAGTCGGAGTCTGTTTTTTCTTTTTCTTTGATGGCTGTTTGATTCTGTGTGGCGCGGGGATGGGGTGGGGTAGGGGGCTGGAGGGGTGTTTTTCCTGAAATGGTTGTTTATAACTGACATGATTTCTGTAATGAATATTGGGGTGAGTAGGGGGAAGCCCTGTGATAGTCCTTTAGTTTCTTGGGGAGGGGTTCTATCGTTAGAATGGTTCTGTTTGATGAAACGTTTTGAGGTGGAGGTTGGTGGGGGTGGTGGGATTTTCCAGGATGATGTTCTGGAGTGGGGTTAGTGGTTTTGGATCGATTTTGTTGTTTGAATATGCTTTAGACGTGGTTGATGATTTAAGTGCAATCTATGCTGGTGGCATTGTGTCTGATTGAAGACATCGAACACAGGATTTTTCTGAGTTGTTTTCACTGGAGTCACTGCGCGCGCGCGCGCGTGTGTGAGTGTGTGTGTATGTATGTGCGTGTGTGTATATGTGTGTATGTATGTGCGTGCGTGTGTGTATATGGATGTGCGTGTGTGTATGTATGTGCGTGCGTGTGTGTGTATGTATGTGCGTGTGTGTGTGTATGTGCGTGTGTGTATGTGTGTGTGGGTGGGTGGGGGGGTTGTTGGGGGGTTGGGTAGAAGGGACATACTGCATTCTTCTTATATATGTTCTAGTCGCTTGATTTTAAAAAGAAATGTTCAATTAATTCAATTTTTTTGCTACTGTTTATTGAAAGAAGAATTTTTATTTCTCACCCCCATTATTAAACTCTTGTGGATTTTCTTTCACATTTTGCACTTCCTTGTATTATTTTTTTTAATTGAAAATAAATTAGGTAAATTATTATTTTTATATTAAAAAATATATATAAGTGAGTCTAGGCTAAACATCGGTTATTCCCCATTAAAAGTGGAAAACATTTTGTTTTTAAATGTAATTTACACATTTCAAGGGATCAAAAAGGAAGTGTTTGGTGCTCAGTAGTTTCGAGTAACAGCTTTTACAAAATAACTGGCATTGTTTGCAAAATTTTAGCAAACTGTTGATTGGTAGCAAGTTATATGCTATTTCTAATTGACTCTGAATTGGCTGTGGCCGCTTATCTGCAATTTGAACGTTGGAAAGAAGTAATTTAAAGGGCCATTGAGCTTAAAATTTAATTTCCTCTGCACTAATGTAGACAAAACCACACACACACACACAAGCATATATATATATAACACGTGTGTGTGTGTGTGTGTGTGTGTGTGTGTGTGTGTGTGTGTGTGTGTGTGTTTGTGTGTGTGTGTGTGTGCGTGCGTGCGTGAGTGTGTGTGTGTGTGCGTGCGTGCGTGAGTGTGTGTGTGTGTGTGTGTGTGTGTGCTTTGCGACAATGACTTAACTGAAAGTTCAAATTGCACGACCGATCAAACAGCCGCTTTGCGCTGTGAACTCTTGAGTGTAGTTCGCACTTTAAACAAGTTCAATTTAATCATCTCGAGAGCCGATAAACACGCCATCGAAGACAGAAAGGGGTTCTTTCTCCTTCCTCTACTAGAACTACTTGTGCTTATATGCCAACAATTTTAACTCTCCAAAGCCAGTGCCTGGTGGCCATTGACATATTTGTTTGTTTTCAGCATCCAGAAAACCATGATGACCTACTTTTAATTCTTTTGTGTCCGCTCTGGATGCCATAACAGCAACCGGAAAGCCATGATACATTATAACTGCTTTTAATTGTTTCGTGTCCGCTATGGATGCCATTTCAGCAAACGGAAAGCCATGATAACCTGCTTTTAATTCTTTCGTGTCTGTCCTGGATGCCATTTGGGACTGATATCTTGTCTACTCTCAGCATTCCAACAACTCATAGTCACATAGTGTCATCTTTGATCTAGTCTTTACTTGTTGATCTAGTCTTGAGTCTTTTTATCTAGTCTTTACTTGTTGATCTAGTCTTGAGAGTCTTTTGATCTAGTCTTTACTTGTTGATCTAGTCTTGAGAGTCTTTTTATCTAGTCTTTACTTGTTGATCTAGTCTTGAGAGTCTTTTGATCTAGTCTTTACTTGTTGATCTAGTCTTGAGTCTTTTAAGTCTCTTTCTTTATTTGTTATTACTCTCTTTAGTGTCATTACTTGTTGATTTACTCTTTAGACTCTTGTTGATCATCTCGTTGATCTAGTATTTAGAATCTTAACTGTTGATCTACTCTTTAGAATTTTTAATTTGATTTCAATATCATGCCCCAAAGACTGCTGTTATATTTTCTGTTTTATACAGTGTTTACATGATGACACTAGGGATATAATGTGTTTGTGTGTGTGTGTGTGTGTGTGTGTGTGTGTGTGTGTGTGTGTGCTTGTGTGTGTGCTTGTGTGTGTATTGAATTCAGTATTTTCCCGAGACATTGAACCTTATAATGCTCATAGTCCTTAGACACTATTCAATTTGTTGTACAACCTCGATGGCTGTGACGTCATACAGACCTAATCTCAGATTGCATGGTTCTACGTGCTTGAGAAATATAAGGCTTAGCCTATCGCTACTTTTATCTCACTTTCAACTCCTTCATAGGGGGCATAATGTCTCATAGTTTCAGTTTTAACTAGAGGAATTTGGCATTTAGCTATTTTTGTCTCGCATTCAAAAGCCCACGACCTTAACAACACAACTCAGTTTGAGTCTTTACTAGATGATTTCAGGATTGCGCTATTGAAATCTCGCTTTCAACATCCTAAAGTGTCTGATAACATACCTTTATCGTTTGCTTAAACGTACACACACAGCAGACTTTAATAGTATGTAGAACCGGCTGATCCGGGTACAGTTTTACCAGTTTGACCAAACATTACATTTAGTAAATACTTGACTGTGGAGATGTGTAGTATTTAAAAAAAATGAGTTAATGACAGTGTCACTGCTCTTTCCTTTCTTAGTTAAGAAATGGAAAACAACTTCTTAAACCAAGTCATCAGCTTGAACTATTAAACACCGGACTAGCTTTGACAAGTACTTACTTCACTAGTAACTGATTAGAACTTGACTAGTACTTGACTAGCACCCTGACTACATCTGGCTGATGCCTGGATAGTATTTATCTTACTATTGACTAATTCCTGACTAGTATTTGATTTGACCAGCAAGTGGCTAACACCTGATTACAACTTGACTTGCATTTTTTTGACTAACTCCTATGACGTACGCATCACACACTACCTGTCAATTTTGTCAAAGAGTGAACCATACAATAATTTTACACTGTCTGCTTGATTTTTTTCAAATATAATCACATGCTTCATACACTGACAGGTGTCAAAGACCGAACCCTATATGACTCACACAACCTTCCAAAGGGAAGGGGGACAGTTTTTCCTTTCTATGCCTATTTACAGTCATGTGGCTCAGCCCCCCCTCCTCTTTTGTCTAGACAATGAGACAGGAAGTTATAAAAACAAGATTTACGCAAATGTCTAAACAGACGAACAAATCACGCGAACAGCATAAACATGAAATCGCACGACAGATTAGACGATGAACAAGGCAACATCTAGCTATTTAATACAAGAAAAGAATGAACAGAATAAGAAAGTGAATGAAAATAATAACAAAGATTAACTATAATCTGTACCCAGTAGTATGTTATATTTGCCTAATTCAAATTTCCATAACCACACTATGTGTTTATAAACTGACGTCAGATTTGTTTATATGTAATCTAATTTCACTCCCTAATCTTAGCTTAGTTATCCATGCTTGACCTCTTCTATTGCTATTTATGTATTTAAGTTTGGCGCTTGCATATCTATCATATTCATCCTTTGACCCTTTGCTTCATTGTAGTACTGTACTTCCTGATTGTTTTGGAATAGTCGTTTGAATGATTCTAGTTGTTTGTTGTGTGTAGGATTGATATTGTATTGTACTTTTGTACTGACAGGCTGATTTTTGCTAGTGCATCTGCTTTTTCATACCCTGGTATGCCTATCTGTGATAGAACCCCTATTATTTCTGTTTTTATGTTTTTAACTATGTCTGTCTGTGTGTATGTTTGCATATATAAAGTCTGGTCTTTTCTCACTTTGTTGTTGGTGGCTGTTATTGTTGATAACGAATCTGTTACTACAAAGACACAACCATTCCAGAATCTTCGATGCACTCACAAAGCACACCATGGAGAATCATCCAGAACTTCACATGTACTATCAAAGCACATCACGCGGAGTTTTTCTAGAATCTTCCTGTGTGCTACCCAACACACCATGAGGAATTTTCAAGAAAATTTCGTGAATTCTAAAGACCAAACTCAAGCTTCAATTTTTGCCGTATTGGCTCTCGAACGGAATTCACAGGAATCAAGTTACAGCAAAACGTTACTGATAGTTCAACATCAACACTGGATTCACACACAAATGTGATCTGGTAAAGTACAGTAGTCACTGTAGTCTGAAGCAGACTCTTTTCTGCGAAAGTCAAATTAAGGTAGCACTAAATTTCAGGCATAATTCATCTCTAAACTCCTTTCTCTCTTTACACTGATTCTCACCTTACAAATCCTGCAACACTGTTCATTATTAGCACATGTGCAGCTTAAGGAATATAGCATCGATCAAAATTCACAATTATAATATATAATGTAATCAAATTAGTGAACATAGAAATAATGGTTCAATTACATAAAGCATTCTTCAATTCAAATCATAGGTCAATAGCAAACATGTACGAATATTTCTAGTCAGTTAACTTACCATAAGCTAACGATTACCTTTATGAGTGGACTGGATTTATGTCAAAATGAAAGTGATTTTTTAAAAATACAATCTGTTATGTAATTTGTTAATTTGCTTACCTCCTCATCTATTGTATTGTTGTTACATACAAGTAGGTTATATGTTAACATAATATGTATCCCATTCTATTCTAGTTGTATTTAAGGTAAAATTATTTTTTTTCTGGTCAGCAAGTCAAAATATGTTATTATTATTGGATGGTGGTCTAATTCTATTGTTTCAACTTCTATAACTTCCATTTATAGGTTGTGACTATGTCAGGACATGATAATGCGAGGTCTATGGGGGATTGTCTGATTTCGTCTGCATGGTTGTATGTGTGAGTGACTGTCCATTGTTTTAGTCATAGTTTTCATACAGTTTCCCTATCATCCTTCTCCCATTAGTGATTACATTAGTACTCTTATCCCATTAGTTTTTATATTAGTACTCTTATCCCATTAGTTTTTATATTAGTACTCTTATCCCATTAGTTTTTATATTAGTACTCTTATCCCATTAGTTTTTATATTAGTACTCTTATCCAATTAGTGATTACAGTACTCTTATCCATAGTGGATTTCTAGTGTTAAAGTACTCCTCCTGTTTGGTCCACCTAGACATTGCAGAGTTCAAATGTGATTTGGTCATAGCATTTGTCATTAGGGATATAGATATTTGGATTAATATTCATCTGACTGATATGTCTATTTTATTAATGTTAACTTTTGCTGATATTATTTGAATTATATTATTTATGGCAAAGTTAGCAAACTTCTGGTTTGTAATAAAAGTCTCTTTCTCTAATTTGGAGTATACTTCACCATTTCCTGTACCTTTATGTCTAATCTTGAGGAGTGGGGATAGTTGTAATTATACAATTTATTTTAGCCACTAATCTTACCTAATTCCTGAATTAACAGTGCTGAGGGTGTACTTTGGGCTAAATAATTTTCTATTTCTAGTGTTCATAGTCAATGCTCTAGCTTCCTATTGAAAAATAGTAAATTTTTGCCATTTCTTGATTACCATAATAGTTTAGATTGTAGCTGGTAAAATTTAATGTAGCAAGAATTGAAATGATAGCTTGGAAGAAGGTTACCACTTCACCATTTGCATGGTCAAAGTTTCTTTCAACTGAGCAAACCAAGCTGAATAACAGCACCCAGTGGTACTAAACAGCTCTAGGTGGCTGGTCAGTTATAAGTGACCAATGATCTAATGCTGGCCAATAACAAATCTAACTAATAAGAGTCAGGCAGAAAGTGACCTATTAGAAAAACCCCTTGTTTTTATCACTTTGATTTCGTCTGTGGTCACGTCTGGTCTTAAAAGGCTGATAGTCTTTTTTAACCTTGCATCTGCTTCAGGCTGAAGTGATCTACTGCACTCTATTTGAGCTACATAAGTACACGTATCCTTACACTTGCTGACGATAAGGTTGCTGAAAATTGTTTACCTGGATCTCCATTCCAGAACCATATGGCAGAAGTTGGGTCCAGCTTTGGTCTGGAGAGATTTTACAGAATTCTTGGAACAGAATTCCAGAAACAGTTCGGGTAGTGTGCCTGGAGGCGCACATTAGACCCATTTTCCAATGCAGGCAAATTGAGCCTGTGGCATTGTTGCAAAACCCGCCAGGGACAGCTTACTTCATAGGAAGGTCATGTAAAATTAACGATTGTTCCTTTCACTCCTCTGATTCTGTGATGAGAAATAATCTAACAATTTGATTATTGATTACCAACTTGACTATTTCATTGTTAGGATAGAGACTGAATAAGTGGGAGACATTATCTGAACATTTATCTTCCACAGTAGTATAAGTGTCTGTGTTCATTTTTTTTTTTACTCTATTCGTTTGTATGTTTTGATTGTTGATTTAATAAAATTATTGTTGTTTTCTATTTGTCCTTCTTATGCATATTATCTAAATTATATATTGGGAGTAATAGTAGGTGGATGGGGCTCGGTAAAATAACTTAAAAGACGGATCTAATTACTCCTTCAGTACGAAGTTCCATCTAAGGAAGAAATTGTCTGTAGAAAGTCTATCTAGATGTAAGTGGTAAAATTCTGCATTGTCAGGTGATCCACCAAGTGGGAGACAAATTGGGCATTTATTTGATTTATTATTAATATATGGATTAAGATTCCAGCCACTTGTACTTAGCTATGAATTATTAATTAGAATATAATAATAATCATAATCAGAAGTAGGCATACGTCACACACAAGGCCACAATCCCAACCAAATTAAAACCTTTCTTGTAGAAAACCACAGGAGGTATTATGAGGGGATTCTCAGACAATAAATACCTTTATGAAGCATCGTTCTGAGATGTAGAATAATCATTACTTTATTATTCCTTAGATGTCTTGTACTGGATAGCTTGGACGTATCGCTCGCAATGAAGCCTTGGTTACAATGTGAAACCCAACCCAAACACTTGATTTTTAATTTATTCCTACGTCCCCACTAAACCGGTGCTGGCAATTACCAACTCACCAGGTATGAGTTGGGAGTTAGTGTCAGGTTATAAACCATTGCTTTTTTCCTTGGATGGGACATATGTCATAAACTTTATGTTTGTGTGTGTGTGTGTTATTTGGAAGTGTAACTTTGAAGATCAAGTGGAGAGTTATCGTAATGTTCATAAATATTTTTCATCCCTACCCCATTGCACCAAAGAAGTCTGTTCTTTTTTTTACATTCAGTCTGTGCATCCAGCGATGCCTCTACTGCCCTACCACATTCAGAGCTTCCCAAAGCCCTATTAAAATTATTTTTTTAAAAAGTCATAAAATGTAAATATAAAACACCACAACCAATGGCAAGCGACGAAAAACTACCACCACTAGTGCAACACCAACCCACCTCTGTTCTCAAGAAAATAGTGAGGAGTTCCCACAGGAACCATCCCAGACTGGGATCGTCTGCGGATGAAAAGTTTACTCTGACTCTTAGGGGTAATAATCAGTGAGAAGAAATGTAAACCTAAAAAGTATCAAAACGTATAACTGTTAGAAATAAAATAAATAGTAAATGGTCTAGTGGAAATAAGGGAGAGAGAAAGGATAGAAAATAGACTCCAACGGCTACACCAAGTCTGGAAAATGAGAAACACTCACGTTTTATGTCATGATACAAAAGTAAACAAGCAGAGCAGTCGACGTACCTCCACTCCCATCTACCATCAGCACCTTTTCAACTTTCTATTAACCATGCTCCACTCCCATCTACCATCAGCACCTTTTCAACTTTATATTAACCATGCTCCACTCCCATTTACCATCAGCAACTTTTCAACTTTCTGTCAACCATGCTCCATTCCACTCTGTACATCCATATGTGAAAATTCCCTCCAGTGGCACACCCTATGCCAGGCAGCGAAATCGGCTCAGGCCGGATGCTGCCGTTATCCCAATAAAAGAAGAAGAAGACGTGATGAAGAGAATGGAGATGATGGCTTGAAATGATGTGGATAACTGTTGAAGACGGGTCGATGGCCGATGAAATTGCTGGAGAATGTTGTTGCCGACGTTATAACAGTTTTCCTCTTGTTTTCCTCTTCTGGTTGTGAATCCCTCACTGCCTGCAGCCTTTGAAAGCTTGCACGGTTGAAGTGAAGGTGAAGGGAACAGAGTGAGTATTCAAAGTTTGTGTAGAAAAGGCCCTGAGCAGGACGAAAGAAAAAGAGGGTTATGTGCAGGTTCGATAGTATGGTATTAAATACTTTCGTGACTGATTGCTTAGAACAATCTACCTGTTGTTCTCGTGTTGCAGTCACCTCCATATGCATGCCTTACCCGGTGGACGTCTGGTATTTGACATCAAATCCTAATGCCTGACCACCGAGACAAAAGAGCTATTCACTGACCGTAGTTAAAAATATATACCTGAGTGATACTCGCTCGTCGCTCGTAACGTTGTAAGAAAGCATTTCCTCCTAGTCGGTAAAAGCATTCAACGCACTCAAGCATACAACACTACAAGGCTATACAAGTGTTAACAATGACTAATTACGTTGTTGAAGCCAGTGCTAATAGTTTCAAGACAGAATTAGGTAAGCAATTCAAATTAAAATTACAAACTACAAGTTTAAACACAGGAATGTTAAAAAGATATAAATAGAATTATTAATGAAAGAATTCATTATGTGATTACTTCAGTGGTCAATCAATCAACCAATCAACCAATCAATCAGTCAATCAATCTACCTACCTACCCACCTATCTATCTATCTATCTATCTATCTATCTATCTATCTATCTATCTATCTATCTATCTATCTATCTATCTATCTATCTATCTATCTATCTATCTATCTATCTATCTATCCTTCTATCTATCTTCAATTACCATTTGTTGATCTAGCTGGACCTTCTTATTATCACGAGCAATATACCAAGTCTTTCTTTATCCCCCCTCCACCACCCAAACCCACCCCTGCCGTTATTTGCTTAATATCTGCACTATGTAATTTCTCACTTAGAGGCATTTTTAGGTCTGCAGGTAGAATCGTAAACAACTAATAAAACACAACTATTTACAAATAAATCTTGTTTAGCAAATTTATAATAAGTAATTTTTTTTAACGTTTAAAATATAGTTCCAAATCCTGGTTAATGTAAGCATGCCCTCTAGCATAACTACTTTTAACGCTGATTCATACATTATCAATTAATACAAATCTTTCTCTCATAAATTGTTGCATCAGTGTTAATGCATTTTAATTAATGTTGTAAAATGATTTATGTAAAACATTTTGTGACAGGCAGAGTTAATTAAATCTTTATTGATTAAGATATTTCAGTTGCTTGAAAACGACGGTTTTCTCCCCTGATATTTTCAGACTAACACTGTTTGCCGTCAACGGGTGACACACACTCCCTTTCGGATATAAACGATAACAAATATATCCTCCAATTGTCAACTGGGTGCACATAAAAACAAATGATCTTTATCTCCAATCTCAGGTGCTGAAGAACACTCCATCTACAAACACGTACTTCAAGCAAGAGGGAAAAGAAGAGGGAAAAAATATCTCACCCAGTGTCCTTAACACAGAATGATTAATTCCGTGTTTTGGATCTTTAAATATTGACTACCGAGACGAAAGCAGTTTCAAAGATAAGGGTTAACCTATTAATGGTAGGTATGTTTTTCGTGGCCAGGAGGTGAGTCTGCAATGTTTTCCCACGGCGTCAAACAAGTGCTTGCAATCACTAGTAGTCGTTGCAGCAACTCTTACAACAGTCTCGTTGGCATTACTCGTGCGTTGTTTACTCTATGGTCAAGACTTATGAGTTGATCTATGCCTCTGTGGTCAAGACTTCTGAGTTGATCTATGCCTCTGTGGTTTTCGGGGTACAACGCTTGATTGGGATTTATGAATTTAAGTCTGCGGTGGGTACATGAGAGACATGTGTACTGAAAGAAAAACACACCCGATACCCAACGTGAAAACAGTTGCGATTTTCATTTCCTCTCAAGTTTGACACCTGATGATATATGTATGTTAATGCTTTGTTGTATTTTGAGGTTAATAAAACAAAATTCGTAAGACGGCAATCTTCCCTTTGGAGTCGCACAAGATCAGCAAGACATAGCCACTTAGATAAGTCAAGGTTAATCTGAATTGAACTTATTTGAATGTTGGGTTACCGTCCACGTGGCATTGACACTGTCTTCTGCAGGTTTTTCTCCATGGTTCTTTGGATAATGATCGCACTTGTGCCACGTGGATATTAGCAATCTAAGTTTACAAACGTAATACGGTTTCGAAATAATCTTTTGAAGGAAACAGAACGAACCGGACAAGCTGCGACTCCAATGGACAATCCTTTGATGACGTCACAATGAAGTTTGGTCAACGAGTTGTGGTGATCTTGTGTTGTTGTATTGGTATTTTAGTCACGATTAGCCTCGTCTTGACAATATCGACCAAGGAAAAAATATACGACACTGTACAAAGCGTTAGAGGTGCTTTAAAGGAAAGCTTTCAATTTGGATTGCGACCAGAGCCAAATAAATTTGTGCGCCAATTAACAGCAGAGGAATTTCGTGAGAATCCTTTGTACAAAACAGGTATGCATGGATTATTACTATGAATAACAAGCATATCTATCTATCTATCTATCTATCTATCTATCTATCTATCTATCTATCTATCTATCTATCTATCCATCTATCCACCCATCCTATCTCTCTATCTTTCTATAGTTTATTCTTTCTTTCGTTTGATAATAATGAAGTATTTTAGAATTCAAATGAATCCTTTCTTAAGTAAAAAAGTTATATCTTCCTGAGGTTATATATATGGTTTCACTTCAGAGAAACTAAATAGCTAAGCTCTTTTCCCTCATATATTTATTCAATATATTTTTATATCTTCATATGACTAAAGAAGTCTAGTAAGATTTTTTTTCAGTTAATTACATGACCATAGTTTTCATTGCTTTGTATTTGTGATCATCATTTGTGTGTGTGTGTGTGTGTGTATGTAATCCCTATAAAACTCTTATCGGACTTGAATGTTGAACTCTTTTAATCTACTCTAGTGAGGCTTACATCTGTGCCCTATGGCCTACTTTCTGAAAAAGACTTGTGTTATCACAGTGATACTGAAAGAAAGGATTGAATATACATTCATAATCTGTGAGCTTGCTCACTTTACTTCATCATAACAAATACTTGGTGTGACACCTTTCTTGGCACCCTTTACTCGTTAAGGCTATTATTTTATTAATTAACAATGCATAACTAATTACAACTGGTCGAGAATCTTAATTAATAGTTATTAATAATTTTCCCACAAGATCGACATATCTCTCACTTGGTGGATTATAAGGATATCGTAAAACTTTACTTTTACATAATAGTAAGATAATCGTTTTAATGTCTCACAACGTTCAGCTGGAGGAAACTTCTTAGTAAAGGAAAATAATTTTATTTATATTTAACGAACCCCCCCCCCCCTCCAGCTGCTATTACTCCAACATAAAGTTTAATATATAAGCAAAAATATCAATAAATTTAAGAATACATTTATTAAATCAACTATCAAATATACAATATATGAACATAATCAAAAAAAGCATTGACATTAACATCACTTCACAACAATGTTTGATTAAATGTTAGAAAACCCATTCCGTTTATTCTAGCATAGACATCAACAATCAAATTAACATATATATAATTCATCACAGAAATGAGAGTGGAGTTTAAGAGAGATAATTATAATCAATGTACATTGTCACGGATATGGGGAAATATTATTTAAATTATTTTTCAAAGTGTCAGCATACTCTAAACTGTTAGCAAAACAACCAAACCCATTTTAAACACAGCAATGGCTAAAATAACTATTTTGTTAACAAAGTAACATCTGAATGTGAAAAAGTTAGCTGAGAAAGAGTGAGAGCAGATAAATTTTGTTGACAGTAGTTCGTGCCAGTGAAGGGGGGGGGGGGGTAGAAGTGATTAATTGTTCAAGGACGTACGAATTTACCTCTCTGTTGTCAGCAATGCCAAAACAAATAATTCGTGCCATGTGTGGGGAACGTGATAGACCATAGAGATACTTTTCTCTGTGAGGAAACCCGGATCTGAGTTTTTTGAGATGCAACTTGTTTTAAAAAATCACCACTATAAAAATTTTGATAGTAGTATTGTTTATGGTTAGATTGATATTGCTATTGTGAGACTGTTTGTTGAAGTACAATTTTGAGTTATTTGAAGTTGAGATTTATATTGTTATAGTTATATGTGTCAGCTTGTGTGTACAACCCTTTCTTTGCTTTGATGAGTGAACTCTTGCCAGGTGCAATGAGGTGGTGATGAGTCACCATGGTAATGTAGTTTTAAAAATAAAGTAAAAATAAGGGGTCAGTTATGTGCTCTTAGTTACTTAGTAGGTAGGTAAAACAGGAAATGTATGTAAACACTAAAAGTGTAAACTTGAATTTGATACCACGCTCTAATGGGAAAGTGTGGACAGTCAGCAAAATTCGAGACTATGTACATGCCAGATGGGGGTGTAATGTGCTGAGAGGGGGGGAGGTGTTGTCCATATATAATAATTAATTTTAAAAATAGTGACAAGCAAATTTACTCCATCACACTTTGCTTCCTAAATTATTTTATTGAGGAAAACAGTTCAGAATTATACCTTGATGCTTTATTTTTTATAAGGCCTGATTTATCGTTTTCTTTTAACAGGAAACCCTCTCATTGATGATTATGGTAAGAATTCTCCTCTTGCTCCCGGAGAAATGGGACAAGCTGTCCAGGTCCCCGCCATCTTTGCACACAATGTTAGTATTGCCTTAGAGAAGTACCAGATTAATGTGCTGGCCAGTGACATGATTCCTCTCAATCGAATGGTTCCTGATTCGAGATTTCCAGGGTAAGTCCAGATGTGCAAGAATTCTGGACACACTGTAAAAGCTCGTGAAGACATACCATATTGTAATATATGCTAATGAAATATATAGAATGATCTATCTATCTATCTATCTATCTATCTATCTATCTATCTATCTATCTATCTATCTATCTATCTATCTATTACATTGGCGGCCATTTACCCCTTGCATAGCTAATTATCCCGAAAAGACTGTCTGCTTTGCATTTCATAGTCTTCTTCTTGGAAATGCTCACTACACAGTACCGTATGTGCTTTTGGATGAAAGTTTTCTCTATTTAGCCTTGTAATCGACATTTTTCTTAAATTTCTTTTGGAAATGTGAAAAAAAAAGAATAATTTTAGTTCGACCGCTGTTTATACAGCCATATGCACTGCACTGATTAACCATGTTTTAATTTTTAATTTTTAATTTTTTAAACCACGCGTTTATCGCAAAGCAGTGTGTCGGACAGCGCATGAGGATTGTGGACGTCGAGACGTCACCCGCTTTGTTGCTATGGTGAGAAGTCAGTCTCGCAAATGAATGAGAGTTCTGATTTCTTACGGAAATATTGACTTTCGATACTGAAATAAATATATTTATACACATCACTGAAAGTTTAAAGTTTGCAGTCTTGATTCTAAGAATGGAAATTACTCATTTCATACGGATTTATTTTTATCTGTGGCTAACCTAGATTCTATTTTACTTGGTCTTTAATGTTCAGAAAAGCATATGCCAGAATGCAGACATATTGGGAGCAAAGTTATGTATAATAATGCCATTAATGTATGAAACACATGAGCGTGAATGTCAGAAAGTTATGTTCAAGAATGCCGTGAATGTCAGAAAGTTATGTTCAAGAATGCCATGACTGTCAGAAAGTTATGTTCAAGAATGCCATGACTGTCAGAAAGTTATGTTCAAGAATGCCGTGAATGTCAGAAAGTTATGTTCAAGAATGCCATGAATGTCAGAAACTTATGTTCAAGAATGCCGTGAATGTCAGAAAGTTATGTTCAAGAATGCCATGAATGTTAGAAAGTTATGTTGAGTAATGCAGTGAATGTCATAAAATTATATACAATAATGCCATAAATGTCAGAACGTTATAATTAAGAATGCCACGAATATCTGAATGTTATATACAAGAATGTCATGAATGGCAGAATGTTATATACAAGAATGTCATGAATGTCAGAATGTTATATACAAGAATGCCATGACTGTCAGAATGTTATATACAAGAATGCCATGACTGTCAGAATGTTATATACAAGAATGCCATGACACTGTCAACAAGTATGAGCTTGGCACATACGTTAGAAATAACATTTTATATTTAACATGTTAATATAAGTATTATAGAAATGCAAAAAGAACGTCAGAAATATTAAAGAAGATATGTGAACAAAAAATTATGGAAACAGCAAGTGCAAATAAGTCATTAATGTAGCAAACACATTTATGAAAAATATAAAGAATGTTGATAAGCACATGTGAAAGAATTTTATTATTCAACATTAAAATACACATTCGGGAAAATATATTCACAGGATAACATCAAATATAAGAAGGAATGCAATGTTCAAAAATGTTAAAAGCAATAGGAAACATTCTGAAAGAATATCATGTCAGTTAAGAGTTAAAACAGTCAATCAGTTTATTTCTTTGAGGAATTGGTAGGCGGGTTTAGGTGATAGAACAATTTCGCGATCGGGAACATTAATTAAAGAAATGTAAGATTACTATATTGAACGCAAATGAAGAATTCTCCTTTCATTAATAAAATATGTTTTTTCTTTAGTACAGTCTTGTCCTTACTGTTAAAAAATGTCTTTCCTAGGTGTAAGGACAAACAGTATTCTGCAGATCTTCCAAGAGTCTCCATCATCGTCCCTTTTCACGACGAGTGGCCGTCCATTTTGTATCGTACTATATATAGTGTCCTTAATCGCACACCACGCCATCTGCTGGAGGAGATTATTCTAATTGACGACGGGAGCACGTTAGGTAATTATTATCCATTAGAAAACTGAGCAAATAACAAATGTTTTCTTGTTTGTGTTTTAGTCTTGTAGTCCTACCTTTGTTTATTTAATATACATTGAACAAAACTAGCAAACAAGACTTCTATAGTCATGTTATGTGATATACTGCAGAGTTTTACTCGCATTTCTGTCAAAATGTCTCTCACTCACGCACGCACTCACGCATGCATGCACACGCATGCAGCACACTCACGCACACACACATATATTGCACTCACGGATACATTCTGTTACCCCCATATGCACGGAATATGTGAATGTACGAGTTAGTATAGTGTATGTGCGTACGATTAAAGATATTATTTATAAGCCCATTCAGCCAGGCCTACATATACATATAACCACAACCACACCATGACTTGCCGTATTATGCTGATGGTGATTTAAGTGCGAGTAGAGAGAGTGCATATTAGCAAACACACAAACGTATGCATATTTGTATGCATGTATCCCTCTTGCTCTCTATCTGTCCGTCCGTCCGTCTGTTTGTCTGTCTATCTATCTATCTAGAAACTAATGTCAAAAGTATTTTCAAATGTAAAAGTCAATTTAATTTTTATTTGTCTTCCTCGCGCCTTTTCTTTTCTGTCAAAACTAACTTTTGAAAAAAATCCACAGAGAGCCTTAAGAATGAACTGGATATTTACATTGCCACCAAATTCCCCGTTGACTTGGTCAGGCTCGTGCGGATACCAGAGCGCGTGGGTCTCATCCGCGCACGCATGGTCGGGGTACGTCAGGCCCAGGGAGAGGTTCTCGTCATATTCGACAGCCACATGGAGGTCAATGTACAGTGGTACGCTAGTTGTTTACGTATTCTTTAGTGTTTAATTCACGTACAGTGGTACGCTGGTTGTTTATGTGTTCTTTTGTGTTTGTGTTACAGTAAGTGGTACGCTAATTGTTAACATGCTCTTTCCCGTGTTTATGTCGTACAAAGAGCGGCACACTTGTTGTTTACCTCCTCTTTCGTGTTTATCTCATGTACAGTGTAAACATGCTCTTTAGTGTTTATGTCGTCTAGTGAGTAGTACCGTTGTTGCTTACGTGCTCCTTTGTGTTTACGTCATGAATAGCTATGGTACGCTTATTGTTTGCTCCTTTGTGTTTACGTCATGAATAGCTATGGTACGCTTGTTGTTTGCTCCTTTGTGTTTACGTCATGAATAGCTATGGTACGCTTGTTGTTTGCTCCTTTGTGTTTACGTCATGAATAGCTATGGTACGCTTGTTGTTTGCTCCTTTGTGTTTACGTCATGAATAGCTATGGTACGCTTGTTGTTTGCTTTTTTGTGTTTACGTCATGAATAGCTATGGTACGCTTGTTGTTTGCTTTTTTTGTGTTTACGTCATGAATAGCTATGGTACGCTTGTTGTTTGCTCTTTTGTGTGTATGTTAAAGCTTGTGCGCTAGTTTATCTACTTTTTCGTGTTTATGTCATATTTAGCATTACTTTATTTATTTTTCGTGTAACTGGTTGTGCTGGATGTTTACTTGCACTCTCGAATGTATGTCACGTACATTGGTTCACTGTTTACCTGCTCATTCGTGTTCATGTCACCCCCTTAAACTAGCCGCAAAACGCACTGTAGTAGAAACAAACATTTTTGCATGTAACATTAAAGTCAAAGTGGGATTTTCGTGCGTAATATTAACACATATGTTTGCATGTAGCATTAAAGTCAAAGTGGGCGTTCTCGTGCGTAATATTAAAATAGATTTGTGCGTGTACAAATAAATCAAAGTGGAATTATTGAGCGTAATATTAACATACATTTTTGCATGTAACATTTAAGTCAAAGTGGGATTTTCGTGCGTAATATTAACACTTCTATTCTGGCGTGTTCTTGACGCATTAACGTTTTGGATGCAAAGAGTCAACTGGTAAAATCAACGAAAGAAGCGAATATTTATACACGTGTCTGTTTGTAAGCAAAGTTAATGATGAAGACACCGCACCATAGATTAGTCTTTGATTGCATAAACACTGTGGAGGTGTGCTGTTGCACTCGTAAAAAAATATTAATTATTTTTGATTTTATTTATTTTGATAATATAATGTTTTTTTTTAAAACTGTCCAGCAGTCAACTGATAGCTGCATTTATTGTCAAGATGAAAACAAAAAAGCCTTCAACTCTATTTTTCAGGTTAGAACCACTGCTAACTCAAATAAAATCTGACCGGAAGTCCATTGCTCTTGGGATACTCGACTATGTACAGCCAGACACATTTCTGTACGACTGGCACAAAGGGTATCTCACTCGCTATGGCTTTGACTGGCGGCTTGTCTTCTTCGAGACTTTCTTCCGGCCTGACTTGTATGGGCCCGATGATACGGTTCCTAAAAGGTGTGTCCAATAAACACGTACTTTAACGACTGCATCTTTTTCCTTCTGGTAACTATGGAAAGTGCTTTCCTTTTCATACTATATGCATTTTCAATGGAACGAAATTTCCAGCATCTTACCTATTTATCATTCACCTTTTTGCATGAAAGTGTTTGTCACAGTGGAGAGGAATTCTGAGCATATGTACCTGTGTGTTGTAAGTGGTGAGGCGAGTGGTTCGTATTTTTTGCATCAAGAACAGGGGGTAGGTGTTTTAATAAAATACAATGGTAAGAGTTCTATGTTTTCAGTGATGATAAAAACTTTCCGTTCTGTTGATGTGCAATTGATAGTCCTACTTATTCATTCATGATGATGAATTCTGTTGTCACGAGCTGCGATAAAAAATTCCATTGTTTGTGCCTGTAGAAGAAGTCCTGGGGATAAGTAGTTGTAATTTAATTTTGGTCTGTTAGGGGCTTTCCACTTTTCCCTTCAGAATGAGATGGGTTTTGATTTCGTAAGATATGATAAGACATATTTCTACGGTTATACCGCGAATACGAAATTTTATTTTAATATAAAGTGTAGCTGACAAAGTCACACATTTACATTCATAATATACAATTTTATAAAACCTGAAATGTGCAATATATCGTACAATTGTAAGACGGCAAGCCTACTTTGGCGTTAATATTGCATATCTTTTCATTCTCGTTTTCTCCTCAATTAATAGAGGCGTTGTCATGGTTGGAGCAGCATTTGCCGTGGACCGGAACTATTTTCTTGAGCTGGGCGGATATGACGAAGGCATGGATGTGTGGGGAGGAGAAAATCTTGAACTGTCGTGGCGGGTGAGTTCATAGACATTTCAAGAGTAGAGTATTTTTTTAAAAAAGTTTAAATTGCGTACATTTAATACAGATTAAACGTAATATATTTAGAAATTAAAAATAACATTTTATGAAATCTTTCTTCAGATTATTTGTTTCCTTAGGAGGTCAAAACTACCACCAGCACCAGCACCACCGCCGCTGTCACCACCACCACCACCACCACCACCACCATCCATCCATCGTCATCATCATCATCATCATCAATTCACTGCTACTACTATTTCTACTGTTACTACTATTACTAATGCTGCTACTATACCAGCTTGATTTAAAATCTCCCCTCTGATGCAAAATGTTACTCATTCGTATTTCTCACATTGTTAATTCAGTGCTGAATAAATTATATTAACACGCTTACAAAACTGACAATGCCATTATTAGCGTCCAGTTTGAATACTCTTTGAGTTTAAAAATAATTTTATAATTACTGTTATTATTTTCAATTGCTCAAAAACTTTCTTGTGTATATTAAACGAGATCGACTGACATAGGTGTGGCTGAGAATAACGCACAAACACGTCTCTCAACTGACTAGGAATCGACCCCACCTCCTTTTGAGTGATTCCCTAACCACTCCTTAGCGCACGATTGTAGGATGATAAATCAGTTCCCGTATGCTACAGATTGAGAATGTTAAGGAGTTTGATGGCAGTTAGAAATAGGAAAGAAAAGTGTATTCTGTTGGCCACTGAAAAAAACCAAAGAGCACCTAAAACAAATCCATTCAAACTTTCACTTTCCGCATCCATGGATCTACATCTCTTTTTTCCAGTGGATAAATATCTCCCATGGTGCTTGCGCTTGTCTGTGAAATTGAGGAAAACTGTAAGCAGACGAGAAACTCAAATCAAAGAAACAACGACTGGTGACTAACGTTCACGCAACTCCTAACTTTTCGACTCGATTTCTTTTGGAAAACTAAGTCGTGAGCTCTGCTCCCTTTAGTACCATGGGGCAAAGAATGTGTGGCCTACAACAAAACATGGCCTCTCGGTAAAGCTCGAGATAAGAAGTACGTTGTGATTATTAAAACACTTAAGAGTTAACTTTGCCATCCACTCTTTTTTTTTTTTTAAATCACAACTATTGTCGTGCGGAGGCGCTTGGTGTTATCAGCTAAAATAAGACGGTAAGAAAGGTGTGCAGTGTACACTGCCACTGGTAAAAATAAATGTGTACAATTTATCAATATCTCTGATTTTCACCGGCCAAATTGAGGACTTTGGGTTCAAAAGTCAATTTATTTAATAAAAGATGCTTAATGTGGTAAAATAAGATATCTATTTAGCTACTTAAATTCAGGCAAGCTAGTAAAGCTTAAGTCAAAATAAAGAAAAGTGTGGTAGGTAGACTCATTTTTGAAATATATTTTAACTACATCAACTCGGCAAGTTATGATAATCAATATGTAAATATATTTTAACTACATCAACTCGGCAAGTTATGATAATCAATATGTAAATATATTTTAACTACATCAACTCGGCAAGTTATGATAATCAATATGTAAATATATTTTAACTACATCAACTCGGCAAGTTATGATAATCATATGTAAATATATTTTAACTACAACAACTCGGCAAGTTATGATAATCAATATGTAAATATATTTTAACTACATCAACTCGGCAAGTTATGATAATCAATATGTAAATATATTTTAACTACATCAACTCGGCAAGTTATGATAATCAATATGTAAAAGGAAATAAACGGAAAGCGTAGATACATAGATACATACATAGATATATACATAGATACATACATAGATATACACATAGATACATACATAGATATATACATAGATACATACATAGATATATACATAGATACATACATAGATATATACAAAAATATATACATAGATACATACATAGATATATACGTAGATACATATGCATATATACCTCTCTGAATAGCTCATAAGAGCATGGTAATAACTTTACCAAATAAATTTAACCATATTGATGTACAGAAATAATTTACTTAAATAATTTTCTTCTTGGGCTAAATTCACCTTCTTTAGACGAATAAGTGTCTTGATAGAGTCTGGCTTGAGTAATTGTCAGAGCTTTAGAAAATTCTAACAAGGTCATAAGACAAACTGTTTATAATTTGTTTTACAGACATGGCTTTGCGGCGGGTCTTTGATTCACCTCCCTTGCTCTAAGTTGGGCCACATCGCCAGAGTACAACCATACTCCTTCCCCGGTGGTCGCCGCAGTATCGAGGTGCATAACTACAAACGAGCGGTAGAGCTGTGGATGGACAACAACCACAAGTTTTATATTCATGATTACTTTCCAGAAATGCCGGTCAGTCATGTATCAACACTCAACGTGTCTAGGGACGACTGTTAGTAATGACAGTTTTAGTAATGACGGCAATTACATTGTTAGTGATTACAGCATTAGTAAGGACAGTATTAGTAATGAAGCATTATTAAGGACAATGTTAGTTATGACAGCATTAGTAAGGACAGTGTTAGTAATGAAGCATTATTAAGGACAATGTTAGTGATGACAGTATTAGTAAGGACAGTGTTAGGGATGACAGCATTAGTAAGGACAGTGTTAGTGATGACAGCACGTACAATGCTAATGATGACAGTAATAGTAAGGACAGTGTTAGGGAAGACAGCATTAGTAAGGACAGTGTTAGTGATGACAGCATTAGTAAGGACAGTGTTAGGGATGACAGTTATAGTAAGGACAGTTTTCTATAATAATATGCGTGCACAAAACAATAGACATAATGAGTGTGTAAATTCATCATAAATCATTTTTAACAATTGCTTTATGATTTAAAATACATCTGTTTCTAGACTGTATCATGTTTACTTTTTTTTTCTTCCAATACCATTACATATTTATTTTAAAGGTAGAAATACTGTCTGAAATATATTCACGAAACACTTAATAAAGTCTGTGATGTATGTCAACATATCAAACATATTTATAAAAGCTATGTAAAACAATAATAAATGTCGACATACAAACGAAATTCAAAATGAAATATGAGCTATTTTGCGACAAATCCAGACGCAAATATGATATAGTATTTTCTACCTTGACGCCCGCTAACACTGCATTTCGTAATCAGAGACAACAACGCAAACGAAAAGGCGCCGATGGTGAAATGATGTCATCTTGTCAAGCGCCCATCTCAAAGAAAAGTCTTGAAACCATCGGAGAAATCAACGAACACCACAAAAGTAGAAGATAAGCAAAGAAACTTACGTCATTCTGGTTTTAATATCGCGGGAAACGCTTTTCAAAAGCATTAGAATAGAAGTGTCTCTACAACTTTATATGTTCTTCATACATTGTAAACAAAGTAATTAGCTTCTGGAAAACAGTGATATTGGTGACTGAATTGTTTGATTTACTGGAAAAACACTCATTAAACTATAAATTGCATACATATTAATAAAGGCTAACGGCATACAAGACTCTTCACTAGGTTAGCAGTTCTCTGTTTAACGTTTCTATATATATGTGTGTGGATAATCCTTTATTCTTTCTCAATTGGAATCAGTTCAACTGTTTCCTCTGAAAAACAAATCCAGTGTGTGTGTGAGTGTGTGTGTGTGTGTGTGTGTGTGTGTGTGTGATCCCTTATTCTTTCTCAAATGGAGTCAGTCCAACTGTTTCCTCTGAAAACAAATCCAGTGTTAAACTTCAGGACTAAAATGAATGAGAAGAGCTACTGTGTCGTTTGTTGATGACAACAATTACAACAACGTCGACAAAATATATTCCGAAAACACAGATTCTCGTTCCATAGTAAAGATTTAAGAAAGAACATTACTAAAGCTTGTGAGATAAATGACTGCGAGAACAACAATAAAAGAGATACTAATGCAGCACAAAGCATTTAATGAAGATAATGGGAGTGAGCAGAATAACGAAACTAAATTTTAAATATAAATATAATTTTGCAGGGAACGGATGCTGGCAACCTTACGGAGAGGCTCAACCTGAAGAAAAAGCTGGGTTGCAGGAGCTTTTCATGGTTCATTGAAAACGTTTGGCCAGAACTGACTGTTTTTGACAAGAACAGCGTTGCCTGGGGAGCAGTAAGTCTTACAAAGAACCCCTACTTTAATAATTGGCCGACTTTGTATTTGCTACTTATGTGTATAATGACACATGTTCCACTTTAATAATTGGTCGACTTTATATTTGCTACTTATGTGTATAATGACACATGTTCCACTTTAATAATTGGTCGACTTTATATTTGCTAAGTATGAGTATGAATGACGCATTTTAGTGCACGTTTCCTATAAAACGCCTTGCATACTCATTTCTTTTAGATGTAATCACTTTTAACGCATATGTTTCTACAAAACTATTTTGTTTTGCTTTACAGTTTCTACTAGACAATGAATATAGTACACACGCGTTTACCTAAATGAAACAACACCATTTGCATGCTGTCTTCTTCCTAATTACGACACACTTGTTAAACTGAGAAGTGCTGCATACCAGTTCCTCTGACACACTTTTTAAACTCAGAAGTGCTACATACCAGTTCCAAAGACACAATTGTTAAACTAAGGAGTGATGCATACTAGTTTATATGACACAATTGTTAAACTGAGAAGTGGTACATACCACTTTTGGTAAGACACTTGTTAAACTGAGAAGTGCTGTATACCACGTTTGGTAAGACTTCTCAGACGTGCTAAAGACCCTTACTTGTAAAACACTTTGTGATGACAATGCCACCTAGTTAGCGGTTATTATTATTAATTAATTAATCACCCTTAACTAATTGCGAGTGATGAGAATCTTTATTTATGTTATTAATAATTCTCCAGGAGATACCACTCGTTTCTCTCACTTGGCGGATACGCGGGTGCTGAAAACATTTTCTAGCTTACACAATATTAAAGACACATTACCATCACAATATTTCCATAAGGGGAAACCCTCTTACTAAAGGAGAAGATAAATCTGTCTTTTAATCTATATTTAGCGAGCCCCTGTCCACCCAATTTCTTCTCCTACATAAGGTTATCAATATGTATAAGGTCAATGAATTTAACAATAAATTTATTTAAATCAACAGTCAAACATACATATGACAAATACAATGAAAAATGATTATTTGACATCAATATTTCCAATGAAACAATGTTCAAATAATTTTAATATCTATATAGTCTTATATTCTAAAACTCAATTCAATAGATTAGTGTCAAACAAATCACACGATAGTTCTTATCAGAGAACAGAAATAGAGTTATTAGAAATAAGCAATAATAGTTTGTAGATAACCTGGTTTAGGGTCTGTCTCAATAGTCTTCCGTGCACTTTTGTGTCACAAGCTCACACGTTTACTGTTTACGTTATTACTGTCAATTCCACGTGATTCTTTCCTCACGTTGTAGAACACTGACTAACCACTATTCCCTTGAGGCTAACCTGGGCGCTCCTTCCCAATATTAGCTCCCCTGGCAGAAAACAATTGTAGCAATTTCCAGTACAATTTCCTTGTACTAGAAATTACTCGATGTAGTCAGCATACCTTACCACCATACATCAATGGAGTGCAGTGTATTCCGTACACTTACACACTGTGGTAGATATTTCTCACATCTACCACGGTTGTAGCGGTTTATAATCGGTAAATCAGGAGATTAAGATAAAACAAGGAAAGGCTGCTTTTTCCCATTAAGCTAACAGCTGCCTTTTATGATTGGACTTCTTGCCACTCCAAATTCAAATGATTAGACAAAATAATTCTCTACAGGAGGTAAACTTTTCATCTCGGCCCATTGTGGTCTCATTCTCATAAATCTTAACCATTGGATAATAAAAATTATTCACCCAGTTGTTACTGGATTGGATTGCATCAGCAATTTCTAGTATATTCTCAACTCAAGTTGTTTACTTCAACTCTGAAACTTACAAAAATACCATCATAAGGAGTGCCCAAGGTCGTGTCACTTCGACAATTTAACAATTTATATAACAATTAAATCTAGAAATAGGGATAGGCAAATTTACTCCGTCACACCTTGTTAAATTCACAATTGCTGCATTGCACTTTTGACTAAACACTAACCACTATGCATGCACTTCTTTGCTGGACTCGTTTATCACTTTGTACGTTCTCCTTGTAAACTCCGTCCGGCTGTAAAGCTCTTGTCTACTGTGTGTAAACTCCGTCCGGCTGTAAAGCTCTTGTCTACTGTGTGTAAACTCCGTCCGGCTGTAAAGCTCTTGTCTACTGTGTGTAAACTCCGTCCGGCTGTAAAGCTCTTGTCTACTGTGTGTAAACTCCGTCCGGCTGTAAAGCTCTTGTCTGCTGTGTGTAAACTCCGTCCGGCTGTAAAGCACTTGTCTGCTGTGTGCAGGTACGTAATACGTTCACAAATCTGTGTCTGGACAATCACAATTTCCTCTTTACGTACGCGGAGCCCCTCTACGCTGACCCGTGTCATGGGAAATTTAATACTCAGGTACATTGCAAATTGTCAGATAGTAATACTTGTCATGGAAAATTCAATACTCAGATACATTCCTAAATTTCGACAAGAAAATTTAATACTCAGGTACTAACCCAGGTGCATTGCAAAATGTCAATTGCTGAAGCAGAAATAAAATATTAAAATGTTGGTATTTAAAAAATAATTCTTTAAAATGGAATAATAAATTAGAAGTGGATGGGTGGCTAGTGAATGGTGAATTGGGGAACTTAGATACTGTAAATGAATTTAGCACTTGGCTGGACACATATTAATGTAGACAGATCGAAAAACAACAGTATAGAAGACAACATATGAAGGTAGATAGAAAGTGTGTGTGTGTGAGAAAGAGACAGATATAGAGAGAGAAAAGCTCAATCTAATGATAGATAGATAGATAGATATATAGATAGATAGACCGACAGATAGATAGATAGGTACATAGATAGAAAGTTAGATAGATAGATAGATAGATAGATAAAAATATAGAGATAGATATGAAATAGTGAGAGAAAGATGCATGGATGGATGAATATATATATATATATATATATATATATATATACTTTTGAAGACAAATAAGCTTGATTCTTTGCTAATAACGAAGGAAAGTGTAAAAAATTAATTATTTTTTTGCCAAATCTTTTTTTAAAAGAATATCGCTCCCTCATTTCTTGCCAAATCTTATCTTTGAGAACATCATTCACATAAGTGCAAGTTTTAGTGCCGATTGCAACTCTGAGGGATCCTTTTCCGTTAAAATATTCCAAACTATAAAAAGTTGTTGGTAAACAAATTTTAATTTTATTAGAATGTAAAAGATTCAAAAGCCAACCAGTATCAAATGGCGACAATCGTTTAATAATGCTTTTCTTATACAAGAAACTACAAATAAATGAAAGTTAATAAATATTTGTATCACATTTAAACCTACAGACTGCTGAACGATACAGCTGGCAAACTTGCCATAATGTAACGCAAAGTAACATAAAGTAACGACCCTTTCTGCTCTTTAGGGTTTAGCATTGACTCGCGAAGGATTACTGCGGTCAAGCCTGCAGTGTCTAGTCGTCAAGGACACGTTCAGCGGCGCCCGAGTGATGCTGGAGGATTGTATACAAGGCCCTGCAGATAAGTGGACGCACGGGAAGGTACTCATTTAGTGTAATACGTAGTGTTATGGTATTATACATATTTCAACGTTTTCTTTTGTGTTCTATTTTTATTTATTTCACTTCTGCATAGTTCAGTGACTATAAATAATTTTTGTGTACGTGTGTGTTTGGGTGCGCGCGCGCGCGCGTGTGTGTGTGTGTGTGTGTGTGTGTGTGTTTGTGTGTATGTGTGTGTGTGCGCGTGCGTGTGTGTGTGTATGTGTGTGTGTGTGTGCGTGTGTGTGTATGTATGCAAGCATACCCCATGGTGGGGGAATAGGTGTTTCTTGTTAATTAAAAAAATTACTGAAAAATATCCTACTATGGAAATCCTCACGTCACATAATTTATATTTTTAGTTGAGTGTTCTCTAGTATTTAATAAAAGTAATTGACTGAAAATTTGGCTTCCGAACCCCAATCACATTCCTGACAATAGTGGAACATTACATGACAATTAGTAATGAAGTACAGTATACAGAACGTTAGAGATTTCGTAACATTTTGTGCAAAATACACATCAGGTTGCTGGAAAGGACTTTTGTTATAATTATAACGACGCATACCTGAAGACCTGTGTCCACAGATATTTCCACGCAGAGAAACGTTATTGTTTTGTATGTCTTCGGACTTGTGAATGCAAGAGTTGTCCTGGTGGCGTGGCAGGTCAGTCTCTGGGGGTGTGGGCGATGGTGGCAGTGACTGTACATTACCACTAGTTGAAGTATGTCGCTACTGTGCTGCAGCTTGACAGAGTTCTGCAGGATATACCTTTTACGAGAACTGGTGAGAGTTTGTGAGGTGGAATAGACTATGTAACTTTATCTTGCTGTGTTAGCAAAGGCTACATCTTATCTCAGCAAAGCGAAATATTCCGAGCTCTTGTTCGCTTGTTAGAAACTTTTTTTTTGAGAAATGAGATCTCAGAGAGAAAAAAAATCATGTAAAGAGGAGAATTGTTGATGAATGTACGTCGACCTTGACATTTGCCCATAGTTTGAAATGTATACTGACTTCAACACCACAGAACTGCAACACATAATGATAATGTATGAGGCTGTAAAATTGCATGGGAACGTACAAATGTTAACGTGGATAATAAGGAATTTTCAATGTCACTGACATTAAATTAGTCTTTTTTAACACAAACGTTTGAAATTATTTAGGCTATGTATAAAATCCCCAGCTGTGCCTCAACAATCAAAACTTTGCCAAGAAGCAAGAGCAATTTATTTTTTGCTTTTGTGTTGTTGGAAGGATGCTCAGTCCTGCCTACGTCACCAACACACACACACACACACACACACACACACACACAAAAATTATGGGACACTTAAGAACTTATATGAAAAACTGCTCTGGAAAGAAACATCGAAAATCTTCCTCAGACGTAGGAAACTTCTTGTTAAGGCGTTATAAAAAAATATTTTCTTTTGCATTTACAAATTTATGTCTGCTCGAGATTTACAATAACAAAATTACATTCTGGATTAGAGTACTTTTACAGGGATACCTGTTTTGAAATTATTTTGCAATTCAGCAACAGCACACATAACCTCCCATCAATAATAATAATAATAATAATAATAATAAGAAGAAGAAGAAGAAGAAGAAGAAGAACAGACACGTTGAAATATATCTCAAAACAACACATGTAACTAAACACTCCTTTTCATTTGAAAAGCGTGGAAGCAGCATCTTCCTAATTAAAATAATTTCTAATAATTAATTCCATCTATTAATATATTCATACTGCGCATTAATGTCCAATCAGTTGCTTTGATGCAGGTAAAATAAAATTCTTATTTTAAAAATTAAAAATTACTTCAGCAGGTTCGTTTGATCTTCTTGATGTCTTAGCAACGAGTGATTCAACACAGCAAAACATTTTGTATTATTTCATTTCGGTTTGTTCCCGTACGGATAACAAAACGTAATATTCCATTTCGGTTTGTTCCTGAACGGATAACAAAACATGTAATATTCCATTTCGGTTATTTCCTGTACAGATAATAAAACATAATATTCCATATCGGTTTGTTCCTGTACGGATAATAAATCCTGCATTATTCCCATTTCTATTTAGATGGCAAAACATTTTTTGTATTATTTCATTTCGATTTGTTCCTGTGCAGATGAACGAACACATCAAGCATGTCAAGACTGGAATGTGCCTTGATCTGTGCAATAATCAGCCATGCGTGAAAACCTGCAGCACGTCCATCCTGCAGATGTGGAGTTTCACGCACTACGTGTGACCTTGATGAAACGTCTCGTCACATCTCGCGTCGCAATCGCAACGTGCAGCACGCCCATGCAATGTATGTCGCTGGACAGTTTTCGCTGGACGGAACTCACCCATTCTCGTTGCCCATTAAACATTCAAATACAAACTATAACTTCCATTTTAAAATCATGAAATACCCCACCCCCAACAAAAAAAATACTCATTCTTCTTTTAAAAATCAATTAAGAATTCAGCACACATAACCTTCCCCCCTCCCAAAATAATAAAGATAAAAGAACAGATTGAGTGATACCAAACAATGTACTTCTCAATAAGTCTAACAGAACAGCAGTAATCACTGATGTCGCTGTCCAAGCAATAGAAACATAAAAATTAAAGAAAGAGAAAAAAATAGAACTGTTGTGATAGGAGCCTTGGGGAATATAAAACCTGAGTTGGAAGGCCATCTGAAAAAACTACCTGGAAACCACAGACTTGCCCCACTACTAAAATTTTCGCTCCTTGGAAGTGCCCACATCCACCATAAAACCTTGAATCTCCCAATCTTTGTAAGATTCCGAGACCTTAGTTCACAATCGACAGTCAAATGAATGTGATAAAAGGCTGAATTATAATTATAATAATGATTATTCCGTCTTTCACATTAAAATGTAGTAAGTTTATAATTTTTTCACATTATTGTGTTCAAATCCGAAAATGTGCACATTTAGAGACATTGAGACTCCACGACACATGTTTGCGGCTGCCGATCAACTGATGTTAACACAGCTTACAGGGGTAGGGGTGGTGAACATATCCATAAATATAATATTATATCTACAACACTAAAATAAATACATTCTAATAGACGCAAATAATCCCAAAGCTCCGATTCTGAGTTAGTTGATATTTGAAAAAAACTATTTTAATATATTTCCTTCGTAAACCAATACAGTAAACGAAACGAAACTAACTTAAAGTTTCAATAACTGCTGTAAATCAAGAATTTAGTACATTTTGGTACCGTATCTTAAAAATCCATTGATAGAAAATAATACCTTTATATTAAATAAATACGAATTATTTTCCCGAAAAAAATCACACGTAATCAGTTAGACTAAGGGAAATAACTCATTCAACTTGTGAATTTGCGAATTCTAATTACGTCGAAATATGTGTAAATGATACTTCTATGCAGCATTTAATTATATGAATGACCATTCCCTTTTTGAATGATTATAAAAATGATTTTAAATGAATTCATTACCTAATTTACTTATCTGGTGCTTACTTAATGTGGTTTCATTTGAAAACTGCCCTCTATTGAATTGCCGCTCCCCCCCCCCCCCCGAATTTAAATAAAATAAAATAATTCGCTCACAAAACGAGTTTATCTCGATTGCTGCACTGTTAGACAACATCTGAATAAAGAAAAGTTATCGCTATCAACTAATTTTTCATTGCTATTTTTATCACTTGTTTGTTACCAATTAAAGTAACTTCATAAAATACTTGTAATAATAACATGGTTTGTAATAAACACTTTGGTAAGTTTATAATAGCAAAAGCAAAATGTAAAGTACAAGAACTCTAGATTCCTGTGCATTGATTCAGAAATGAAAAAATTCGCAGAGCGATGTACTAGGTACAGAATCCGCAGTGTGTATTAACAAAAGCGTGAGCAGGTTTGTGGACATCCTTTCACAACTAGTCACATCCATCTGAACTAAAAACAGGTTCACGATTGTGTGTCAGTATAAAAGAGTTAAATGGTTCCTTGAGTTCATTAAAAATAAAATGATGAACTCATTAACACGTTGTGGCTTGGATTTATTTCATTGAAATTTTTATTCTGTATTAACATTTTTTTTAGTTTTGTTGTTGTTGCAGCAGCATACAGATGAGTGATGATTTAGGAGTTGGGGGAGGGGGGAGGGCATATGGGCTATACGCAAGCACGTGAAGTTACGATGTTTCCTTGACAACAAAAGTCATAAAATCTCCAGATGATGAATTTAGGAGAGCGCTTCCGACAACTTGTCGATTTCGTGCTGGGGAAGGGGTACGTGGGGGGAGGGGGAGGAGAGGTTGGGCCTGGTGGCCAAGTCGTTTTTGATGTAAAACTTTTCTCGAGTCAGGTTCTGCTTTTTGATACGGCAGATGTAGAGTTGTAGTGGAGTGGACGATGTTTCCTTGTCGATGCTCCGTGGCGCTCGTCATCTCCAGTTTAACCACTAGACCTTTTTGTAAAAGCCGATATGTCATACGTCATATTTTAGTACAGGGGAAACTACTCAGTAAAGCGCAGATGTTTTTCCATTTGTGTTCTCTGAATGCTTCCTATAAAGCAGGATTTAGTGCAGATACAACACACCAAAGGAAAGGATTAGTGTGACTACTACGCTAGTAGATACAAAGGAGACATTTCATAGAGTTCTCTCCATGCTATCTATCTATCTATCTATCTATCTATCTATCTATCTATCTATCTATCTATCTATCTATCTATCTATCTATCTATCTATCTATCTATCTATCTATCTATCTATCTATCTATCTATCTATCTATCTATCTATCTAAAACGGCGAAACTATAAGTTACCTTCATTAAGATCTCCGATTCTCCAAGATGAAAGTGATTTCGGTAAACCTTTAAGAACAATGAGCTGTGGATGTGTCAAAAGGGGAGAGTCAGTAATTTGTTTAAAATAAATAACTTTCTTACACAGAGGGTATTATATGAAATCATTGGTGAGTCGTTTGAATATATATAAATCAAGTACATGTTAATGTTTGATTAATATGTGCAATATCCAAATATTCATTCAAACTGTATTGTTATTGAAAGTAAAAGCAAAGATCTAGGCTGTAAAATTTCAATTTGCTAATTGCGATCATTCTTGCCAGGTTGTCAGGTGACGCACGTGAGCGACAAAGGACGGTTATTATTAACGAAATATATCTGCGAATTGTACTTTCTTTAAACTAAAGATGTACAGGTGTTAACGTTTCTTGAACTATTCGATATTAATGACAGAATTGTGTAAAACTTCATTTTCTTCTGAAACTTCAAACTAGAAGCAGACGACTAGTATCCCCATTTGGAACATGTGGGAGAGCTGCAAGTGTACATGTAAATCCACAAATTCCTCAGAGTTGTTATAAAAGAAAGAAATATGATGTTGTTAACTTTTATGTAATTTATGGTTTACGTAGAAGACACCTATTGTAGAATTATACTGATATTTTTATAAAATCTGTAAGACAATACTTAGGATAATTGGAAGGATATATGTATTATAATTATGTATTGACTCTGTGAGAAAGCATACTATTAAATATTCAATTTTATTGTACTCAAAATATTTTATCCTGTTCTTTTATGACGTAAATTCATGTTGATAACTAGGCTGACAGACTTGAAAATAGATTTAATTGTATAAGAAAATATATAGCCAGATGAAGTAATTTATAGGAGACACATAAAAAGACAATCAGTGGAACAGATTATATATAGAGAAGGAGGAAATAAATATGTTCCAGTATATTCTGGAACACGAGGCAACAGTGTTCCTTGTCTTTTACTCCTTCGTTTCTTTCTTCGGCTCCTGATGTCCTGCGTGGCCGCTGACTTAACTGAAATTCACTTTGGTAAACAGATAGCAGTTGGATTTAATTATAATCACTTGAGAAAGATAGCAATAGCATGTTTATTTAAGGGGAGATTGACTTTACCTTAGTTGAAATTGAGAGCATGTGGATTATTTCCCCTTTTAAGTTAATAAGCACTTAAAGTCAATAATCAAAGGAGTATTGTGAAGTTACAATCATGAATCTTGTGTAGATTTCGAATTCTCAATGCAGTTAAATCTTTATACTGTTCTGAATTTCTAAATATGGTTGTTTCGCTGTCTTGTGTTAGATTTTTATATGTATTAGGTTCTATTGTCTGCTACAGTATATATTGTTAAGAAGATTTTTTTTCTATTATTAATTTTTTAAAAACTTTCTTCACATTTTGCATTTCCGTGTATTTGAATGGGAGAAACCTCGGTCATTACTGTGTATTTGAATGGGAGAAACCTCGGGCATTTCCGTATATTTGAATGGGAGAAACCTCGGGCATTTCCGTGTATTTGAATGGGAGAAAACTCGGGCATGCAAGTGGGTGGCAAACGTATGACGTGAGAAAGTCGGACAAAATGAGATTGAATGCAGAATGTCTTGCATTACTAAAAGAGTATTATGTCAAGTCAGAATTTACTGTGGGTTATAAGTATCTAGGGTAAATGGATGGGTGGGGGAAATTGTTGAAAAACCATAACTGCTTGGTCTTTGCATTTATTAAAAACTATTTAGATCCCGTCCACACGAAGATGATTTTATACTAGACTGAAGTAATACAAATTACTCATTTCAACAAGTAATACAAATTACTCATTTCAACAAGTAATACAAATTACTCATTTCAACAAGTAATACAAATTACTCATTTCAACAAGTTATCTTCACAATTAACAAAAAACTCCCTTACACATAAAGTAACATGCTAATTCCCCTTTTCACTTTCTGATCAACACACGAAGCTGATTTGCACAGAGTAGTGATTAAATCCACTCGAACTATGCAAGCAGTCTAAAAGTTACTCGACCTGCACAAAGTGATTTAAAAGTTCACTCAGACTACACAAAGCGGTCTAAAAGTTGACTTGATCTACTACACAAGCGGTTTATAAATACAATTGATCTGAAAAGACAGTCTCTTAATCTACTTTATCTATATAAAATGGTCAAAAGCCATTCGATCTAAACCGAGTGGTTTTAAGTCCACCACAGCAGCAAGAAACATAATTATATATGTGCACACAATTTAGCCACAAACAAGAGTAAGATCATTTCAGAAATAAATTTTATTTGTTAAATAAACATAACAATACATACGCTGACACTCAGGTACACAAAATTATATTGCCCACACGGAGAAATCAGCATGGAAGTTTTGACCAGATCAAAACATTTGCATCGTCACTGCCACCATTCATCTCGTCACACATTCTTTCACAATATCACACACACACACACACACACACACACACACACACACACACACACACACACACACACACAGACACGCACACACAAACAATCATACACATGTACGTCAGGAACCATAAACCATAATTACATACTATTATACTTAATTAAATTTGAACAGTTTAAAATTGAAATACAGCGGTATAAAACATAAACTGGAAACAAAAACGAAGCAAGCCAATAGAAAGAGTTATTAATGACATAGACGGCACTAGGTTTACTCGTGATAATAGAAACACCACTAGTAACCTCTTTCTAGTTTTCTCCCTACAGATGCACGTGCTTTTTTTGTACGTCTGATAGTGTCACATTCCCAGTCTGGGAATCACATGTATGATCACCCAGATATTTGTCCCGTAAAGCATAATAACACCATAACCCACATTAGAATCCACCAATCTCATTTGTAGGTCTGTCTGTCTGTCTGTCTTTTTGTCTGTCTGTCTGTCTGTCTATCTATCTATCTATCTATCTATCTATCTATCTATCTATCTATCTATCTATCTATCTATCTATCTATCTGTGACTTTATTTGAAATGATTGTGTGGCGAAGTAAATTTGCCTATCACTATTTCTAGATTTAATGGTTATATAAATTGTTAAATTTTGGAAGTGATCCGACTAGGGCCCTCCTTATAGTAGTATTTTTATAAGTGTGAGAGTTGGAGTAAACAACTCGAGTTAAGTATATGTTAGAAATTGCTGATGCAATCCAAGCCAGTTCCAAATGGATGAGTAGTTTTTATTATCCAATGGTTACGATTTACGGAAACGAGACCAGCCATATGGGCTGATATAAAAAATTCTATTGTCTAATCACTATGAATTTGGTATAGTAAGAAGTATGATCATGCAAGGTTGGCCATTAGCTTAATGGTGAGTTAAGTGAGTGATTGAGAGAGAATGGACGTAGAAATATTTCGTGCATTTTGCTATTGATATGTTATACTTGTGTTTTAAGTAGACATGTATTATGTAAGTAGGCTATTATTTCTACAAAGATTTGAACTAAGATGTTCATAATAGTATGCTAATCATTTGACATTGTTTCTAGTAAATGCGCTCATAAAATCGATATGATGTATTTTTCTTATGCCATTTGCGTGTATCGGGCTAATAAATACTGTTGAAGGAAACTGTGTTGAGACCTGAATGAAGAGAGAATGGAGTTAAAGATGAATAAACTGGAAACTTAGTGTTTGTTCCCTGATTATATTATAATTTACAGGGAATAAGTAGGCTTTTCTTCTTTTACCCGAATCTCCAGGTTTACTTTATATAAACCACTACGACCATGGCAGATGCAGGAAATATCTATTGAGTGTGTAAGTGTAAGGAATACACTGTACACCATTGATGTATGGTGGCAAAGTATGCTGACTACATCGAGCAATTTCTGGTACAAGGAGGTTACTGGAAATTGCTACAATTGTTCTTCTGCCTGAGGGAGCAAATAATGTGGAGCACCAGATGTCCTTGAGAGAATAGCGGCTAGTCAGTGTTCTACAACATGGGAAGGGAAACACATGAAATTGACGGTAATAACTTGAACAATAAATGAAAAATGCGCTAAACGACTATTGCAGATTTACCTAGACAAGGTTACATTGAAACTATTATTGCTTATTTCTAATAACTCCATTTATCTTCTCTGATAAGAACTAGCCTGTGATTTGTATTGACAGTAATATGTTGAATTATTTTAGGATATAAGACTATAGGGTATTAAATTGAAACTCCACCTATGTGTGTGTAAAATAGCAATGAATATATTATGTATAATTTGTGTAAAATTCCACTTGTGTCTTTGTAAAATAGCAATAAATATAGTGTGTATAATTTGTGTAAAATTCCACTTGTGTCTACATGTAAATAGCAATAAATATAATATGTATAATATGTGTAAAATTCCACTTGTGTCTTTGTAAAATAGCAATAAATATAATATGTATAATTTGTGTAAAATTCCACTTGTGTCTTTGTAAAATAACAATAAATATAATATGTATAATTTGTGTAAAATTCCACTTGTGTCTTTGTAAAATAACAATAAATATAATATGTATAATTTGTGTAAAATTCCACTTGTGTCTTTGTAAAATAGCAATGAGCATGTTATACATAGTGTGTAAAACTCCACATTTGACTTGGTGATTCACTGCATGTATTCACACACGGATACAATCTGCATTTTCTAAGATTCACACACTGTTGCATTTGGCAAATGTCGAGACACAGTTCAGTGGTCACAAGCTGGATGCGCTCATTTTCCTGCAAAATAAGCAAAATAAACAAAAAGACATACAAACCCTCCAAAAATTTCTTTATAAATTCATTTCAAAAATAAAACTGCAGGACATTTTTTAACGGAATCTGCAGTTAAAACAGGGCCAAGGTCAAACTTTTCAACGCCGCAGTGCTCCAGTGAATTTGATTCACAACAAAGCATTATAATAAAATGCAGCAAATATATCAAAAGATAAATAAAATAATGCTGTTAATTTAAATCAGCTACATACACCAAATTGTGCTGGGTCGAATCGTGATCAGTAAACGAAAACTTAGGTATTCTGTGGTTACATGAAATTTAATTGAAATATTTCTGATTTCGATAATTTATACAATACGTTATTTCAAAAACTTTAGAAACGTGTGTTCAAATTGTAAAAACAACAAAAAAAACATTATTTTTGTAACACCAATGGTAAAACCGCATTATCTGTTCTTACTTTTCTTTCAGCTTCATATGAAAAAGTTCATTGCTTTAATATAATATCATTGCTGTAAAGCGTTTGTTTTTAACATTAGCTGTTAACATTTCTCTGTATGGTTCATTATTCTGAAAAGAAAAAAAATGTGTTTTGTGTTTGTGTTTGTGTGTGTGTGTGTGTGTGTGTGTGTGTGTGTGTGTGTGTGTGTGTATGTGGGTGGGAGAGGTGGAGGAGACAAACCTTAGAGTATGTCCATTTATCGGGCGGTTCTGTGATACATTCTCGCAGTTGCACGTTCGAGCTAACTGTAATGTTGGTTACGACTATGCATTGTAAGCTTGAGCGCAACCACCCGTCACGGGTCAGCGAGAAACCCTGCACACAGACAAGACAAAATACATATTGCAGCTCTTAATTTAAATATTAACCATTTAATGCAATGAATATTAACCCATAATTGTCTGTTTGGGCAAGGAGTTATATAGTATTCATAAAAATCGGGAAAGGAGAGGCTTCGCTTAACCCCCCTTCCCCGACAGGGGGCGGTTGAGGGTGTGCACCAAGCTAGGTGCGACCTGTTTCACCTCCTTCCGCCAGCCCTCCTGCCCTCCACCTCAAACGAGGCTGCGGGGCTCCCCCAGAAGCAGCTCAAGACTGAAAACATCGTGCAGATGAAAGGTCTATTGCGGCTTCTGGGGTGAGAGAGAGCGTAACAACATAGAGACCCCTTAATTCAACAACTGAAACAGCAGTTAGCAACGGTTTTGTATATACATTCTTCTGCATTTTTAAATGTACAATTGACCAAATTCTGTGGAACAGTTCCATATTAATGGGACCCAGGCACTACTTGACCCAAGTAAAATTTTTTAAAAATATTTACCCCATAAAGTTTTCTCTAAAAGCATATCCATTTATGCACACCACATGATTTCCCTCTTGCATAAAAGTCATGGTCCAAGTTTAAGATTTCTTTCATAGGTCCTAGTCACAGTGCCCACCGCGCCTAGAAGGCACAGTGCCCACCACGCCTGGAGCTAACAGTGCCCACTGCACCTAGAGGGTAATCCGTCTCTGCAGTTGGAACTAATTTGCTCCGGTAGCTAGATCGCAGACTGCAGCTTTTATTCGGTGCTAGTTCAGTGCGAAAGGGAGAGAACTGCCAACACCACAACAAACAAAAAATCTGTTTCGGCGGAAATTTAATTTGATTTGAGTGCAACTGATACTGCAGGTAGTTTTGGATCGAGATAACCAGCAGCAGGAAAAATTAGAGAAAACATCCGGTGCTGTGAACGTCATGTTTTCATCCGAAGAAATTTTCAGCACAAGAAATAAATAAAAATTGCATTTAAGAGAAATCTTTAAAAAAATCGTCTGCTACCAAGTGAAGTTGAAGTTCATACTGATTCAGATCAAATCAGTGCCAATGAAAAATTATACAAGCACTCTCATCGTCTAAACACCGTAATTTTATTTAATTTCTATAGTTAGTCAAAACAATTTTAAAAGTAAGTTCGTCAGTCTACGATTTCACTCTAAGTTCTAGAATTCTAAAGGTGCATAGAAATACCTGGTTATGCAATTTCCCCGTGCACTTTTCAACATAGAGCGGTACTGCATATGTAAACAAGTAGTCATGATTATCCAGGCAGACATCATTTCCGTTATTGCGAACCTGTATTCAAAAATACAATGTATACATCAGCAACAGCAGCGGCAGCATCATAATCATCAGCATTCCCCCAAAACATACAAAAAGGGGGAGAGAGAGAGAGATGTAACAGAAACAGGAAAAAAGGAACATTACTTAATATATCAACATCATCATTGTCATCTTCCAACACAGTGAGGGAGGAGAGAAAATGGAAGGAAATAATGCAATAGGTAAGAGGGATATCTATAGAGAGGGGGGAATGGAGAGGAAGAATGCAATAGGTAAATCTATAGAGAGGGGAGAATGGCGAGGAAGAATGCAATAAAGAAGCGGGATATCTATAGAGAGGGGGGAATGGAGAGGAAGAAGGGAAAAATATTCCTGCGCTCGCCTCTGAACTGCGCGAATCTCGTGCTCGCCACAGAACACCCAGCGGAAAGAAAAGTTGATTAGCGGAAAATTATGGCAATCCCTGCCACGACCCACTTACACAACTGCACCAGAGGATGATGTGACACCTGCCATGACATATAAAGAAAGTAAAACCGAAAAGCTACGCACTTCTCATACACCAACGTGAAAGACATGCTACCAGATCAACAAAACACCAACGTGAAAGACATGCTCAGAACGCTCAAACGATCACATGTAAACTACTGTCACACAAGCAAAAGCTAGCGCGCTCACGCATGCAGTGACACTAAAACTCATCAAATTCAACCTCGAAGTTTGACCATTTCAATCTAAAATTCATCAAATTCAACCTTGAAGTTTGACCATTTCAATCTGACAACGAACAGATAGAAGACGGAACAGATACGGAGGACTACGAAATTTCTTATTCTGAAGAGTGCACATACCCAGTCAACCACGCCAACACAGAAGACAACGCAACAGACATCAGAGTCACGGAAACATCGAACACACAACTCTTCTATGACACAACCACATAACAACACAAACAACATTAGAGTCACAAACGGTACTCACCCACCCCATACGACAGCCAACTAAATTCAGTCGAGCAAAACGAAGACGAGAAGTAACATGTCCGGCACGGACAAGACCACGACAATGGCGAAAGCAACACAGACTCCGCACACAACGGCGAAAGGCATGCAAGCTCAAACACCATTGACCGCCACAACCGATCAATAAACCGAAATGAACACCACAAGCCAGAATATCGACACGCAATCTTCGGCAGAGATATCAGACAAAGAACAACAAACTGACGAATCGCACACGACGGAATCCATCAGCCACTACACGTGCAACGAAGACACACAAGAGCCACAGACCATTATGACAAAAACACAAACCAAGAGACGAAAATACAAACCTAGAAACGAAAAGACAAACCGAGAGACGAAAATACAAACCTAGAAACGAAAAGACAAACCGAGAGACGAAAATACAAACCTAGAAACGAAAAGACAAACCGAGAGACGAAAATACAAACCTAGAAACGAAAAGACAAACCGAGAGACAAAAATACAAACCTAGAAACGAAAAGACAAACCGAGAGACGAAAAGACAAACCTAGAAACGAAAAGACAAACCGAGAGACGAAAAGACAAACCGAGAGACGAAAAGACAAACCGAGAGACGACAAAAAGAGAAACAGACTAAAATGGAAATGCGATCTACAGAAACAAGCACAAGCCAACCAATATACATTTGGAAATTTCCAGCCCCATTCAGACATCAAACATCCTCCGACTGGATATATGGTGGCTCTTTGATACAATCAACATTTTATACAACAGAACACACCACCATAAACCACTCCACCAAAGACCAAACCAGCGAAAACACCACAGACAGTCTTCAAGTCCAAACAAGGACGAATGCTTCAGCCATTTCTTTCCAACCTACAATTCTTTAACCGTCTACCCATGACCATGCAATAGTTAAAAAGTCGTAAAAACACTAACCGCTCCCCAGGCGATGCTGTTCTCCTCAAAGACTGCCATTTCTGGCCACACGTTGTCAATGAACCATGAAAAGTTTCTGCATCCCAGTCTCTTCTTTAGCTCAATCCTGTCCGTCACGTCTCCGACACTTACGTTCTGCAAAATTATAATTGTGTTCAGTGGTCAGAGCTTGAGGGATGCAATGAGTTTTGGGGTAACCACGCCCCCGCCAACACTGCACACACACCAATCTTATGCTGGCCGGTTGGAGGCACCACACTTCTTTGAATCAACAATGGTTGTTTTATTGTTGGTCTATTATTTAAGATTAATTGTTCAGTGGGGCAATATTTTGTTTATGTATATATAGCCAAGAGATAATATCTTGTTTGCGAATGAGTAGCCAAGATGAATAGGTAAAAGCTTGTAATAGCATGAGTACTCAAGAACAGAAATCAATATCTTGTTCACGCATGAATAACCAGTAAAGGATAGACAGTATCAAATGCATGAAATGTTTCTAAGTCCATTCTCTTTTAATCAGTCAATTAAACTCACCACTCCAGCTAACGACTGCCTTCAAGCCTCTCTTTGTCTTCAAATTCAAAAGTGAATAGACAGCAGAATTCTTTACTTCAAGTAAACTCCTTAAACTCAGCCCATTGGCTAGTCTTGTTCTCACAAATCATAATCATTGGACAATAAAAAAAAACTGCTCCCTCAGTTTCCACTAGGTCAGCAAATCTAGAATATTCTTGCCTTAGGCTATTTCCTTCAATTCAATTCAACTCAACACTTTCAAAATAACACCATAAGGAGTGCACTCTGACAATTTAACGACCTTTATAATAATTAAATTAAAAAATAGGGAGGGGCAAATTTACTCTGTCTTACTGTGGAATGAAAGATAAGTTTTAATAATAATAGACTGGGGAAAACATGATACTAAACTCTGCTAGCAATAAATCACGGAATTATAAAATCCAGGAAATCCCACAAACAGGTCCACAGACTTATAATTGTTTTGTCTTGGAAAATTACTAGAGGGACGGATCACGTGTACAGAAGTAGCACAGTATGGATCCAAAGACAATCTAATTTGAGTCCCTCAAGCACGCCTATTTACACGTTCTAACAGCTTTGCCCATAATTTAATTTACTTTAGCTGACACTTCTAGTCTTGGGAGTATGCTGGCCAAGAGACAGTCTTCTTGTGTAAACTTGTCGCAGCCAGAGCCAGCAACAAGCTTGAGTAGGAATTACATAACTAAGAAAAAATAAAATGTCAGGCTTCAAGTTAGAAAAACTGTTTATGAAGATTTATAGTAACAAAGTCGAACTATTAATACCATTTAACTTGTAATTTTTATTTTTAAAATATTTATTACGAATTAAAATAATTTATCTTTTACTTATCTTAATACAAGTATGAGAAAGTGGGCAGACATGCAACAGTAACACAAGTGCTGAATTAATTTCCACACCAATTAAGTTGCAAGTACTTTCCATGCTTGTTGTGTTTTCTTATTTAAATTACACCTTCGATTGGTTGTAATATATATTAGGACAGAAAAGGCATGATTTTGGTCAGTTACGGGCCTTGTTCAATACAAGAAAAATCAACATCAAAAGCTATAGACATCTATGATCTTTAAAATGTTCCGATATATATATATATATATACAGTGCAAATGTTATACTGCTCATGACATCAGCAGACGTCACGCTTCATAGGGCTACCTCAGGAAACTTTTAAAAATTAATAAACACATCCTAAACATGCCTGAAACACACTAACTACTCATGTTGGTATCACATGTTAATTATCCATTCTTATCTATTAACGTTGAACAAGATATTAAATATTAATTATCTACACCTAGCTATTCGTGTGTGTATGATATATTTTTCACTAATGGCTTTTCGTGTGTGATAGTATATTAATTATCCAGTTCTGGGTATTATGTATGTGCAAGTTACTAATCCATTTTAACTATACATGTACACAAAATGTCACGTATCTGTTCTTGGCTATTTATGCAAGTACAAGATACTAATTATTTTTTTTTATCGTTCTTGGCTATTTATAGGTGAACAAGATATTACCAAGGTCTTCCTCCCCCCCCCCCCAAAAAAAAAAAAAGGCCTAATAAACAGGTCTTCCAAAAATTAGGCCTACCAAAAACAGGTCTACCAAAAAATAAGCGTTCATAAAAGAGGCCAACCAAAAACATTGCATACCATAAAACAGAGGTACCAAAAAATAGCCTGCCAAACAAAAGGGCTTACCACTCCCCCCAAAAAAAAAAATTAAAAGAACAAAGAAAATCCTAAAACATAAAAAAAGCAGGTTTTCCAGAATCAAACCTACCATAAAACAGGCATATAAAAAAAAAATAAGCAAAGTTCTAGACTTTCTCTGTAGACGGATGTACGCACTAACGCCTAATTTTGTCTCTTAATCGGGCTTAACTGTACGAAAATGAATTTCCATATAAAACACAAATAAACACTAATAATTTGTTTCATACCTTGCTTATTTAAGAGGAAACAATCATAGGCAAAGTAACAGATTTTAAAACAAAACATTTTTTTTTAATTGGTGAACTTTTAAACATCTCATCCGAGCTATGGAGGGAGACTTAAGGGGATAAGAGCGAGTTAGACTTTGAATGTTGAGATGAAATAATAATAAACAGACGCATGCAAATGGGTTTACACAATCCTAAATTACAAAATGTTACAAGTGGTTTGGATTTTATAGAGGTTTAACGGATTAAACAGGGAAAACCGGAAATAATTCCAGAAAGTGAACAGAGAAATGATTGATATTCGGGACATCTGACAAAAATCTATTACATTAATTGTTTAATTAATTTTGAGAACTTCGCTAAACACACACACATACACACACATACAAACAAACACACATACACACACACACAAACACACATATACACACACACACGCACACACACACACACACAAATAAATAAATATGTATATAACATTCAAAACCTTTACTGACCAGCATTTCTGGATAATAGTCGTAGATAATTTTCTTCTCTGGATCTTCCATCCACACCTCTATCGCTCGTTTGTAGTTGTGGACCTCTATGCTTCGCCGGCCACCTGGGAACGAGTAGGGCTGGACTCGGGCTATGTGTCCAATTTTGGAGCAAGGGAGATGAACAAGAGATCCCCCACACAGCCACGCCTGAAAAGAAACAATCGGGAAAGAAAGAGTGCGGAGGACAGTTAGGGATAAAACGACACAGCGCTTTATATTCTGAGAGACAAAGCAAATGTGTGTGTGTGTGTGTGTGTGTGTGTGTGTGTGTGTGTGTGTAAGTGAGAGAGAGGAGAGAGAGAGACAGTCTTGATATAGAGAGGAGGACACACACACATACACACAGTGAAGTATAACGAAAAGAAATTAATCCAAAAAATAAGAGACAAAGCAACAGAAACATAATCCATCCATTAATCCATCCATCCATCCTCCCTCCCTCCCTCCCTCCATCCACCTATCTTTCTGTCTGTTTGCCTATCTGCCTGCCTGTCTTATAATTTTATTTTCCATGCACAAATTTGAATGTATGTATGAATACCTGTATATGCGCACTAAGAAAATTTCCAATGTCAAACAAGTAAATAGGCCTACGCAAGTGTTATACAGAATCATAAAGAAATATTGTCAGTTGATTGATATTTTAAAAATATTTGACTGAACTCATGGTTTAGTTTGGAGGAAATTTCATGAAGAAAAGAATATGAAAGGCCAAAGCCTAAACATTACCTTTTATATGATAAGGCCACCCCAAATATTAACGTTTTAAAACTAGACATTAATATACTGATGCAAACCCGCCATGACAGTTCCAGATTTTCGCCGCCCCACACATCCATGCCTTCGTCATATCCGCCCAGCTCCAGAAAATACTTCCGGTCCATAGCAAAGCCGGTTCCTACCATCACCACGCCCCTGAAGTTCAAGAAGTGCACAGTAAAGAAACGGAGAGAATTCATCATAAGATACTATAATAAAATCATAATTTTAAACAGCTTCAGCATTTCAATGAATCAATAAAATGATAATTATTATCTGTATTTTAAAAATAAACAGAAAGAGTTTATTTGAACACTTATTCGCAACTCCTGTAAATATGTATGTACGCGCGCGCGCGTGTGTGTATGTGTGTGTGTGTGTGTGTGTGTGTGTGAGAGAGAGAGAGAGAGAGAGAGAGGAGAGCTCCACCAGTTGTGTGTGAATTGTATAGAGTTAATTTTTAATCCTTGTCATAGGGCCTACATAATTTCTACTGATATAAGAATTAGACCTATCAATTTTTAATTCACTAAGTGAGTGAAGCATAACGTGGTTGGAAGCAAAATGGCTGATTGACTTTTTAAAAGATCAGTAAGGTCCCTATCCATAACATGTACAAACATTAACGCATGCATTTCTCCAGGGAAAATAAAAATGGAATCTATAAGAGTAAAAACAAAACACCCATACAACAGAGTTCTTTCAGAATACACTATTTATTCTTCTAATTATGTAATAACTAATAATAAAAATTGTAAATCGTTAGTTGAGTTATGTTAATAAACAGTAATAGTTAATGAATCTCTGATGTACGAGTGGGGCGTTCACTTTATTGACCGCATACAACACGTTTTTCTCCATAAACTGCAATTTTGAGAGAGAGAGAGAGAGAGAGAGAGAGAGAGAGAGAGAGAGAGAGAGGAGTGAGTGAGGCGTTGGTTGCGCATCAAAAAGCAAGGTTTAAACAGTTGAACGGTACTGAGGGTGACAGGTACAAATTGACCAATCACTTGAAAGACTAAGAATCATAAATATTTCAAAAGACACTTAGGTAATTTGTCTTTCTTCATTTTGTTAGTAATTGAACGGTTAAGAATACGTAATAGTATCGATGTGTTCCATTTGGAAAATGCCTAAACAGACCTGAGGAATTTCTGAATGATCACATTATAATGTGATACAAGAGGACTTTATTGATGGATTTTGGTAAATATTATGATGTTATTTACTTTTCAATTACTTGTTGGGCTATACTACTCGACTCTGTTATGTGAGAAGTTAAATGTAAGTCTAAAAATAATTCAATTTTTGAAAGTGCCACGGACTTAGTTGCACCTCTCTCATTGTACACAAGAATTATTTTTCTTTTTAACTAACTTCCTTATGAGCCACTAAGAAGTGAATCGAAGCAGTCTAACAGTGCATCACATTACATAATACAATTCGTTTGGATCAATGAAGTGTTATACTTAACGCAATCCGTCTGGATTAATAAAGGGCTACACTAACATAAGCATTCTGGATTAATGAAGTTCTACACTATACTTAACCAAACATTGTGGATTAATGTAGTGCTATACTGCTCTTAACACAAGCAGTCTGGATTAATAAAGTCTTGCAAAACACAACGCAAGCAATCTGGCTTAATGAAGTGCTACACTTAAAACAACGCAAAAAGTCTGGATTAATGAAGTGGTACACTTAACGCAAGCAGTCTGGATTGGACGAAGTGCTACACTTAATGCAAGCAGATTGGATTAATGAAGTGCTACACTTAAAACAACGCAAAGTCTGGAGTGCTAAATTTTTAATGGAGTGCTACACTTAAGCAATCAGTCCGGGCAAAGGCTATTTAAACAAAGCAGCATGAATAGCATTTTCTCAAATTTATACAACAAGCTATTAAGTAAATATATAAAATCAGATATAAACTGAAATTTAAAAAAGAAGAAGTATCGTCTACGTTTTTGGAACCGTGTCATCTTCCCCGTACAAGTCAGACCGGAAGAAAGTCTCGAAGAAGACAAGCCGCCAGTCAAAGCCATAGCGAGTGAGATACCACTTGTGCCAGTCGTATTCAAAAGTGTCAGCCTTGACGTAGTCTAGAATCCCTAGAGCAAAGGACGTCCTGTCTATCTTAATCTGGGTCAACAAGGGTTCCAGCCTGAAACAGACATGCAGTTCGCAAGCCTGCAGTTATTGAAGATAGTGCTGCTATTTACTGATTGGTTGTAAAAGATTGATATTTTTGGTGCACGAACCGTCAAAACGTGGTGTGAAGCATACACGTGTTCCCTGGTACACGTGACAAAAGAGTGACGTTTTGTTTGTATTTGTGAAGTGAAGCTCTTATCAAATGATTTCTACTCGTAACTATTTCAGTATGTTAATGAGACATAATACGGATTTTTGTCTTTACTTTAAGTCCGTGGCTTACCATAGAATACTGTCGATTAGGTCGTAAATGTGTACAATACACGCACAGCAACCGACACGAGACGGAAGTAGTCCGCTATGAGGGGCTGATTTACATTTAAGAAAATGATATAACATTTTATGTCATCACAAATTAAAGCTGATTTATGACATCACAAATTCATTTTATGGACATCACAACTTAATAATTATCTTAACCATTATCTAAGTGGGGTTGGCGTCGCAATATATTATATGAGATACCATATGAAATGAACTTGTAGTATAAAGTAAAAAACATATTCTAGTTTGATATAAGATATCAAAAAGTAACATTTGTCATATTATAAACTGAATTTCTGATATAAATCAAACAATTATAGTAATTTGATATAAGATTCATTGACTAAGATTTATCTCGTTGTAAAATTACAAAATATTGAATACTTTGAACAACGAATTCTGGTAAAATCAGTTTTTGTAAATCCGTAATCTACACGCTTGATACATACAAACACATCGACAATAAGCACAGTGTACATTTGTACAAAGTACTCCATCATATTCTCACCCACACAAGCAATGTTCACTAATATATTCTTACCCACACAAGCAATGAACACTAATATATTCTTACCCACACAAGCAATGAACACTAATGTATTCTTACCCACACAAGCAATGAACACTAATATATTCTTACCCACACAAGCAATGAACACTAATATATTCTTACCCACACAAGCAATGAACACTAATGTATTCTTAACCACACAAGCAATGAACACTAATATATTCTTACCCACACAAGCAATGAACACTAATATATTCTTACCCACACAAGCAATGAACACTAATATATTCTTACCCACACAAGCAATGTATACTAATATGTTCTTACAATCACATACAATATACACTACTATGTTCTTACAATCACATACAAAGAACACAAATATATTCATATAATCACATACAATGTATGCCAAAATGTTTTCACGCAGATATATACATTGTACACCAACCTATTCTCACTCACAACAATACATTGACGACACATCTTCTAAAATAAGATCGATGTAATACTATATTTTCCATAATAAATATCACGCAATTAGTTAAACGACACACAAACTAACCACTGCACATTAACTTCCATGTGACTATCGAATATCACGATGACCTCCCCTTTTGCCTCTCGAATACCAATCATTCGCGCCCTCACAAGACCAACACGCGTCTCGGTTCGAAGCAGTTTCACCAAGCCCACCGGAAACATCGAGGCAATGTAAGAATCCAATTCCTCTTTGAGGCTGTCTGCACAGTCATGTAAAGATTGTAATGAAATACATTTAAAAAATGTAATCTAAATAAAATAATTTTAATATTTAAATATAAATATCAACATGAAGAAATTAAACAGGACACATTTTCTAAGGTATAAAACAAAGTAAGCAGCATAAATACAAGTGCATCAAGAAAGTGTTTAAAGACAAAATAACACGCGTAAAACCGAAAGCCACAACATTGGTCCTTTTCATTATTAATGTATTTATACCCAAAGTATTACTGCCATCAGTTAATTAATAGAATCTTACCCAGAGTACTATTGCCATCAATTAGTTTTATGTAATCTTACCCAGAGAATTACTGTCATCATTTAATTAATAGAATCTTTCCGAAAGTAATATTGCTATCAATTAATTAATGAATATTACCCAGAGTACTACTGCTATCAATTATTTACTAGAATCTTAGCGAGAGTACTAATGTTATCAATTAATTAATGTAATCTTACCGAAAGTACTATTGCCATCAATTAATTAAAATTAATCTTTCTGAAAATACTATTACCATCAATTAATTAATGTAACCTTACCGAGAGTATTATTGCCATCAATTAATTAATGTAATCTTACCCAGATTACTACTGCCCTCAAATATTTAACATAATCGTATCCAGAGTACTCTTGCCATTACTTAATTAATTTAATATTACCGACAATAGTATTGCCATCAATTAATTACTCTAATCTTACCGAGAGTACTATTGTCATCAACTAATACGATTTCTTCCAACAGGTGTCGCGGCGTTCGGTTGATAATGCTGTAAATGGTTCGTTTGAGGACGGACGGCCACTCATCGTGGAAAGGAACGATAACGCTGGCTCGAGGGAGATCATGCGGGTACTGCTTGAAGCGGCACCTGGCAAGAATAAATATTCATTTGTACAGAGGCCTCAACGTAATATACTCGTCACTTGGGACCTATCTTTGCTAATCCTCAGACTCTCTCTCTCTCACTCATCGTCTACCTCTTCATCTGTCAACGTCAAACGAAGGGTACCTGTTGGATATGCACAGTCACAAGTTTCGAAGTGTTTCACCTGTCACATATTTAAACTGTTCATTTCTGAAGCAAATAAAGTCTGAAGTAAATATTGCAAGTATATAATATTGATGACCTGGCTACTCTTTTCTGAAAAATGTCATTAGATTGAGTTCAAAGGTAAATATCATCATCATGGCAGAGGATCGTGAAATTCTTCGTGAGGTGTGGGATACCTGTCTGCTTTAATTTGGCTAATGATGAGTTTGACTCATTGGAAGAACCATCTCCAATTTTTTTTTTTTTTTTTTTTTTGCTTGTTCCTCGACAAACATATTTCCCACTTGTGACAGACAAAGTTCACAAGCAGTTCATCAAGCATATCAAGGCTGAGGAACAGACAAATCTTGAAATGTGGTTTGAGTTTGAGGGTCAGCCTCTGAAATGTCACTATCCAGTTGGTGTTTTGTTTGATCTTTATGATAGTAAAGACAGCTTACCTTGGAACCTGACAGTACATTATCAGAATTTCCCAGAAGATGAATTGTTGCACTGCACAAGTAAGGAGGCAGTGGAGTCTCATTTCATGTCATCTGTAAAGGAAGCTGATGTTTTGAAGCACCGTAGCCAGATTATAAATGGCATGCAGAAAAAAGACCACAAACAATTGTGGGCTGGCTTTTAAAATGACAAATTTGACCAGTTCTGGTCTGTGAATCGCAAGTTAATGTATCCTCTCCTTCACTTTCCATTAACTTGCGTGGTTAATAATCAGAGAATTATAGTAATGTTCCTTTCCAATAATGATGTAAATTCGGATTTCCTTGTATAGAAGTATTTCTGTCTATTAATTATACTCATAACATTATCCACCTTCCAATAGGTGTGACGTCAGAAGGTAAAGCTAAGAACCAGCTTAGATTGTATTGATGGTAGTCATTGCACCATGTATGACCAAGAGTTATGGGCTGTAATTTTCCTAACTACTTTTTTAGTGGTTACGATTCATGACATAATTTGAGGAACTCTTTATTTTCAAAAAGTCCATCTCATCCAAATGAAGGCAGTACATTGCAGCTGTATGAAAACTTAATATAATCCTGCTACATATGCATCCCCCCTCCTCCATAATGCGATATTTTAATCTGAACTAATATTAAAAGTGTACTCTTGTTGCCCATACATTATTAGAAGTCAACGGTTGTTAAACCCTACTTATCTCTTAGTGTTATCTGTTTATCGTAGTGACCAAGAGGCTCACTGATCGAAATTATGTTTTATCTTACAATTTCTGACCTCAACTACCGCACGACATATGGGGCAGCGTACTCTATATGCCTTGGAAATCTGGCCCATTTCTAATTTAAAACATTCATTGTGACTACGAATTTAACTTAAGTTAATAATTAATTAGGACACCTCTAAGTGCGCATGTAACTCATTCCCATTTTAAAAGCTAGATTCCTTTCTATTTTGTCTTTAATCTATGCAAACTATGATATGTGGGTAGGTGAATGCGACTACAGATTTTGAGTAGATTTTGTGTCATGTGTCACAGTCACAAAGTGACATGAGTAGCACCACACCAGACATATCGATGGACGATCACATTCACTCCCTACTTGTATGATTAGTGTATAGACTATAGAGTATACAGAAGATTCTGATGAGTGAACTGGTGACGTCTAATGCATAACCAGAGCATAGGCTGTAATGATTGACTGCTTTTAATACGTAAGCGGAGTACAGACTGCAATGACTGGCTGCTTATATTTAGACGTCGAAACAAAGACTAAACTATGTTACAGTAGAGATCAAAAGACAAGTGAAGTCTGTGTCACTAATACACACTATAGTGTAAATGACTGTTCACTCTATGAAATGAGCACAGGTTTGCAAGAGTCAATAACTCCTCAATTATTACTGGCAGTATGGGGAGGAGGATTTTAGAACAGCTGATGTTTTACAGAGGGTGTCTTCTGAAGCAAAGTGTGCTGACAGGATGGGTGAGTAGCAGCTTGGTTTGGGTTGAGGAAGAAAGGTAGCTACAACATTATCACAGATCTAAAATGGTATTACAACACTTACATCAAAAACTGGGCCTAGCAGAAGTCACATTTCTGTATGCACATTTGTAAGAATATATTAGCAGAAAAGATCTACAGCACTACCACTGTCAAAAATAATGTATAGTCTCACATTCAGTGCCACGTGCTTTCAATGTGTGTACTCATCTGCCACAATGTACAATGTGCATCGCACTATAAAGATGTCTTATGACACTGCAGCTTGCTAGCTTTCATATCCATTTATAACAAGATAACTATCCAAACTCTATCCTGGTGTCTTAACACAAGAACAACGAAAACAGTAGACAGGAACAGAAAAACTCTCAGAGTAAATGGCTTGATTTTTACTAATCAGTAAAACAAACATTAAATAAAATAATTTTCTATAAGCAGAGATTCGTTCACATAACTTACAGACTATTCTAAGTGTGAAATGTGAAAAGATTCATTCACATAACTTACAGACTATTCTAAGTGTGAAATGTGAAAAGATTCATTCACATAACTTACAGACTATTCTAAGTGTGAAATGTGAAAAGATTCATTCACATAACTTACAGACTATTCTAAGTGTGAAATGTGAAAATATTCATTCACATAACTTACATACTATTCTAAGTGTGAAATGTGAAAAGATTATGAAAATTTGATACGTATTGGTCAATGGGATAAAAATAAAAATAAAATTACATTTCCTAAAATCACTAAATTGACATTCGTAGCATGACAGAATTCGAGAAAAGCAGGAACTGCTTCATTCAAAGAGAGAATTAGTTTATTTATTTTATGACTGGTTGGAGAGTGAGATCGGCAAACGATAATTATCCTCGTATGAAGTTTAAGAGTTGATTATACTTATTTTAAAAATTTGGTCGGTCATAAAATGACGGTTTGTGTGAATGGAAAATAAGAGAAAATAATATTCATGATAATGATAAACATACTCCTTCACTTGTAGAATGAGGTGATAAAGTAATCTCGTAGATATAATCAAGTGTTACATCTGAACATTGTCCTTCACTTGTAGAATGAGGTGATAAAGTAATCTCGTAGATATAATCAAGTGTTACATCTGAACATTGTCCTTCACTTGTAGAATGAGGTGATAAAGTAATCTCGTAACCATCAAGTGTTACATCTGAACATTGTCCTTCATCTCCTGCTGTACTGTCAAACTTTAGTAAGGAGCAAGATGTCACTGTGCTGTCAATAATAAAATTGTAGATTTCAGGTTTTTCCTGGTGAACCACCAAATTTCATTGAAAATCACAATTCTTAAATTCCTGGGTGATTTAGAGGCAGTTGTAGAGAGCAAAAAATGTACTTCTATCAATTGTATGTTGTTGACAGCATGGGTTCCGGTTGTTCAATAATAGTCAGTGAGTAGGGGACATAACCAAAATTCTACTGGCATATTTCTTTTATGCACGGTATGGTAGTATGTTAGAAGTGTTTTTTGGAGGCACATGTTCTTGATGAAATATATGTATGAAATATGGTATGCACAACTTGATGAAGTAAATGTATAAAAAAATTGTTATGATAGGCACATCTTGATGAAGCAAATGTAAGTATTAAATTTGTTATGGTAGGTACGTCTTGATAAAGTAAATGTGCAATATTTATTATTGTAGGCACATCTTGACAAAGTAAATTTGCTATATATTGTTACGGTATGTACATCTTGATGAAGTAAATGTATGTGATATATTTGTTATGGTATGTACATCTTGATGAAGTAAATGTATGTGATATATTTGTTATGGTATGCACATCTTGATGAAGTAAATGTATGTAATATATTTGTTATGGTATGTATATCTTGATGAAGTAAATGTATGTAATATATTTGTTATGGTATGTATATCTTGATGAAGTAAATGTATGTAATATATTTGTTATGGTATGTATATCTTCATGAAGTAAATGTATGTAATATATTTGCTTGACCAAACAAACACTGCTGAAGGAGTAGCCTTATGTCATTTGTTGCACACATAGTTGTCGCGATTGTAGATATATCAGATAGCTGATATTGACATTAGTAGAAGGAAAACAGCATGGCGGACATGATGAAGTGAATAAATATGTCAAGAAAAAAAAAGATCTAACATTTCTTACAGGTATAATCAACAAGGCAGTTTGAAATTGACAAAAAGACAATGCAAATGCATGAAAATTTCCGTACAGTTATTTTTGAACTTGCAAATTTACCCCAAAGCAGGAGACTATCAAAATTATTGTTACAGAACAATTAATTTTGATGCTTTCGGTTACATGAAGAAATAAAATAAAACTGACTGTATTTAAAATGATGGAGCTCCGTTTCAAAAGATGTCTATACTGGTATGTGAAAAGTAATTTGATATTAATTTGAAATAAAAATATCATCCCTTTTCATCAGTGCTCTGAATGGGTACTCACTACACAAACATTGTCCCCATATACGGATAGTTTTTGCCTCATTCATTCACCTGCACGTTTGTAGACAAACAAGTACACAAATACATACACATCACGCACACACATACAGACACGTAAAACATAAACAAACACGCTCGTACATCAACACGCACGTATGTATACACAAAATGGCGTGCAATACGCTACATACAGTCTCAGATTCATTTTGAAAGAGAAATGTACAAAACATTTTTTGAATTCAACTTTACCCAGGAAATCGAGAGTCCGGCACCAGCCTGTTGAGTGGGATGATGTCACTGGCTATCACATTTATCCGGAATCTCTCAAGGGCTGCGTCAACCTCTGGTGGTAACGTAGGAGGGAGGGATACAGCCACACCCATTTCTCCAGGTGCATTATCAGAGGTTTTTCCATAGTCGTCTATGAGAGGATTACCTGTGGACAAAAAGCGTCATGAATAGTCCAGTGATTCCCAAACTTTCTCGGTTCACGACGCCATTAGTGTTTCAGGAATTATTGCAGAGCGCCCTTAGTGTTTCAGGAATTTCAGGAAGCACGGCGCCCAATGTCAGAAAACACTACTAGTTGCGTTTATGTTAGTGTTAATCTGGAATATCTCGCGGTCTCACACTTTGGGAACCACTACAGTAGTCCATGAATCTTGGAACTCCTCACCAATATCTGGTAACATCGAGAATTTATTTGATTGTTTTCAGCTATTATCCTCATGTTTACTGACACAAAACAAAAGACACGTTTGTGTCTCGTATACTAGATTTCTGCTGATTGTGGTATGTTCTTAAATTGTTTGTTTCCTAGTTAAATGCTGCTGTGTTTGTATTACGAGGTTTGGGGAAGGTCTACACGAGGTCTGTGGAACAGTCTGCCTGTTTAGTAGACCTGTCATTGACGTGCAGATCTAGCATTGGAAACTGTTATATGGAAATGGACGATGAACCAATTTCATTTTGAGTTTCTTCTCCTTTTTCTTTTCTTCTCCTCTCTCCGTCCGCCCGCCTATCCATCCTAATATCGATGGACAAAATGTCAAGATGAGTAGATGGAAAGAAGAATAAATACATTTGAGTGTGTGTGTTTGGGGGGGGGGGGGGCGCACAGTTAGCTAACTAGTTAGCGCGCGCGCGCGCGTGAGAGAGAGATGACAGGTTGAGCACGTCTGTAATATAACTACTCGGAGGGTGGGGTGGGGTGGCGGTGGCGGTGGAAACAACATCATCTGAGTGCTAAAAACATTACCTCTCACGGGTCAATGGCCTTTGTTTCACGGTGCATCTGTGAACCATTAGGAACAAGCCTTCCCCACCCACCACATACCCCCACACTAACAGTAAATTATGGCGACTGAAAATGGCCTGTTCAGGATTCGGCCTACACTTTTGTCATTTGTTATATCACGGCGAATCTGTTCTAATTAGCCTGCAGATTTTGTGAGTTTGATGTCCGAGTCGTGACTGACTTTTCATTTATTTGCGCAGTATTATTCTTAGTATGTCATACCTTCTGATAGTTTTGAGTAGTGCAGTTTTATTCAGCAAAGAGTTACGCGTCTTAATTGTTGCAAAATAATCTTTTATCGCGAATATCGCAATCATTTAATGTGATATTCCCCCAACCTCAAAACACACACACACACACACACACACAAGCACTCGCTCAACACTTTTATTATAGCTTCAGGGAAGAGTACCTGCCTTCTCCGGGACGCTTGAGGTCAATCAGAGGGTACGGTATGCGGGACAATATAGCACAATGAAAAGCATTTTTTTTAATCATCATCCGCTTTCGAACAGTTTTGACACGATAATGCGATTTGACAACAAAATATTTTTTCTTCTAATTTTAAACAGACGACATGATGTAAAAAATATGAACACAGAGTAATATTTGCGTGACCAACACACCTTACTGACGTCGGCTGTAAAGCGTCACGCAAGAGTTTAGAATAAAGTGACGTAATGCATTGTCATAAATGAACAATATAATTATATAATTGTAATCGCCTCTTGTAACAAATCAAATAATAAGGTACGCTACTAGAAAATAACTGAGCCTGGCATGCCTTCAGTTTATTATTTTAACAGATGTTCGTTTTCTGTGACATGTTGCTGATTGTGTTTATTTTATCCAATATTACATGCAATCTGTTCATATCTGTATATAAAAATATAAACTCACCGAGAAAAGCAATTTCAGTGCGAGGTGTGTTTTCACTGACTGAAGAGTTGGTCTACAAACACGTGGCTCACTTTTAAAAAAAAAAAATTAAAATGAGGTATATCTCCGTGAGACGGATCCTTCAAGTCTGTGACGTACTTCATAGATAAAGCCATATCATTTAGTAGGACTATCTCTTCTATTATTATAGTTCTCCATTTTTTAAAATTCTCTCCGTGAACGTGTGTGTATGTGTGTGTGTGTGTGTGTGCGTGCGTGCGTGTATGTCCTCGATGGACAAACAGCTTCTTAACACCCAAACAATTTTCATTTCAGACATAGATACCCACCCAACAACAACAAAAAATCCATCCACCCCTTGGGCAGTATAGCAACAAACCCTCCCGAACACTGACATTACACCACTATGAACCATAACACACAAAATCCTAAGCATACATACAACAAACTGCACTAGAAAACTTGCAAAGAAATCATGACCCAAACCTCTGTCATGTGACCACAGATGGATCAAGGAACAGCACAGGGTTGGGAATAGCACACCACTTACACTTGGGCACCTCAACATTCAAACTCCGCCTTACCCTCATCCCCAACATGCAACAAGAACACATAAATATACACAACCCTACCTCACCACACCTACTAATAATCGCAGAGCCCAGCTCCTCCATCATTGTACTACGGAAATCCATTTAATATTCTTATATTTATGTATATATTTTTAATTGGGTCAGTCATATTTTATTGGTGTATGCCAGACATTATAGCTACATGTACAGGCATTTTAGTTTCCACATTTTTATCGCTTTTGTTTAGTATTAACAGACAACAAGGGAAAACATGTCTGGAGACACTAGAAACCTTTAGTTTTTTATTGTGAAGTATGTATCGACATTGGACGGAGCTCTTCAAACCTGAGCTAGATGATATTGCTTTCCAAATAATTCAAGCAGTATCAATACACCTTAAGACGACGAGCTTTCAGTCAGTGGTTGTTCGGAGCAAACTTTGATGTCTTAGAAAGCATTTGATTACTGTCTGTGCTGACAAGATTGCTCTCTTATAAGGCGACAGTTTTTGATGCTGGCTCAGATTTCTACTAACTAGAGCAGGTGATCGCTGGCTGAGCGGAAACTGATTGTCTAAGAATTCGATAATTTGGGGTTTTGCGATCACTGATTGGACAAGCTGATTGTTCTTTCGTTCTAGCAAGACTAATTCTTTGAGAGTGAGTGAATTTTTGGATTGTCATGTTGAGAGCTAAGTTGGATGTGGCATTTGCTTGGACAGAAGTTGAGTGGTGTTTGGTGTAGAGGGGAGGGATGTCAAGATAAGTTAGGTCGTTTTCGTTCATTGAATGTTTCCTTCCTTGTCTTCAGGGCCTTTGCTGCTGAGTTGTTTGTGAACTTTGAAGTCTTATATGATTATTTGGGGGTGGGTGGGTGTCTTATGCTTTTTAGTTTTATGATGTGTAGTCTGTGTTGCCTATCCCTATTTCTAAACTTAATTGTTATATAAATTGTTAAATGTCAAAGTGACCCAACCTTGGGCAATCCTTAAGATGGTATATTTTAAGTGTCAAATTTGAAAGTAAACATCTCGGGTGAAGAATACGCTAGAAATTGCTGATGCAATCCAAACCAGTTCCAACTGGATGTGTACTTTTTTTACTAATAGTTTCACACTTGTTCCTAACAGCTTCAACCAACGGGGAATGACCAAAAGTTACTTTATAAAAAAGTCTATATTCTAATCACTTTGACGTTTTTAAAATGAAACTTGAGTCTGGTCACAAAGGTGATCATTAGCTTATGGTATAGTAACTGACAAAGAAAAAATGGACTTAGAAATATTTTAAACATTTGCTATTGATCTATGATTTGAACTGAAGAATGCTTTATGTAACTGAACCATTATTTCTATGTTCACTAATTTGATTACATTATACATTATACTTGTGAATTTTGAATGATGCTATATTTCTTATGTTGTTTTTGTATAAGGCTAATGAATATTTTTACAGGCTTTGTAAGTTGAGAATGTTTGTAAGAGAGAAAGGAGTTTAGAGATGAAATATGCCTGAAATTTAGTGCTGGCTTTGCAGAGAGGAGTGCACCTTTTTGTTTTGTTCTTTGATGCTTTTGATCCACTTAAGACTGTAGTAAATACTGGATCATACTGGTTTGTGAATCCAGCTTTATTGTCAAACTTATCAGTAAACGTGTTGCTGTTAAGTTGATTCCTGTGATTTCTGTTTGAGAGCCAATACAGCAAACAAACGAGGCTTTAGTTTGGTCTCAATAATTCACAAGATTATTTTGAACATTCCTTGTGGTTTGTTGAGTAGTACACATGACGATTCAAGAACACTCCATGTGGTGTGCTTTTGATAGTGCGTGTGAAGTTCTGGATGATTCTCCACAGTGTGCTTTGTGAGCTCATTGATGATTCTGGAACAGCTGTGTAATAAATATGCCTAGAAGTGGTATATTGGACTGTCATCAGAATAAGAAAGGCAGTTACTTGCTGCAAACCACGTGATTGTGAACATGTGCCAGTGGCATCCGCCCATCATTGAAAAGGTTATGAACATTGACAATAATTATTTCTCTAAAACTCTACTCTCATTTTTGTGATGAATTAAGCCTATAAACTTGATTAGATATATGATTATATATATTATATATTATTTATCTGTGTGTACATTTGACTACTGATGTCTATAAAAGGATAAATTGAATGATTGTCTAGCGTTAATCAAACATTTTTGTGTAGTGATGTAAATGTCAACACTCTTTTGATTATATTCCATATGTTGTATATTTCATTGTTGATTTTAATTTAAATTGATTATATCCCATATGTTGTATATTTCATTGTTGATTTTAATTTAAATTGATTATATCACATATGTTGTATATTTCATTGTTGAATTTAATTTAAATTTATCGACCTTCTTACACATGTTGATAACTATATTGGAGAGATAGTGGATTAATGGGGGCTCTCTAAATATAGACTAAAAGATGGATTTATCTTCTCCTTTAGTAAGAAGTTTTCCGCTTATGGAAATATTGTCTTTAATGTTGTGGAAGAGAGAAAAGGTTTATAGCGCCCGCATATCTGCCAAGTGAGAGAGACGAGTGGTGTCTTCAGGAGATTTAAGAGTCTCATCACTAGTAATTAGTTATGGATGATTAATAATAATAATAATAATAACCAATAACTAGGGTGGTTGTTGTGTCACATGGTGTTTTTAGATCTAGTGTGCGGCACGCGCAGGCGTGTGTGTGTGGTTGTGTGTAGATGTTTGAAATGTAGATATTAGAGTGATACTTTGGTGAGCGTGCAAGAAGTTTAGGTCTTCTTTAATTAGGATTGCCTCCCCTTCCAGCACTCTTTTTTTTTGTTTTTGTCTTTTTGCCCCCGTCCCCTTTTATATAGAAGTATAGTGTGGGATGTGGATTCGTCTGTCATTGGGGGGTAATAGTTTTTGTAGGCAGATAATATCAAGGTAGTGGTTTTTAATGGGGGCGTGCAGGTGTGTCATTTTAGATTGTAGGCCATTATGTTCCATGTAATTATTTTGAGCATTTGTAATTGCGGGTAGAAGCCATGTTGACGGGAGTATTTGGTAGATGTAATAGGGGTAGGGGCGGTCTGAATCTTATTTCGAATTGTCATGGTAGTATGGTCCGTCTATGGGGTGGTGGTGGTTGGGTAGGAGTGGGTGTCTTTCGCAATATCCAATTTTCTGCTGAGGTGGTGGTGGGAGGTCTGCTAGTATGTCTTGTGCGGATTTGTTGGTCAGTTTTTGTCGTCTGAAATGATTGGTCAAGTTTTCTCTGGGTTGAAGGGGGTTCGCCGGAGGATTGAGGTCTTGACTTATACTGCTGGGGGAAAGGGGTGTCAAGGTGATCTAATGTTTCAATGGGCGGGAATGGAATGAGTAAGACACTGTGACGAGAAATTTACAAACGGTGCTACCACATGAATGGAATTGTCTGCTCGTGTCCTTGTTTATATCTACTTATATGTCCGCTCGTATCCTTGTTTATATTTATTTATATGTCCGTGCCTGCATGCAATGCGTGAACCTACTACATCCACATGCAAATCAAACTGAAATATATTGAGACACGAAATAAAGAAAATAAAGACAATTTTTCTCAAAGAATTAACGAACTCACCTGTCTTGTACAAAGGATTCTCACGAAATTCCTCGACTGTCAATTGGCGCACAAACTTATAAACCTCCGGCCGCTGGCCAACTTGGAACTGATTTTGTAAAGCATCTCTTATTTGTTTCACTGCCCCATAGGCGTGGTCGTTCCTTGTTAACGTCACTATAATGAAAAGAGAACAAAGAACAGACGCAACGCTTCCGATCCCTAGAAATAGCATGCGCTGTCTCAGCTTCATCACGATGACACCAGTATGGCAAATATTGCCCCTGACATTGGCAAGTTTACCAACGCGGGAGCTGGCGAATAGAGATTGTCAGCACGCTTGATTTACTCTAATGAGCGCGTGCACATCTGCGCGCGCTTCTATTCATTGACGTCTAACACGACGAATGGCGACACTCTTGAAGCTCATAATACTTAATAACACAATAATAACAACAACAAAAGAAACAAAGAAAAACTATACACATTTGACAGGACAGACCTGCAATTCAATGCAGTACTTGCCAAATGTTGTTTCTTAAAAATGTTTCAGTGTCTTATCAGTGTTTTCCAAGTTGCAGTTGGTTGCTGATTTTTCCGTTCTGTGGCGGAGTTAACGAACATTGCTGTGTGCACACATTTCTAGGAATAGCTATAAGGTGGTTCGGTAGGTTGGGGAAGGGGGAAACACATTCAGTACACGTGAAAGTAGTATGCGAGTTAAGAGGTCCCTGTTTCATTGCCGAGGCATTTTAATCATGCATTACCTTCCAGTTCTACAACTTGACGTGATCACGTGTCTCGAGACGCGAAGCCCTGATATCCAAACACAATGCACAGACATGACTATCCCGTTTGTAACAGACACGCATTGTCCGGACTCTTCTTACTCTGGTCCGTCCGCAGTAGTCTTGACGACATGACGACATTTTATCCTAGGATAGAAAGAGTGAATTAAGACTTGTCCCTGATTCTTCTATACATTTCATTTTGAGATATACTTTTTATCTTTAAAAAAAAAAGTGTACAAACACGAGCACACTCCTTGCACGCACACGATTGCCATGTTGACCCGGACAACACATCCTTATTTTCCGTCACTAACTACTTTTTATTGTTGGACATAAGAACCCCGCCGTTCTCATTACATCGAAAAGTCAGTAATCGTACTGTTAATTTCAGGAAATGGCTCGACAAATATATACGTGCGAAAGGAAAAAAAAGAATGGAAATGCAATCTAATGTTAAATGCACTCGGAATGCTGTCTTGTTGCTGTTGTATTTTTGTGCCTATATGTGTGAGTGGATGTTTTTTGTCATCATTATGAAAATGTGCCAAGTATTGAAGTGTTCTTTCGCATGCTAGTCCGTGTTAGTCTCTCTCTCTCTCTCTCTCTCTCTCTCTCTCTCTCTGTGTGAGGTTATTTTGCCATCAGTGTGAAAATGTGCCAGACATTGAAGTGTTTCTTCGTATGCTAGTCTATGTGTGTGTGTGAGAGGATGTTTTTTGTCAACATTATGAAAATGTGTCAAGCATTGAAGTGTTTAGTATATGTGTGTGTGCGTGCGTGTGCGTGTATTTGTGTGTGTGTGTATGTGTGTGTGTATGTGAGAGGAGTTTTTTTTTGCCATCAGTGTGAAAATATGCCAGTTATTGAAGTGTTTCTTCGGATGCTAGTCTGTGTGTGTGTGTGTGTGTGTGTGTGTTTATGTGTGCGTGCGTACAACAATGTACACACAAAATTTTGTAAATTGCGTGCGTTATTCCTTCACCTGTATACACAAAGGTTTATTTAGTTCACAGAAATCATCGCTCGGAGACTGCACTGCATAAGAACATTAAAGCTGCCGGCGACTACTTGCATCAGCTGAACATTAAAATTGCAAAAGTCATGATCTCATATGCACTTTGGTCGTTGTTTTGCATTCCATCGTGAGTGTAGTTTTAATTATTAATTTTCTAACTTTGTGTGACGCGAAAAATACAAACATCAAGCGAAAACTTGTTCACGAATTAAAACGTAATCTATACGACGTCAAAACTGAGTAAATTACGTCATAATACCAATGACGTCTTCATGTCGCCAGAGACTAACGGGTTGCGGCTCCTAAGATCTGATTTTTCCGCGCAAACTAGAGACAGAGCAAGGCACGCCTGAATGGTAAAATTCTATCTTTGTAAATAATGATTTTATGTTAAGATAATTATTACAACTTTCCTATATTTCATTTTCGTTCTTGTATTTTAAATTTGACTTGTATTTGTAATATCATTCTTGGGATGGAAAAAAAAGATTCAAACAAATATGTAAAGAAATTTAATATGAGGACCAGGAATGAAATTACAGATTTTTGGTTAATATGACACGAGCTGATGCACACACAAATCTTTATATGTTAATCAGTCTGGGAAGACAAAAGGTCAACAGTCAAAGGACAGTCTTGTACTGGTGATGTTTGCTCACAATGTGGCGTAAGGTATGAAGGAAGCAACGAGTGCGTATCGTTGAGAAGGTTGTTCGTCTCTGAAATTATTTTGAAGGAGAACAGATCGGAAGGGTGATTCTTTCTTCGTACAATAATTATTAAACTCCAAATTCTGGTCACTGATCTTAGATCAGCGATCACGGCCTACGTTGTGACTGCCATCAGAGGCGCTGAACAAGACGAGGACTCTGTTCAAAGCCGTTTTGTTCTTTTACGTTTTCCGTCGTTCTCCTGGTTCCTGGGTTTGTTTTCCTTTGCGTCTCATTGTCTGGTTGTCTTGGGTTGACAACAGTACTGCCACTCAGCCTGCTGAATGTGTTAAGGGCCAGTGTGGAGTAACTTCTTGTTTGGACTCGTATGTACCGGGACCAACAAGGGAGACGATATTACGAAGTGAGCTGCAGCAGGTGCGTGCGTGAGTCTGACTCACTTGTAATAAACAAGGATAAGTTTCCAAACCAGCGTGAACTCGGACTGTGTTATTCCGTGCCAGTGAAAGGAGTATAATATACTGTGAACTCGGACTGTGTTATTCAGTGCCAGTGAAAGGAGTATACTATACTGTGGAAAATTCGGACTGTGTGTTAATCAGTGCCAGTGAAGGGATTTTTCCATATACTGTAATAACTGTTCTTGGACAAAGTGTTATGTGTACTGAACATTCATTTAACGTCACCAGGCGGGCTAAACCACGAGACATTCAATTGTCAACCAAACCTGCCGAGAACAAGGCTACAGCTGAATCAGGTGATTCAAGTACATGAACGTTCTGTGTAATCTGTACATGTTTCTGTGATTTTTCCATTCCTTGTTCTAGGTCTGATTCTTCTATGTAATTCCTTCTATGTATTTTTCCTAAAGTGTTGACTATGTAGTTGGCTTAATTATGAGAGTGTTTATGTAAGCTTAACTAAATTGGATCATAGTGTCACGTGAAATTCTCTAATAATTATTCTCTAAAACTGCATTGATATATCTTTTTTTTATTAATTGTGATTTTAGAAGTCTTACGAGATTGGTGATTTCGAAATCGCCTAGTGAGTGAGTTGAAGTCAATGTAAATTTATTGAAATTGTTATCTTTATTTCTTTTAATAAATTTGTGTTTTTTTTTCTTTAAAACTATTTACTCCTTATATTGCTGGGGAGGAGCATGTGTAGATGATGGGTGGGGGTATCCAATGACGTAATACAATTGAGAAGACGGTCTATGCACATGTTTGAAATAGTTCCCATCATCGACGACGACGAGAGATTTGTGGTAGGGCCGGAATAGTGACAGAACGACTCGCAAGATAACATAGTGTAGTCACTATTCTGAGACAGGTAACACTTGAGAGACGGTCACTGACTGACGGACTGCTCAAGGCTTGACCTAGTCACTCTCAGACCGCACAAGACCCTTAAGGAGGTTGTGAGCGATTGGCATGAAAGATATTATTAATAAATTATTTATTAATTACCAAGACGCACACAGAGAAAACCCCTTTTCCGCCACACTTTGTGTATATGATTTACTTTTTTGTGATTATTATTTATTTCTTTACAACAATTAAAGCAACAAATATACTCAAATGGTAACGAGTGTCGTTGTTATTTGGTACGGAAGTATTTTATTTTCAGCGCTTCAGGGAATAATTCCTATGCTTATTTAGGTCACTAGGTAAGCTTGAAAACTTTGTTTAATCTATCTATCTATAAAATATTTTCAGAGCAAAAGTTTTAATTTGTTAAATATTAAATTTTAAGTATCCTGTATTAATTTAAATACAAGTTTCAATTGTGGATTTTCTGTCTAGTACATGTCTAAATATGAGAGTTATGTCTAAATATGAGAGTTATCTTGACCTAGACTAAGTTGTTTGAGTGTAGAGAGATCTCGGGAAGCGCTATATCATATCAGGGGAAAGTGGATTAGCCAGTGACATTGACTGAGTCAGATAGCAAAGTACGACAGAAATGAACGATCCCAAGACTAGATTAGGGATGTTTGTAAGTGATTTTAAGCTGGACATAAGCGTGACTTGAGGTTAGGTAAATCTGGTTGACAATTTACAGACTTGACAGAACCTATAGTTGACCAATGGCAAGAGACTGATACTAACTGATTAGGTAATTTTAGACTGCAACTTGGAATCTAATATTAGAGTTTTGCTAAAGATTTCACCTGTTGCGCTACCAGCCTGGGCTCTGAAAGATACTCCCCACCCGTCTTCTCTCCTCCAACATCGGAGACAGGGACAACAAAACCCACCACCATGACGTTAACCCACATATAACCGGGCTAATGCATACCTCTACCGACCAGAAAGAACGCCACCGACTCACCGACCACCATTCATCATGACCACTCTACGTCTTTTCCTGCAACAGCCCTCCACGGTCATCTTCAACTCTCACAACACCTGCACGCCCCGTGCCAGAGAACGAGAAGCTGCCATCATCCTAAGATCGTCATTATCATCATCATCATCATCATCATCATCAAACTTTCAAACACTACTTTGCAGTAGTCATCGGGCGGAGTCACACCCACGCAACGCATAGACTGACGTACCATTTGAGGTTACCTCAAGGTTAACTCACTTTGTCTTTCTAGGACTCATCTCTCGTACCGTGTTCAGCTGTTTAATTATACAAATACTATTTATGTAATTTCTAGCTATTAACTATATTGCTTATTGCCACGGCTTCAAACTTGTGGTCACTCTGAGAGATTTGGTTTCTTCAGTTCATTATCCTAAGCAAAGAAGTACATGCAGAAATATTAACACCGTAATGGACAACCAGTCCTGGATATTACGTCATGAGTGAGTTTTACTGTCACGTGCAGGTTGAATTAGCTCGGATTCGTGGACAGCTGTCCATTTGATCAAGTCTTCTCTTTTTTCAGTATAGACGTGCCATTCTTTCAACCAGTGCGGGACAGTACAGGGTAGAGTGGTACTCTGCAGGGTTGTGCAGGACTGTGCAGGGTAGAGTGGTACTCTGCAGGGTTGTGCAGGACTGTGCAGGGTAGAGTGGTACTCTGCAGGGTTGTGCAGGACTGTGCAGGGTAGAGTGGTACTCTGCAGGGTTGTACAGGACTGTGCATGGTAGAGTGGTACTCTGCAGGGTTGTGCAGGACCGTGCAGGACTGTGCAGGGTTGTGCAGGAATGTGCAGGTTAGTGCGGGATTGTGCATTATAGTATAGAGAGAGTGTGGAGCACTACACCACCCCCGACAAACTTTAAGTAAGCAACTAATTGATGCACTTTGTAAAGATTGTAGATTGTAACTTTTAGGATAAGAATGGGCAGCGTTGTCCTATAATTGTATTTTGAGTGGTGTTTAAACTACAAACTACGATTATATTTGCTTTTGTGGTAAACCACAAATACACGTGTTGGGAATAGGTTCACAGTAAATAGATACTTATTTTTGTTCAGTCCTTTCCGTAATTAAACATCTAGTAAGGGGTGTTTGTCCAGAAAATAATCAAAGTACAAACTACTCAGGACTTGTATTTCTACAAATCTAGCTAATATATTTCTCCACCTTTTAGAAGACAGTAAGTTGATAAATTTTGTGCTAGGTGTAGAAAGGACACATTGATTTCAAAACCATACGGAATTTCTGTTATACCTGTCAGTTAAAATGTCCATACCCCTAGGAACCGTCAGGTGTTGAATAGAAATCAGGGGAAACTACTTCACCAGACGACAAGTATAAACGAAAAATATATATCTACCATCTAAATCTCCGTCCTCTGCCTGTAAATTATGGGTAAACAAAATGCAAACATTAATAAGAATTTTGAAAGGACAAAATTAAATTAAAAAACGAATAAAATTTAATAGGGCTTAGACAGAAATATAACAAACAATAAATTATAGATAAAAGGACAGGATTTAAATGACTGCCGAGAGCTATTTGATCGGGGTGAATGATTGTCACATTAGCTCTCATGTGACACAGTTCTGATCCCGAATTATACGTAAAAAAAGACCATTTTTTTTAAAAAAACACGCCATCTGTATAGGCTGTTTAATAGAGAAACGCCCTCTCTGTCACTTTCGTTCACATTCCTCATTTGCCCCACTCTCTTTCTCCCGACGCCATCTCTTTCTTTCACTTTTCGTTTATATTTTTTTCTTCTTTGTCCTTCTCTCTTTCTCCTCCACCCTCTCTCTCTCTCTCTTTCATATAAACACAGACACACATAAGCATACACCTAAGTACTTTACTATGTGTATGTCTAGGTATTTTAAACAAAAATAAAATTACTGTACCTAGCTTTAAACATTTGATTAAAAACAACTTTATTTCCAATAATATCAGTGAAATAATAATAGAAATTACTAAGAGCAATTTGTCTTCCTTATGTAAGTTTGAAATTCTTGTGAAGACTGATGCTGCCTAGCAATGTCCGGCTGACGGAAAGAATGCCAAATAATGCTTATTGCGTTAGAGTGAACCGGCTAAATGCGTTTTTATGTTTTATTAAAAATTTCCCTTCCTTAAAAATGTATCTCTTTCCCACCCGTTTCTCTCCTCAAACATTTTATTTCATTATCTCCCCTTTTCTCTCTTTCGATTTCTATAACAATCTACATATATCATTTTCATCTGTCTCTGCCTTCTCTCGACAATAACAATAAAAGTTTAACCTTTCTGTGTTTCAACATGCATTTCTCGAATAGAATACCCCGTCTCACTCTCTCAATTACTCTGCAGCTAAAAATGTTCTTTCTCGTATTCTGTGCCTTTTCTCCATTTATTTTTGTCTCGCTGTTTTGAAATCTCTCTTTCATCCCCGTATTTATTCTATCGGTCTACATGTCTGTCTGTCAATCTCTTTCCCTCTTTACCTCTTTCTGTACATCTGGATGTAAGCCCTATTTATTACATTTTCTGAACATCTTGATGTTATCCCGCCTTGACTCCTTCACCTTTTCTGTACATCTGGATGTAAGCCCTCTTCACTTTTTCTGTACATCTGGATGTAAGCCCTCTTCACCTTTTTTGTACATCTGGATGTAAGCCCTCTTCACCTTTTCTGTACATCTGGATGCAAGCCCTCTTCACATATTCTGTACATCTGAATGTAAGCCCTCTTCACTTTTTCTGTACATCTGGATGTAAGCCCTCTTCACCTTTTCTGTACATCTGAATATAAGCCCTCTTCACCTTTTCTGTACATCTGGATGTAAGCCCTCTTCACCTTTTCTGTACATCTGAATGTAAGCCCTCTTCACCTTTTCTGTACATCTGAATGTAAGCCCTCTTCACCTTTTCTGTACATCTGAATGTAAGCCCTCTTCACCTTTTCTGTAAATCTGGATGTAAGTCCTCTTCACTTTTTCTGTACATCTGGATGTAAGTCCTCTTCACTTTTTCTGTCATCTTTCCTCCTGTTGTAGATATCACCTTGACTTTGTTCTTCTCTCATCTTTCTCCCTCTCTCTTCAGCGTGGTAAAGAGCACACACACACACACACACACACACACACACACACACACACACACACACACACACACACACACACACACACACGCACATATGGCAGCATGTGATGGGACGCATACACATTGTCCTATGACTTCAGTTCCATTAAATGTACTTTTCGGAATTCGTGACGCTATATGATAATTACATTTGCCACCAAACGACGTAAGTCAAATAATTATGTAGTAAGGGAGAAAAATCATGAAAAGATTAAAATATTTTCAATTTTTACAAGTGATTTAAAAAGAATTCACAATACCGGATGCAAACATTTAAATTTATGAAAAACGTTTGTGTCTAAACATAGCCTACTTAAACAAAATGCATATAATTTAGCAATGAAGTGGAGACATCAGAAAACTATAAATTTAAAAAACAAACAAAAGCAGGAATGAAAACTTAATATAAATAAAGCAACGCATCTCCCGCCCCCTACCCCCCCAAAAAAAATAAATAAAAATAAATAAATAAAATAAATCATCCAGTGAAACTAAACTATTATAGCATTAATTGTGTGTTATTTCATGACAAGTGTTAAGCGATAGTGTTAAAATATTGTTACCTAAAATAACTCAAAGTGTTTACACAAAAAAACCAATTTTCTAAAAAGCTGACAAAGTGTGAGAAAAAAAAAATGTCCTGAGAATTGCATTTAGAATGAATATTGAAGCGAGAGGTGAGACAGCCAGATAAGATTACATTGCTGTCTGAGTTGCACCAGTAGTAATTATTATTTTTTGACATGAAAAGATTGAAATCTAGGTCAGGGTAATGATGCCGGCTGCATATTCACAGGTTCGAAATTTATCTTTCCAACGTAGTATTTATCTATATATCTATTCTTCCACCTATAGCTGTACATTTCTCACATCTATATTTGGTGTAAGTCCATAGTTAGAAATTATATTATTAAAACAGTTTTGGCTGTACTATTGTTTCTGACATCTCTATATAGTATATGCCCATAGATGTAAAAAGATTGTTAGGTTGGCACTGACATCTCTATAGAGATGCCTATAGCTGTAAGGTTATTGCTTACAACTCTATAGAGTATATGCCCATAGATGTAATGTTGTTACAGACATCTCTATAGAGTATATGCCTACAGCTGTAAGGTTATTACTTACAACTTAGAGTATATGCCCATAGATGTAATGTTGTTACATACATCTCTATAGAGTACATGCTCATAGATTGTAAGTTTGTTTCTGACATCTCTATAGAGTACATGCTCATAGATTGTAAGGTTAGTACCGACATAAAAATGTCTATAGTTGTAAGGTTGTTACTGACATCTTTATATAGTATACGCCCATAATTGCAATATTTTTAGCAAACTTAGAAATAATCTCTTTCTCCCCCGAATTAAATTTAATGAACATTACATTTACGGCAATGCCTGTGAACGTTTCTTCCACTTTAGAACGTTTTCTCAATTACTCCATATTGGTTCACCCCACTAAGCAACACGGTGTATTAATAGTAACGAGTGCCGGATTTCAAACGTTGTTCTTATTAATTCTGTCAAGCCATGAATGTATTGTTGTGTTCGATTTTACGAGTTTGAAATTGCTTTGGAAAGACTCAAAGATTCATAATATTGTTAGTGATGACAGTATTAGTATGAGGGACAGTATTAGTGTTGAAGGTATTAGTAAGGACATATTAGTAATGACAGTATTAGTTGGGACAGTGATAAGTGACAGTATTAGTAGGGACAGTGATAAGTGATGACAATATTAGTAGGGACAGTGTTCTATAATAATATGCATACACGAAACAATAGGCATCTTGAGGCTGTAAATTGTTCAGTTGTAAATACATTTTTGGCAGTTGCTTTATGATTTTTAAAACAATTATTTCTAGACTGTACCATGATTATTTTTTTTCATGAAATTCCATCCCATATTTCAAAGGTAGCAAAACTGTCTGAAAGATATCCATGAAACACTTGTTAAAATCATTGATGTATATCAACACATCAAAAATGTTTATAGAAACTATATACAACAATAATAAATATCGACATACAAACGAAATTCAATATGAAATATGAGCTATATATAACAATAATAAATTTCGACATACAAACGAAATTCAATATGAAATATGAGCTATTTTGCGACAAAGCCAGACGCAAACATCATATAGTATTTTCTACGTTGACGCCCGCTATACATCGTTGCATTATCAGAGACGACAACGCAAACAAAATGGCGCCGATGGGTGAAATAACGACACCTTGTCAAGCGCTCACCTCAAAGAACTGGCTGATTTTGGTACGAACAGACTCGCTCGGGGAGCGATAAGTCTTAAGATGACCCCCTACTTTAATAACTAGCCGTCTTTATATTTGCTAAGCATTTATATAAATGACACCTGTTCCACTTTAATAATTGAGCGATTTTATTTGCTAAATATGAACATAAATGACTCCTATATATAAACTACTTGGTCTTTGCATTTAAAAAAAACTATTTAGACCCCGTCCAAACGAAGATGATTTTATATTAGACTGAAGTTAATATAAATTACTCATTTCAACAAGTTATCTTCACAATTAAAAAAACTCTCTTGCACACAACGTGACATGCTAATTCCCCTTTTCACTTTGTGATCAATACCTCAAGCTGATTTGCACAGAGTAGTGATTAAATACACTCAATCTAAGCAAGTGGTCTGAACGTTCATCAACCTTCACAAAGCAGTCTAATAGTTCACTAAGTCTACACAAAGCAGTCTAATAGTTCACTAAGTCTACACAAAGCGGTCTAATAGTTCACTAAATCTACACAAAGCAGTCTAAAAGTTGACTTGTTCTACTGCACAAGCGGTTTATAAATACAATTGATCTGAAAAGACAGTCTCTTAATCTACTTTGTTAAATTGTTAAAACTCATTCGATCGAAACCGAGTGGTTTTAATCCACCATAGCAGCAAGAAACATAATTATACATGTGCACGCATTTTAGCCACACACAAGAGTAAGATCATTTCGGAAATAAATTGTATTTATTGAAATAAACATAACAATACATCACTGCATGATCACTATCAGGTACACAAAAGTATGTTGCCCACACAGGGAGAAATCAGCGTGGAAGTTTCGACCAGACCAAAACATTTGTATCGTCGTTACCACTGCTCATATCATCACACGGTCATTAACAATAGGACACACACACAAACACACACTGGCAAACATACAAATATACTTTAGGAACCTAAACCATAATTACATACTGATTAACGCAATTAAATTTGAACATTTTAAAACTGAAATACAGTGGTATAAAACTCAAACTGGAAACAGTAAAAGTATTCATTATAACGTGTTGTTGATAATTAAATGGGTGTAATAGTATTCATTTTTACGTGTTGTTGATAATTAAATGGGTGTAAAAGTATTCATTACAAAAGTAGATAGCTGAAAGGACCAGTACGAAGTGAATAGGTGTGGGTGTCTTCGCAGAATAGTGATGAGTAACCTGTTTAAATATTGTGTGTGACTCTACAACTGTGCTGTAAAATATATATAAATGTTTGTGCTCATGTATATATATGTGTGTGTGTGTGTGTGTGTGTGTGTGTGTGTGTGTGTGTGTGTGTGTGTGTGTGCGTGCGCTCGCAATATAAAACATGCAGTTCCATAGACGTTTTAGTAGAAGATATGAAGATATTGTGTATGGCGCTGGAGACTTTGAGAAGTATTAAGAATAACAAGTTGCATTGAATATGTTATGTATAGTGTCTAATTTCACTTGTAATGAGTATGTTATGTATAGTGAATAACTCCACTTTTATCTATGTACAGTAGCGTTGAGTGGCAGAGTAAATTTCAAAACTTAATCATTGTATCTTTGTGGCCAATGTTAATGTGACCCGAATTGGGCACTGCTTATGATGATGTTTCTGGAGTCAACAACTCAGATGGAGAATGTGCTAGAAACTTGCTGATGTAATCTAAATCGATTTTAGTTGGATGAGTAGTTTTTATTATCCAATGGTTAAGATTTACAAGAACGAAGCCAGCCAATGGGCTGAGATCAAAGTTTACCTATTGAAAAGAGTTGTATTCTCTAATCACTGTGAATCTGGAGTGGCCAATGGGCTGAGATCAAAGTTTACCTATTGAAAAGAGTTGTATTCTCTAATCACTGTGAATCTGGAGTGGCCAATGGGCTGAGATCAAAGTTTACCTATTGAAAAGAGTTGTATTCTCTAATCACTGTGAATCTGGAGTGGCAAATGTTCGGTCAAGAAAGTCAGCCGTTAGCTTATTGGTGAGTTGAGAGTAAATGGCCTTGCATATGACATAGAGATGTATTATGTGAGTTGACTATTATTTCTACAAATTGTGGTCTATGAAGCGCTTATGTAATATGCTATACACTTTATATTGTTTCTAGTGAACCCATTCATAAAATGATGTTGTGTGCGTCTATTGGGCTAATAAATAATGTTGCAGGAAACTTAGAGACTTGAATGTAAGAAAGAATGGAGTTAGAGATGAATAAACTGAAAACTTAGCATTTGTTCGTGATTATATTTTACATGGAAGAAGCAGCCCTTTTGTTTTTATTAGATCTCCCGGTTTACTGATTTATAAACCGCTACGACCGTGGTAGATTCGAGAAATCTCTATCCCCAATGTGTAAGTGTAAGCATTTATGTTGATTTATGTTGGCAATGTACCTTGTCCTGGAATTTCTGGTACAAGGAAGTTAGTGGAAATTGCTGCATTGTTGTTCTGCTTGAGAGAACTAATACGTTGAAGGAGTGGACAGATTAGTCTCGAGAGAAGAACGGCTCATGAAGTAATCTAACAATAAGCTTGTGACTTTGTTAGGCATGCGCACAAAGACTATTTCAGCAATTGTCTAGACGACGTTATGTACAAACTATTATGGCTTATTTCTTGATAACTCCATTTCTGTTCTCTGATAATAATTATCCTGTGATTTATATTGACACTAATCTATTGAATTGTGTGTTAGGATATAAGACTGTATAGGTATTGAAATTATTTGAACGTGATTTCAAGGAAATATTGATGTCAAATAATCTTTTCATTGTTTTTTTTATGTGTATATTTGATTGTTGATTTATTTGCAAAGTGAGAGAGGTGAGTGTTGTTTTCTGGATTAATTATTACAAATATAAATTAAGATTCTCCTCACGTGTAATTAGTTATGAGCGATTAATAATAATAATAATCATAACCAATATCTAGGGTATCGTTGTGTCACATATTGAATATGCTATGCATAGTGTGTAACTCTACTTCTGTCTTTGTATAATAGCATTGAATTATATTTGTATAATAAAACTCCAACCCTGTCTATGCCAATGGATATTTTATGCATAGTAAAACTCCATTCGTTTATACATATAAATAGCAATAAATATAGTATGTATAATTTGTGTAAAATTCCACTTGTATCTTTGTAAAATAGCAATAAATATAGTATGTATAATTTGTGTAAAATTCTACTTGTGTCTACATGTAAAATAGCAATAAATATGGTATGTATAATTTGTGTAAAATTCCACCTGTGTCTTTGTAAAATAGCAATAAATATAAAATTGTATAATTTGTGTAAAATTTCACTTTTGTCTTTGTAAAATAGCAATAAATATAGTATGTATAATTTGTGTAAAATTCCACTTGTGTCTTTGTAAAATAGCAATAAATATAGTATGTATAATATGTGTAAAATTCCACTTGTGTCTTTGTAAAATAGCAATAAATATAGTATGTATAATTTGTGTAAAATTCCACTTGTGTCTTTTAAAATAGCAATGAGCATGTTATACATAGTGTGTAAAACTCCACATTTGATTTGGTGATTCACTGCATGTATTCACACACGGATACAGTTGGCATATGGTATTATTCACACACTGTTGCATTTCGCAAATGTCCAGACAAAATCCAGTGGTCACATGCTGGATGCGCTCATTTTCCTGCAAATTAAGCAAAAAGACATACAAACAGAAAATTTTTAAAAATTCATTTCAATATAAAACAAAGGATATTTTATAACGGAATCTGCTGTTAAAATGGGGTCAAGGTCAAACTTTTCAACGCCCCAATGCTCCAGTGAATTTGATTCACACCTAAGCAGTAAAATAAAATGTAGCAGAAGTATCGAACAAGAATGGAAATAACCCTGGTTAACTGAAATCAGCTACATACACCATGTTTCTAGTTTAGTTTTAGCTTAGTGACCCATACACGAGAACTGAGGTTTTCTGTCGTTCGATGAGATTTACTTTAATTGTTTCTAATTTTGATAATTTATAATACACTACACTACTTCTTAAACTTTGGAAACTTGTGTTCAAACTGATAAATAACTGGAAAAACAAATGAACTATTTTAACACTGCTGGTAAAGCATCCATTAACTATTCTTACTTTTTCAATCAGCTTTCCATGAAAAAGTTCATTGCTGTAGTGTAAAGGGTTTGTTTGTTTTCAATATTAGCAGTTAACATTTCACTATATGGTTTTATGGTAGAATAAATTTGCTTGTCCCTATTTATAAACATAACTGTTATATAAATTGTTAAATGTCAACATGACATGACGTTCGGGTAGTGTACATGACGATATTTTTGTAAATACCAGAGTTAAAACAACAACAACTCGGGTAAAGAATATGCTAGAACTTCCTGATGTAATGCAAACCAGCCTTTAGTGGATGACTAATTTTTTTCTATCCAATAGTTTAATATTTACAAATAATGAACTAGCCAATGGGACTGAAACTTACCTGTTGAAGAAAGTTCTATATTCTAATCACTTTGATTTTGACGTAACTCAAGTCCGGTCATAAGAAGTTGGTCATTATCTTAAAGATGAGTTAACTGATTGATGGAGAGGGAATGGACTTAGAAATATTTCATACGCTTTGCTATTGATATATTATATTTGTAATTTAATGTAAAAATTTATTATTCAAAAATACTATTTTTTCCACTGTTGTGAATTATGATATTTGTATGTAATGTGTTAAACACATAACATAGCTTCTAGTAAAATCATTTTTATAATTGATTACATTGTATCTATTATGCTGTTCACGAGTATTGGGCTAATAAATACTGTTACAGGAATTGTAAATTGAGAATGAATGTAAGAAAGAATGGATTACACAAATTTATTAAATCTGGAGCTTAGCATTGTTCTCTGAAATGATGTTTCAGAAAGGAGCAAGCCTTATTTTTCACTTGAGGTAGATTTGAGAAGTTTCTTCCTACACTGTGGCAGTTGTGTTGATTCACTGCAACCAATCCACTGCGGAAATTTCTAGCAAGAGGAGTGTTAGAAGTTTGTTACTGTGATTGTCTACTTGAGAAGCTAATATGGCGAATGTGTGCCTAGATTAGCCTCAGGGAAATACAGAGTTGGAACATACTACAACCTGCTTAGCAGAGCGCATGAAAGATTGACCGTTATATTATAAACAATAAACTCAGACATTGTTATGAAAGTGTGCAAAAGACTCTTGCGGCTTACATCACTGAACAGATTATGTACAAACCATTATCAAATCACTCTATAACTCCATTTCATCTATGATAAGAATAGCCCTGTGATTTATGATGATACTAATCTGACTGCTGAATTATATGTTAGAATATAAGACTTAATAGGTATCAAAATTATCTGAACATTGTTTAATGGAATATTAATGTCAAATAATCTGTTCATTGTATGTGTCATATATATATATATATATTTGATTGTTCATTTAATAAATTTATTTTAAAATTTATTAATCTTCTTGCACATATTATTAAACTATATGTTGGAGTGACAGTGTGTGGATGGGGGCTCATTAAATATAATTAGTAAGACGTTTCTGCATACGTAAGTATTGTGTGACAGTAAAACGTCCGTCTTATTAGTGTGGAAGGGAGACGACTGTTACTATACCTGTATAATCCGCCAACTGAGAGACAAGTGGCGTTTCCCTGGGAGAATTAATAATAAACATAAATTAAGATTTCTCCATAAATTGCAATTAGTTATGGATTAATAATAATAATAATAATAATAATAATAGCCAGTAACAAAGGGGAGCATGTCATAGGTTCCTTATTCATCTCTGAAAAGAATAACGTGTTTTGTGTGTATGTGGGTTTTTGTGTGTGTGTGAGAGAGAGAGAGAGAGAGAGAGAGAGAGAGAGAGAGAGAGAGAGAGAGAGAGAGAGAGAGAGGGAGGGAGGGAGAGAGAGAGTGTGTGTGTATATACACTAAAGTGGGGGTGGGGGGTGGAGGAGAGAGACCTTAGAGAATGTCCATTTATCGGGCGGTTCTGTGATGCATTCTCGCAGTTTCACGATCGAGCGAACTGTAGTGTTGGTTACGACTATACATTGTAAGCTTGAACGCAACCACCCATCACGGGTCAACGAGAAACCCTGCACGCAGACAAGATAAAATACACACAACAGCCCTTTGTTTAAAAATTAATCATTTAATGCAATGTATATTAACCCATAATTGTCTGTTTGGTAAGAAGTATGCAGTATTCATAATAATAAATACCCGGACTCTATGCAGTAAGTGGCTACTATCCTTTAATTCAACTCCGAAACAGCAATTAGTAACGGTTTTGTAGAAACATTCTTTTGCACGTTTAAATGTACAATTGACCTTGAGAAAATGGAATCATTGATCACATATATCTTGGCGTTGACTTAAAAACGAAAGCAGTGGAGCAGTTCCATATTAATAGGCCCCTGACACTACTTGGCCGAAGCAAAGTTAAAAAAAATATATTTCCCATTTAGCAGTCGAATTTACTCTCAAGAAAGTTTTCGCTATGAGCAAATCCATTTATACACACCACGTGATTTCTCTCGTCCAGAAAAGTCATGGTCCAATTCTAAGATTTTCTTTCATAGGTCTTAGTCACAATGCCCACTCACCCAATGTCTACCACGTCTTAAGCTATAAGTGTCCACCCCACCTAGAGGGTAATCCGGCCCTGCAATAGGAACTAATTTGCTCCTGTAGCTAGATCGCAGACCTGCAGCTTTTTTTTATTCCGTGCTAGTTCAGTGCCAAAGGGAGAGAATTGCCAACACCACAACAAACACAAACGCTGTTTCGGCAACAGAAATCTAATTTGAGTGCAACTGATACTGCAGGTATTTTTGGATCGAGGTAACCAGCAGCATAGGAGGAAAAGGAAAAGAAAACATCCGGTGTTGTAAAAGTCACGTTTCCATCCGCAGAATTTTTCAGCACTGGAGATAAATATAAACTACATTTAAAAGAACTTAAAAAAAAAACGACCGCCGCTAATAGTAAGTGAAGTTCAAATGCATACTCATTCTGTTCAAATCAGTGCCAAAGACAAATTATACAAGCATTCTCACCGTCCAAACACCCTAATCTTATTTAATTTCTGTAGTACGTCAAACACCCTAATCTTATTTAGTTTCTGTAGTACGTCAGAATCATTTTAAACGTGTGCGACTTCATTCTAAGTTCTAGAATTCTGAAGGTGCATAGAAATACCTGGTTATGCAATTTATCCGTGCACGTTTCAACATAGAGGGGTTCTGCATATGCAAACAAGTAGTCATGACTATCCAGGCAGACATCTTTCCCCTTATTGCGAATCTGTATTAAAAAACACAATGTATACATCATCATTATATATCATCACCATTATCATCAGCATCCCCACAAGAAGGAAAGAAAGAAAGAAAGAAAGAAAGAAAGAAAGAAAGAAAGAAAGAAAGAAAGAAGGAAAGAAAGAAAGAAACTGAACATCACTTAATACATCATCATCATTGTCATCTTAATAAACAGATATGGAAGAGAAAGGGAGAGAGGGAGAGGAAGAATGTAGGGAAGAGGAATATAAGAGAGAAATGGAGGAATTCTAGCAATCAGGAAATATTTCATAATACTGGTGATATGAGTGCATGAATGCAACAGATTTATTGCGTCTCCAGAATGCAGAGCGAAAGCAGCCTGATATAAAAAGGTATACGCAGTGCAACAGAGTGCATACCTACACAACAGTGGTGTTAATGGACTATATACAGCCAGCATTAAGTTGTTTCTGTGTTAATGGACTACATACAGCAAGCGGTACGTGTTTCTGTGTTAATGGACTATATACAGCAAGTATTAAGTTGTTTCTGTGTTAATGGACTACATACAGCAAGCGGTACGTGTTTCTGTGTTAATGGACTACATGCAGCCAGCGTTAAAGTGTTTCTGTGTTAATGGACTACATACAGCAAGCGTTAACATATTTATGCGTTAATGGACTATTTGTAGCCAGCGTTAAGTTGTTTCTGTGTTAATGGACCACATACCACCAGGAATACACTAGCGCTGTATTTGTTTTACATTTATATGCATGCTATTATACAGGAACATATTATATCTGTTATATGTTACATCTGTTATCTCAGATATTATATACATAAGCAGAGCAGTGATGTACATGATTATATGCACATATGCTCCTATATAATATCGTTCGCGTAGAAACGACTAGTGCACAGCCCTATAGGAACACGTATATCTATAGCTAGCCCTATAGGAATACGTATATCATAGCTAGCCCTACAGGAATACGTATATCAATAGTTAGCCCTATAGGAACACATATATCTATATTTAGCCCTATAGAAACACGTATATCAATAGTTAGCCCTACAGGAATACGTATATCTATAGTTAGCCCTATAGGAATACGTATATCTATAGCTAGCCCTATAGGAATACGTATATCTATAGCTAGCCCTATAGGAATACGTATATCTTCAGCTAGCCCTATAGGAATACGTATATCAATAGTTAGCCCTATAGGAATACGTATATATATATAGTTAGCGCTAAGTGAAAATCTGCACAAAATGCCTATCTATCTTATGCTATACTAATTTATATTCGTGTACACATCAACTGATACTTTAGTAAGTATGCATAAAACTCTAATGCCGGTGCGAGAAAAGGCATTTACTATTCTTTAAAAACATTTTATCCAAGAATAACTTTGGTTATGTCTCATTTAGTTGCCCGCAGGCATTCAGAAAATTCTCAAATTATATATTTTAATTTTGGGGAAATAATTTAAAGTCAAAGTTTAGGAGGCTTTTTTGTCAAGACAGTCTTCAAGTCCTAACAAGGAACGACTACTTCAGCCATTTTTTTCCAATCTACAATTCTATAGTCATCTACCCATGACCATACATTAATTAAAAAAATTAGAAACACTAACCGCTCCCCAGGCGATGCTGTTCTTCTCAAAGATTGCCATTTCTGGCCACACGTTGTCAATGAACCATGAAAAGTTTCTGCAGCCCAGTCTCTTCTTTAGCTCGAGCCTGTCCGTCACGTCTCCGCCAAAACTTGTGTTCTGCAAAAATTAGACTTGAATTTATCTGTAGGAGCGAATGGAATGGCAATGAGTTTGTATGTGTGTACATACAACCGCCCTCCCTCCTTCCCAGCAGCACCTCCTGACCCATTTGTCCAGGCGATCCGTGCAGATGATGCCAGCCCACTGACATAACACTCACAGAGTCAAGAGAAAAAGGCTATACCGAGATTAGCAGATGGGCGGCAAACCCCACGCATACATGCTCTCTCCCCTTCCTTGATATGGTTGGTCAGTAGCTGTCCGTTGTTTACTTTGATTATATTTTTGTAAAAAATGGCAGCTAATCGTAAAAGAAAAGTTGACAATGAAAATCGGCAGTTTAATGTTATCTGGACTCTACAATACTGTCTTGTTCAACAACAGACGAACGTTATTTGTCTGCTGTGTCATTCAACAGGAGCAGTGGCGAAGGTTTCTAAAATAAAGCGTCATTATGAGATGAAGCATCAAGATTTCCACAACGTTGGTGGTGACGAACGAACAGCTCGAATTGAATCTCTGAGGCGTTCGCTGAATCGCCATCAGAACATTTTCTCAAAGCAGTCAGCAGATTTTAGTGCAGCTTGTGAGGTCAGTTACAAGATTTTGTTGATGATAGTGAAATCTGGCCGACCTTTCACTGACGGTGATTTTGTCAAGCAAGTATGATTACTGCATCAGAAACGTTGTGTCCGGAAGCTGTTCGCAAGCTACAGATGATGGCTTTGAATCGTATGACAGTTCAACGAAGAATTTCACACTTCTCAGCAGACGTGACAACACAGCTTGCAAACAAAGGAGCCAACTTTAACATGTCCGCAGAATACCAGCTCGAACTTACTGATCTCCAGGCATCTGATGAATTGCGTGCTACTTACTGAGAAAACAGTTTGCTTGACTTCTAAAGAACATTGCCTGATACATTTGCTAATCTGAAAGATAACGCACTTGTCCACACCAGCATGCTTGGCAGGACATACTGCTGCGAACAGGCTTTCTCACAGATGAAACTAAACGAAAGCAACACCCATGGTCAGCTGACTGATGATAACCTGGAAGCAATTTTGCATCTTTCAACGTCAAACATCAAGCCGGACAATTCGAAGCTTGCAGATGACATGCAGCACTATCCATCACACTGACTTTGTGAAAGTTGGCGTATCATAACATTTTTAGAATGATTCTTAGTATGCAACTTCTTTGTCGTAATTATAGTCTTAATCGTTATTTATGTGTTCTTAGATGTGATGTCTATCTTGTGTGGGACGATTTTGATCTTCGCTTTTTTGTGGCCCCCGACGGTTTCGACAAATCAGATTGTGGCCCCCGACTCAAAAAGTTTGTGCACCACTGATCTAGACTTTCTTCGCAGGCGGATGTGAGCACTAAGGCTTAATTAAGTTTGTTTCTTAATCGGGCTGAACTGTGTAAAAATGAATTGCTATGTAAAACACAACTAAACACTAATAATTTGTTTCAGAAGTTGCCTATTTAAGAGGAAACAATCGTGGACAAGATATAAGTTGTTACGTGTTAATTTCATGGAGAATAAGCTAGAAAAACAAAATTATTTAAAAAAGATTTTTTTTTTTAAAAGGTGAACTTCATCCGTAGCATTGAGGAAGAGTTAAAGCGAGTTAGACTTTGAAAGTTGAGAGGAAATAATTGTACAGATGCGTGCAAATGTGTTTATGCAATTCTAAATTACGAAATGTTACTGAGGTTTTTTGGATTACATAGAAGTTTAATCGGATTCAACAAGGAGACCGGAAATAATTCCGGAAAATAAACAGAGGAATGATTGATATCCTGGACATCTGACAGAAATCTATTATATTAAAACTTTAATTGATTTAACAACTTCGCTAAACACACACACACACACACACACACACACACACACACACACACACACACACACACACACACACAAACACACACACACACACACACACAAATAAATAAATATGTATATAACATTTAAGATGTTTACTGACCAGCATTTCTGGATAATAGTCGTAGATAATTTTCTTCTCTGGGTCTTCCATCCACACCTCTATCGCTCGTTTATAGTTGTGGACCTCTATACTTTGCCGGCCACCTGGGAACGAGTAGGGCTGGGATCGGGCTATGTGTCCAATTTTGGAGCAAGGGAGATGAATAAGAGATCCCCCACAGAGCCACGCCTGAAAAGAAACAATCGGGAAAGAAAGAGTGCGGAGGACAGTTAGGGATAAAAGCGACACAGCGCTTCATATTCTGTGAGACAAAGCAAAAAGGTGTCTGTGTTTGCGACTTGAAATAGAGAGGGGGACACACACTGAAAAGAAAGAGAGAGAGAGAGAGAGAGAGAGAGAGAGAGAGAGAGAGAGAGAGAGAGAGAGAGAGAGAGAGAGAAGTAAAACGAAAAACAAAATTAATCCAATATCAGAGACAAGGCAACAGAAACATAAGTACGTGCACGCACAATCTATCTATCTATCTATCTATCTATCTATCTATCTATCTATCTATCTATCTATCTATCTATCTATCTATCTATCTATCTATCTATCTATCTATCTATCTCCAAATGTTTAAAGGTATGAATACAATTCTGTGTATGCGCATTATTAGGTTTGAAATAGTCCAATGTCAAATGAGTGCATACGTTTGAAGTTATACAAAATTAGAAAGAAATAGTGTCGGTAGATTGCTATTTTCAGACTATTTGATTGATGATTTAGTCTGGAGGAAAGTTCATGAAAAAAGAATATGAAAGGCCAAAGCTTTAACTTTACCTATTATAAAATAATCTCAAATAATAACTTTTTAAAACTAGACATTAATATACTGATGCAAACCCGCCATGACAGTTCTAGATTTTCACCGCCCCACACATTCATGCCTTCGTCATATCCGCCCAGCTCCAGAAAATACTTCCGGTCCACAGCAAGGCCGGCTCCTACCATCACAACGCCCCTGAAGTTCAAGAAGTGCACAGTTAAGAAAGGGAGATAAGAAAGGAAAATAAGATACTAAAATCAATTTTAAACACCTTCAGCATTTCAATAAAACAACGTAATGATAATAATTATCTGTATTTTAAAAGTAAACAGAAAGTGTTTATTTAAACATTTATTCGCAACTCCTGTATGTATGTGTGTGCGTGCGCGAGTATTTATGTGTGTGCGTGCGCGAGTATTTATGTGTGTGAGAGAGAGACATAAGACATAAGAGCTCATACAGTTGTGTGTGAATTGTATAGTTATTTTTAGTCCTTGTCATACATAATTTATACTGAAATTATCATTTTAAAAAAAAAAATCACTAATTGAATCAAGCATAATTTGGTTGGAAGCAAAATGGCTGACTGTCGTTTTAAAGGGAGATTTGCAATGTCCATACCCACAACATGTACAACCATTAAAGCAGGCATTTCTGCAAGGGAAAAAATAACCTCGAATCTTCAAGAATAAAAACAAAACACTCATGCAACTCAGTTCTTTCAGAATACCTGACTTATTCTTCTAAATATGTAATAATTAATTTAAAATTGTAAATCAACATTATGATATTATGTTAATTAACATTAATAATTAATCATACTCTATTCTATGCCTGGGACGTTGACTTTATTGACCGCATGAATACTGCAATTTTGAGAGAGAGAGAGAGAGAGAGAGAGAGAGAGAGAGAGAGAGAGAGAGAGAGAGAGAGAGAGAGAGAGGCATTGGTTGCGATTCTGAAAGCAAAAGTTTAAACAGTTGAACGGTACTGAGGGTAACAGGTACAAATTGACCAATCACTTGAAAGACAAGAATCCATAGTTCAGAAGCCAGTTAGATAAGTCTTCCTTCATTTTCTTAGTAATTGAACGGTTAAGTAAACGTATTTATACCTATGTGATCCATTTATATATGCAAAATCCTAAACTCATCTGTGGAATTTCTGAATGATCACCTCTGGTTTACATATAGTGTGTGAGACGGTACGAGACCCGACCACCTAACTTTCATTCGTCTTTGTATCTCTGAAGGCTACAATCCGCTGTTAAACTGGCATATTCATATATATATATATATATATGAATATGCCAGTTTGACAATATATATATATATATACTCGTTATCTCCCCTCTTGCGTGCTGGCTTTGGCGATATTATGCAGCTTGGTCAGTCCAGCTGGTCAAGTTATAATAATTCGCCAGATATTTAGCCTGACTGACCAATTTGACTGTCTCTGTTTGCGCTAAAAATAGCCCCAAAATCTCAGAGCCCAGACAGACGCAGGTAGAATAGCACTGCCCGGAAACTCTCCCAGAGCACCGCTGTTACAAAGGTCTTTTTTTTGCAAAGAAAGGCCAGTGAGGTGGAAATTATAATTTAAATCATGTATAAACAGCAGTGATTATGATTACGCTAGTCACCCCATAGTTCACTACATAGTTAGGGGATGCCATGCTATGTGTTGCATAGTCAGCACTTTATCCACCATTCCTATGCCATCAGCAATCTACTTTATCCATTTTATCGACCCCCACCCCGCACCTTGCCCCTCACGAGCGAGCAGAGCAGGCAACGGCGACTGCAGCTCTTCGAAGCATGCAATTAAGCCCACAGCCTCTACCACATAACTGTCTGGCCCGGGATGCAAGAATCGTCTCACCGCCTACAGTGGTCACATCTATGCAAATATAACCAAATTCTTTATCGTGTAAAGTGAACGCTGATCATACCACTGAACACATGCTTGACGTCATTTAATTCCATAATTCTTTCACGCCACCATTACTCTCCCTTATAAAGTGTTTGCTTTATCCCTAAGCTTACGAGTATTTGTTTTCTTTTTAAATGCCATCCTTGTCATCATACTTTTCTCACGTCAGGATATGAGGTCTCGTCGTAGCCATTTTGTGATTATAACGTTTTAAATATTTTTTTTAAGTTTTTGTCAAATACTTGTGACACCTGACACCATGAAGTGCAAGTAGGACGTGCAGCTATCCACGTTATGGTTTTAAACTTTATATAACTTCTTTTACACACACACACACGCACACACACACACACACACACACACACACACACGCACGCACGCACGCACGCACGCACGCACGCACACGCCACAGTGTGATACAAAGAATTTATTGATGGACTTTGTAAATATTATAAAGTTATTTACTTTTCATTTAATTGTTTGGCTATATTACTCGACTTGTCTGTGCTGTGAAAAGTTAAATGAAAGTTTCAGAATTATTCATTGCTTGAAAGTATCACGGATAGAGCTGTACCTCTCTTCTCGAGCACAAGAATTATGTTTACTTTTTAACTAACCTTATGAGCTGAGCCACTAAGAATTATTTTTTATTTTTTACTAACTACCTTGTGAGCAACTAAAAGTTATTCTTTTCTTTTAACTAACTATCTTATGAGCCACTAAGAATTATTTTTCTTTTCAACTAGCTACCTTGTGAGCCACTAAGAATTATTTTTCTTTTCAACTAGCTATCTTGTGAATCACTAAAATGTATTTTTTCTTTTCAACTAACTTCGTTGTGAGCCACTAACATTTTTTCTTTTCAACTAACTTCCTTGTGAGCCACTATGAATTATTTTTTTCCCAACTAACTACCTCATGAGATATGAAAAAATATTTATTTCTTTTTAACAAACAATCCTATGAGCAATTCAAAATTGCTTGTTCTTTTTAACTAAATTTATGAGTCACTAAGAAGTGAACTGAAGCAGTTTGGTAGTGCTTCTCATTACAAATATAAGTAGTCTGGATTAATATGAAGTGCTACACTTAACACGAGTAGTCTGAATTAATGAAGTGCTACACTTAACACGAGTAGTCTGGATTAATGAAGTGCTACACTTAACACGAGTAGTCTGAATTAATGAAGTGCTACACTTAACACGAGTAGTCTGGATTAATGAAGTGTTAAACTTAACCCAAGGAGCTTGGATAAATGAAGCTCTACACTTAACGCAAGCAGTCTGGGCAAAATGCAATTTAAAAAGGGAAACTACAATAGCATTTACTCAAATTTAAACAACAAGCTATTAAATAAATATATAAAATTACAACAAGCTATTAAATAAAGATATAAAATTACAAGCTATTAAATAAATATATAAAATTACAAGCTATTAAATAAATATATAAAATTACAACAAGCTATTAAATAAATATATAAAATTACAAGCTATTAAATAAATATATAAAATTACAACAAGCTATTAAATAAATATATAAAATTACAACAAGCTATTAAATAAATATATAAAATTACAAGCTATTAAATAAATATATAAAATTACAAGCTATTAAATAAATATATAAAATTACAACAAGCTATTAAATAAATATATAAAATTACAAGCTATTAAATAAATATATAAAATTACAAGCTATTAAATAAATATATAAAATTACAACAAGCTATTAAATAAATATATAAAATTACAAGCTATTAAATAAATATATAAAATTACAAGCTATTAAATAAATATATAAAATTACAACAAGCTATTAAATAAAGATATAAAATTACAAGCTATTAAATAAATATATAAAATTACAAGCTATTAAATAAATATATAAAATTACAACAAGCTATTAAATAAATATATAAAATTACAAGCTATTAAATAAATATATAAAATTACAAGCTATTAAATAAATATATAAAATTACAACAAGCTATTAAATAAAGATATAAAATTACAACAAGCTATTAAATAAATATATAAAATTACAACAAGCTATTAAATAAATATATAAAATTACAACAAGCTATTAAATAAATATATAAAATTACAAGCTGTTAAATAAATATATAAAATTACAACAAGCTATTAAATAAATATATAAAATTACAACAAGCTATTAAATAAATATATAAAATTACAACCCAAGCTATTAAATAAATATATAAAATTACAAGCTATTAAATAAATATATAAAATTACAACAAGCTATTAAATAAATATATAAAATTACAACAAGCTATTAAATAAATATATAAAATTACAAGCTATTAAATAAATATATAAAATTACAACAAGCTATTAAATAAATATATAAAATTACAACAAGCTATTAAATAAATATATAAAATTACAACAATCTATTAAATAAATATATAAAATTACAACAAGCTATTAAATAAATATATACAATTACAAATGACAGAAATTTAATAAAAAGAGAGAAGTATCGTGTACTTTTTTGGAACCGTGTCATCTTTCCCGTACAAGTCAGACCGGAAGAAAGTCTGGAAGAAGATAAGCCGCCAGTCAAAGCCATAGCGATAGATATACCCTTTGTACCAGTCGTATTCAAAAGTGTCAGGCTTGACGTAGTCTAGATTCCCTTGAGCAAAGGACGTCCTGTCTGTCTTAATCTGGGTCAACAAGGGTTCCAGCCTGAAACAGATATGCAGTTCGCAAGCGTGCAGTTATTGAAGATATTGCTGCTATTTACTGATTGTTTGTAAAAACTGATATTTTGGCGCACGAACCGTCAAAGTGTAAACGTGGTGCGATGCATACACGTGTTACCTGGTACATTTGACAAAAAGTTACGATTTGTGTCTATTTGTGAAGTGAAACTCTTACAAATGATTTCTATTCGTAACTATTTCAATATGTTAATCAGACATAATACGGATTGTCTGTTGGAATTCTGTGACTTACTAGAGTACTGACGAGTACAACACACGCATAGCATCCGACCCGACAATGGAGTCCGCTATGAGGGGCTGATTTACATTTAAGAAAATGATATTATATTTTATGTCATTACAATTTAAAGTTAATCCTGTTTTATTACAGCATAAATTCATGTTATAACTATCACAATATCATTTCATGTCATCCCAAATTAAAACTATTCTGAATTGTTGATTTTATAATATCACTAGTTCATTTTTATGAAATCACAAAATGCAGTAGGCTAATCTGATTTGACAATTTTGTGTTATATTAAAATTTCATTTTATCATAGCAGTATAGTCAGTAAAGATTGAATGTCCGATATCATATCATGAACCAATTAGACAACACATAATATGAGAAATGAAATTTAAAAAATAAAGAATTTAATACCAAATCAACCAATTAGTTTGATATAAGATATGAAAAGTAATATTTATCATATTATAAAATGAATTTGTGATAAAAAACATTTAATTATTCTAATTTGATGTAAGATGTCATATTATAAGACTTCTCATCTGAAATGAACATGATATATAAGTCAACACATTAATATATCAGTAGGTAACATTTATCATATTATAAACCGAATTTGTGATATAAATCAATAAATTATACTATTTTGATATTAGATTAAAAAAAACCTAATATTTATCATATTATAAAGTTACTTTGTAAAATCACAAACTCGTGAATAAATAGAACGACTTCAAGTAATGTTATACACTCAATACTAATATATTCTTACAATCATATACAATGTATGATAAAATATTCTTACACAAACATATAATGGACACTAATATTTTCTTGCACATACATACAATGTACACAAATATATTCCTACACATATACAATGTACGCTATTATATACTTACACACACACACACACACACACATGTACACTAATATATTCTTATACATATATACAATGTAAGTTAAACTATTCTTACGCACAAACACAAAATGTACAGCTAATACATTCTTGCCGTCATACACAATGTACAGCTAATATATTCCTACAAACACATACAATGTACGCTAATATATTTTTACACACACATAAATATATTACAACACACTCGTACAACGTACGCTACTATATTTTTACACACTCATACATTTCACTAATATATTCCTACGTACACTAATACAGTCCTACACTCGTACAACGTACGCTAATATTTTCTTACATACATTGTTCGCTATTATATTCTTACACACATACAATTTACGCTAATAAATTCTTGCCATCACATACAATGTACACTAATATATTCTTATACTTATATACAATGTAAGCTAAAAATATATTCTTACACGCACATACAATTATTCTTACACACTCATGCAATGCACGCCAACATGTTCTAACACACCCAGGTACAATGTATGCCAAAATATTTTCACGCAGAAATACACTGCGCACTAACGTATTCTCACTCACAGCAATACATTTAAGGCACTTATTCTAATTTAGGATCAATGCAACATTGCCACCAACAAATAGACCGCAATTAACTAAACGATACACACAAAACTAACCAATGCACATTAACTTCCATGTGACTATCAAATATCACTACGACTTCCCCTTTTGCCTCTCGAATACCAATCATTCGCGCTCTCACAAGACCAACACGCGTCTCGGTTCGAAGCAGTTTCACCAAGCCCACCGGAAACATCGAGGCAATGTAAGAATCCAATTCCTCTTTGAGGCTGTCTGCACAGTCATGTAAAGATTGTAATGAAATACATTTTAAAATGCAGTCTAAATAAAAATAAGTTTAATATTTAAATGTAAATATCAACACAAAGAAATGAAACAAGACACATTTCCTAATGTACAAAACAACGTAAGCAGCATAAATAGTAAGTACATAAAAAAAAATCAGAATAACGCGTAAAACCGAAAGCCACAACATCGGTCTTGTTCATAATTAATGTATTCTTACCGAGAGTAGTATTGTTAAAAATTAATTAATGCTAACTTACCCAGAGTATTTCCATCAATTAATTAATGTAATCTTACCCAGAGTGCTACTGTTACCAATTAATTAATGTAATCTTACCGAGAGTACCAATGCCATCAATTATTTAGTGTAACCTTAAACAGAGTACTATTGCCATCTGTGCGGTGTAAATTTGCCTCTCCCTATTTTAAAATTTGATTGTTATATAAATTGTTAAATTGTCAGAGTAACCCGAACTTGGGCACTCCTTATGACGGTATTTTTGAGTGTCTGAGTTGAGGTAAATGCTTGAGGCAAGAATATTCTAGATTTTCTGATGTAATGCAAACTACTGAGTAGTTTTTATTATCCAATGGTTATGATTTACGAGAACGAGACCAGCCAATGGGCTGAGATTAAAAAGTTTACTTGCTCTAGAGAAATCTACTGTCTAATCACTTTGAATATGAAGTAGCAAAGAAGTCCGCTTTTGAAAGGTAGACATCAGCTTGATGGTGAGTTAGCTGACTGATTGAGAGAGAATGGACTGAAAAATATTTCATGCTCTTGTACTATTGCTATTTTATACTCGTTTTTAAGTAGAGATGTACTATGTGAGTTGACTTTTATTTTTATAAATGTTCTTGTTGTTTCGATAATTTCTTTTAACCTACAGGAATTGCATGAAAACTTTTCATTTTCTTGATGTTCTCAGTTTTTGGAGGATTCATGTGGGGCCTTCCTCTCTTCTTTTGCATTCAAAGAGGGTAGTGAAGGGCTGTGATGCTGCGTTTAGTTGTCATCTATCATTGTCTGCTCCTTGTTGCGACTGTTGTGGATCCTTTTTTCTTTCTGAGATGTAGTTGTTGTGTCGTCCAGTTTCTTATGAAAGTTGTAGTACTACAGTCAGTTTCCCAATGAATTTGAAACTCTATCAGTATTTTCTAATGAGTTACAATTGTTTGTATGTTTTTTTTAATTTAAATTATTATTATAGAAGGTGAAGTGTGTTTGTTTGAACGAGACACGTGATTAGTGCTTGGTGTGTGTGATTTTGATGATGTTTTGTTGGGTACAGTAGTGATTTCATTGTGAATGGCAGTTGTAGTATGTTTGTTGCTTCCATGATGATTTTTCTCTCTTCTTTATAATTGTTACATTGTAACAGAAAGTGTTCAATTGTGTTGTCTGTTTTACAGTTAGTGCTTGATTTTGGTTCATGATTTGGATTGTGTGTGAATCTTGTTGAGTTGTACCTTAGTCGATAAATTGCTCTATTGTGGGTTGTTAGTTAATTGGGGATGAATTGGGGTGGGGGTCTTTCTTTTGTATATTTGTTTGATTAGTGCATGCATTTCTGATATGTGTGTTGGTGTATTTAAAGACATTCCATGTTTACTGCCGTATTTTGCTCCCCGGTCTGCTGTTTCGTTCCCTGTTATGTATACGTGACTAGATGTGTTGTTTTTAATGTGTTTTTTTTCCAGTGCGGTTATGTATTTATATATTTGATTGGTGATTTGTGTTCTTGAGTTTGGAAAGGATTTGCTAGGTTTTGTAGTGATGTTAGTGAGTATGAGTATTTGTGTCTTGTTGTGTGTGGTGTTTATTGCTAATGTTAATGCGTTTTTTATTGCTATTAATTCTGCTGTTAGAATTGAATGTATTTCTTTCAGTTTGTATGTATGTGTGCTAGTGTGTGTGTGTGTGTGTGTGTGTGTGTGTGTGTGTGTGTGTGTGTGTGTGTGTGTGTGTGTGTGTGTGTGTGTGCTGCTGCTGCTCCTGTTTGGCTTTTGGATCCATCAGTATATAAGTAGTAGTGGTTGGGATAATTTTTATTTATGTGTTCTAGTGGTTTTTGTTTGGCTAAGGGTGGGTTACTGTATTTTTTTGATTGTTTGAGTAAAGTCTATTTCTTTTTTTTCTTTTTTTTTTTGTTTTTTTTTGGGGGGGGTAATTGTCCATTAGATTTTATGCTTTTTTGCTTTCTGCATATTGTATCCTTTTTTTAATCCCATTTCTTGTTCTGGAGGTGTGTGTTTGTGGGGAGGTTGCTCCCATGTATTCTATTGGCCCACTGCTTGAGTGTTTGTTTGTTTCTTCTTTCTATTAGTGTTAGATTCCTTTTTGATTATATAGTTCTTCATTTTTCGTGTTTGGGAGTGCATTTGTGCTTATTCTTAGAGCTTTGTTTTGTATTAATTGTAATTGTTTTATTTTGGAGTTATTTGTGACAGTGCATGTTGTGCTTCCATAGTCTATGACTGAATATATTAGAGTCTTGAGTCTTAGTTAATATAGTAAATGTATCTCCCCCCCTCCCCAATCTTTTCCTTTTGTTGTTTTAAGGATGTTGAGAGTTTTGTAGGTTTTGGTCAGTGTTTTATCTATATGCTGACTGAAATGTTAAGTTTTCATCAAAGGTAATTCCTAGAAATGTGTGAGTCTTTGAGGAGTTTATGTAGTTTACATTTGTTGAAGTAAGCTGCTCACATATAGTTTGTCAGAAACTTGACATTGTTTTATATGCTGTATTTATTTTGCCATGTGCATGTATTGAGCTAATAAATACCGTTGAAGGAAATTGTAAGTTGTGAATGGAATGTAAGATAGAATGAAGTTATAAAGTGATTAACTGGAAATTTAGGTTTGTTGCTTAATTATATTTTGCAGTCAGTGAGCAAGTAGTCTTTCCAGTTGCCTTTCATGAGTTATATGAACCTCCTGGTTTATTGTTTGTAAACCGCTATGACCAACCCTGGTAAAGTTGGGAACGGAATGTAAGTGCAAGGATACACTACACTCCCTTATGTGGTGGCAAGATATGTTGTTTACCTAAACAATTTATAGTGTAGAGAAATTGTTAGACATTGCTACATTTATTATTCTGTTCGAAAGAGTTGACACAGTGAAAAGAAGTGGTCAGGTTAACTCTAAGTAGCAGAACAGTATTTTTCACATGCGAGTGACACGTGTGGAGCTGACGAAGTTGAACTGAACTATAAATTGTGAAATTTAGCAAAGTGTGAGAAGGACTGCTAAGGTAGTGCTGAATCAGATTACAAAAAACCAATTATTATTTATCTATAATAACTCCATTTCTGTTCTCTGCTAAAACTTCTTGCGATTTGTATTGACTCTTTAGTTGAATTTTATTTATGATAGATTGTGTAATTATAAAGTTATCTGAAAGTGGGTTCTTGGGAATGTCAAGTAATGTATTTCATTGTATTTGTCATATATATATTTGATTGTTGATTTAATAAATTTATTGTTAAATTTATTGACTACATATTGATAATCGTATGTTGGAGAAAAAAGTGGGTGGATGTGGGCTCGCTAAAATTAGATTAAAGATAGATTTGTCTTCTCCTTTAGTAAGAAGTTTTCCACCTACGGAAGAAATGTGTGACCATGAATGTTTATATTAAATGTTGTGGAAAAGAGAAAACGTTTACAGTGCCCGCATATCCACCACGTGAGAGTCAGGTGGTGACTGTTGGAGGGTCATTAATAAAATAAATTCTCATCACTTATAATTAGTTCTGGATAATTACTTAATTAATAATAATAATAATAATATCCATTAACTAATTGGCGTTGTCATCACACCATCAATTAAATAATGGAATATTAGCTAAAAGCTATTGTCATTAACTAATTAGTTGTAATATTACTGCTAGCACTATTTTCATCAATTTATTAATGGAATATAACCTATTGAACTATTGTCATCAATTAATTCTTGTAATCTTACTGAGATTACTATTGTCATCAATTAATTAATGTAATATTACAGAGAGTACTATTGCCACCAATTAATTAATGTAATCTTACTCAGATTATAATTGCCATCAATTAATTAATGGAATATTAGCTAAGATCTATTGTCGTCAATTAATTAATGTAATCTCACTGATAGCACTATCAACATCAATTAATTAATGGAATATTTCCTACATAATTATTTTCATCTATTAATTAATGTAATATTACTGAGATTACAGTTAAGAAATTTAATTTTACCGAGAGTACTATTGCCATGAATTAAATAATGTAATCATAACAAGAGTACTATTGTCATCAAGTATTTAATGCTATCTTAAAGTACTACGTCATTAATTAATCAATATAATATTATAGAGAGTACTATTACCATCATTTAATTAATGTAATCATACCCAGAGTATTATTGCTATTAAGTATTTAATGCTGTCTTACTCAGAGTACTTCTGTCATCAATTAATTAATGTAATCGTAGATTGCTGTTATCATCAAATAATTAATGAAATCTTAGTGTACTACTGTCATCAATTAATTAATGTAATCTTACCCATAGTACTATTGCCACCAATTAATTAATTAATATTTGCTAAGATCTATTGTCATCAATTAATTAATGTAATCTTACCCAGAGTACTATTGCCACCAATTAATTAATGGAATATTTCCTTCAGAACTATTATATAAATTAATTAATTGATTTAATATTACCGACAATAGTATTGCCATCAATTAATTACTGTAATCTTACCGAGAGTACTATTGTCATCAACTAATACGATTTCTTCCAACAGGTGTCGCGGCGTTCGGTTGATAATGCTGTAAATGGTTCGTTTGAGGATGGACGGCCACTCGTCGTGAAAAGGAACGATAACGCTGGCTCGAGGGAGATCATGCGGGTACTGCTTGAAGCGGCACCTAGCAAGAATAAATATTCATTTGTACAGAGGCCTCAACGTAATATACTCGTCACTGGGACCTATCTTTGCTAATCCTAAGACTCTCTCACTCATCGTCTACCTCTTCATCTGTCAACGTCATTAAGCTCGCTATCCATACATTCCGCATGGGGTTTTCCAGTTAATCAGATAATTATAACAGTTCCTGTCCAATAATGATGTAAATGCGGATTTCCTTGTATAGAAGTACTTCTTTCTATTAATTATACTCATCACATTATCCACCTTCTGATTGGTGTGACGTCAGAAGGTAAAGCTAAGAACCCGCTTAGATTGAATTGATTATAATCGTAACGAGGGAAGGGTATCCAGAGGTTTCACAGTATGTGTTATACTATTTATTAACTGTAAGTAAGGAAGGAAATGGCACGGGGATTAACTGCTTGCTCGAGATGTGCGTGGTTCGAATTCCGTTTGGTGTGAAAAATACTACTAGTGAATGCGCAAATGCGCGCGTTTTGTGTCTTTGGTGTGCGCGAGCGTGTATGTTATATACAGTATAAATGCATTCTAATTCATACATTTAGTTCTGTTTTAATTAATTTTAATTGTAAGTCTATGTGTTTGTTTATTATAGACTGTTTTTTTTAATAAAATAATAATAATAATTATTAAAAACAAATAAAAAAAATAAAAAGGATACACCCGAACAACAAGAACTCAGAGTGACAGACTTTCGCTAGTTTTGTTACATGATTGACGCACTAGCCTTTATGCCCTTTGATGAAGTTGATGAATGTATGAGATATCTTAAAACTATTATTCCAAATGATGTACCAGAATCCGAGGAGTTACTAATGTACTTCGATCACGCTTAGGTAAGTGGCTCCTTTCATTCAGCAGCCTGATGCAAATGATCATCTGATAATGCCTTTGAGAATACGCCAACTTCCAACTATGTTCGCCCCCTTGCCTCTGGAATGTGATCTTGCCACCTTAAACAACAATCTTCTTACAAACAACATAAGCAAATGATGGAATAATAAATTCTACAATCTCGTTGGGCATTATCATCCCTCAATATGGCGTGTAATTTAATGGTTTCATCGAGAAGAAGCTACAGTCAAAACCATTATTTTGCAAAATGCTATCAGCAGACGACCACATAAAAAGGTATGTAGGCGCTATGCCAAATGCAACAACATCTTCTACAAAAAAGCTGCACAAACAGTGCCAAACTTTCTTCGTGGAGTCGGTTGGAATATTTGCCTTAATCATGAATATTAAATCATAAACTAAATCAAACGTTAAAATAATTCTAAATCATTCTATCAAATGCATAATAATAACCATAAATAAATTATAAAAGCTTTAAAATTTAGAAAATTCTGGTATCTTCAAAAGCACATAATAACATAATTCTGTAGATATAAAAACCTCATAAATTAAACTGGTATTTTTTAAAATATAGTTTAGTGTTATTTTGATAATATTGTACTTTTTTGTCTACTTTATTTTGTTTTAAAGCAGACAGTAATTGTCAGTTTTGTTTGCTTGGTTTTATTTATTATTTTAAAAATAATTTTCTTGTTTAATACCTACGGTTGATAAATGTAGAATAAAATGTTTTTAAAAAATCACCTAACATATATTACCAACAAATGTTTAGTTTCATGACTTGAGACATGATTTCATTGATAACTTTTTATTTAGTTTACTTTATGCCAAAACGTCGGTTTCTTTTCACTTCTGGAAATTATTTTCAGATCGGGATTAAAAACGTGAACTGTATTAGCTGTAATATTAATAGCGTTCTATTGTTTTCGTACTAGTCGACGATTTTAAAGTTTAAATATGGGATTTAATTGATCAAAAACGGTCGGCATATCTGTAAGTTCTAATAAACTGATCATTTGAACGGTGGTATTAAATATTAATAAAACTCACCTAGCATACAACGATCTAAAAATGTTTATATTGCATTGAGTGCTATAACCATATGAACGCATTGGTGTCTTATGGTATATTTAGTTTCGTTTCGCTCCCAAAATTATCGTATGTATTAAAATAAACATTTAAACTAATTTGAGATTATTATGTGATTTTTCTTGTGATATGAAAAGACGGCGAACTTATTTTTTTAAATGTGTTACTTTTTGACTTATCTATTAATTTATTTAATGCGTCTGATTTTCATATTTTTCCAGTGGCTTTTTTCCTTTTAATTTTTTCATTAGCTAATAAAGCTCTCTATAAAACTGATACCTCTATGCCCTAGTCACCATGACAATTAAACCTGACATAAGCTCTGTCACGGAAGCGTACGATTTAAAAGATTCTGCTTCTGATCTCTCCTGCACAACTTACATAGTAAAGGAGATTGTAAAAATAGCTACAATAAAAATAATTTTGATTCAAAGCAAGGCGCATTGCATTGTTGTACTAGTTGAGTGATAACACGCCAAACGACTATGTAAATAAACAATACATACACATTTTTTTCTGTCTTTTTCTTGCATCTTTTCTTCCTGTGACATTTTTCCTAGCAAAACTAATGATTTTTTTTTGTGTTACTTTTTCCGCTCACCGAACACGTACCTACATCAACATGCACGTATGTATACACAAAAGGGCGTGCAATACGTCACACACAGTCACAGATTCATTTTGAAAGAGAAATATACAAAATATTTTTTGAATTCAACTTTACCCAGGAAATCGAGAGTCTGGCACCAGCCTGTTGAGTGGGATGATGTCACTAGCTATCACATTTATCCGGAATGTCTTCAAGGCTGCGTCAACCTCTGGTGGTAACGTAGGAGGGAGGGATACAGCCAGACCCATTTCACCAGGCGCATTATCAGAGGTTTTTCCATAGTCGTCTATGAGAGGATTACCTGTTGACAAAAACCATCATGAAGTAGTCCAGTGATTCATAAACTTTCTCGGTTCACGGCACCCTAAGTGTTTTAGGATGTTTTCCACTACACCAAGGTCAGAAAACACTACCAATTGCGTTTATGTTAATGTTATTTTGGGATATCCAGCGGCTCACTCTTTGGGAACCACTACAGTAGCCTATAAATCTTGGAACCTCTCACTATTCATGTAGGTGGTCACCTCTGCTTCCATGCTGGGAAATGGATGGGAGTTTGGAGGAGGGGAGGGGGATATAACCTGCTGGCTATGTCATCATTGGAGTAGAATTTTTAAAAATCATCTTGTAGTGTCGTGCGTTTTCCATTGCAAACATGACTGGCTGGTAAAGGGAAATTCTAGCCTGGTAATCCATGCGCTAAAGATGTGGTAGATGTTATTGCTGTCATTCCGGATGCTGAAGTGGGAGGGTGGATGGGAGGGGGTATCTTATAGAGCCCAGACTAGCAACACACCAAATCTGTATCTAGTTTGTATGTGTGCCCGGGAGGGGGTATCTTACAGAGCTCAGGCTAGTAACACACCAGATCTGTACCTAGTGTGTATGTGTGCCTGGGATGTTCAACCCCCATGGCCTCCTCACTATTTCTTCAGACGCGATTCTCTTGTTATCATGCCCACTGGTCCAGTTCAGGTTACCGGGATAAAGATACATTAAATCTAACGGTCCAACCCCATTAGATCTTGTATTCTAGCAAACATCCCGTTAGTATCTTGGGGCGACTTGGTTAACTACATCAAACAACGTGCATGTAGAGGACTTTCCTATACACCTTGTTTATCTAAATTTTATTTTCCTTGTTATCCCTATTTTAAAATGTTTATTAAAATGAGGACGGGCAAAGTTTTACCTTCGACTGACACATATGCTGGAAACTGCTCCATCACATACTCTGTATTTGCTGGATTGTCATGTCTACAGCTAAGTTCGATATGACAATTGTTAGGTTCGAAGCAGAGTGGTGTCTGGTGGAGAAAGGAGGGGTGGTGTCGAAATAAGTTCTGTAGTTTTCGTTCCTCCAGTCTAATTGTTTCCTGGCTTTTGGTCCAGAGTGATCTGTGAAAGTTGAAGTCTTGTGTTTTTAGGTCTAGTCTGAATGTGTGTGTGTGAAAAGAGAGGAAGAGAGAGAGAGAGAGAGAGAGAGAGAGAGAGAGAGAGAGAGAGAGAGAGAGAGAGAGAGTTGTTTGGTTGTAGATATTGGATTGACAATTTATTTGCCGGGGTGTGGTAGTAGCGGTGGAGGGCTCTCCGTATTGTCTTTGTGTGGATTTGTTGGTCGGTTTTTGTCGTCTGATTTGATTGGTAAAGTTTTTTTTGGGTTGAAGGGGGCGTATCAAAGTGATCTCATGTTTCGATGGCGGGAATGGAATGAGTAAGACATTGTGACGAGAAATTCACATCCAGTGCTGGCACATGAATGGAATTGTCCGCTCGTGTCCTTGTTTATATCTACTTATATGTCCGCTCGTGTCCTTTTTTATATCTACTTATATGTCCGCTCGTGTCCTTGTTTATATCTACTTCTATGTGCGTGTCTGCATGCATTGCGTGAACCTACATCCACAGGCAAATCAGACTGAAATATGTTGAGACACGGGAAAAGAAAATAAAGACAATTTTCTCAAAGAATTAACGAACTCACCTGTCTTGTACAAAGGATTCTCACGAAATTCCTCGGCTGTCAATTGGCGCACAAACTTATAAACCTCCGGCCGCTGGCCAACTTGGAACTGATTTTGTAAAGCATCTCTTATTTGTTTCACCGCCTCATAGTTGAGGTTGTTCCTTGTTAACGTCACTATAATGAAAAGAGAACAAAGAACAGACGCAACGCTTCCGATCCCTAGAAATAGCAGGCGCTGTCTCAGCTTCATCACGATGACACCAGTATGGCGAATCCCCTGATATTGGCAAGTTTACCGACGCGGGAGCTGGCGAATAAAGTTTATCAGCACGCTTGATTTATTCTAATGAGCGCGTGCACATCTGCGCGCGCTTCTATTCATTGACTTCTAACACGACGAAAGGCGACACTCTTAGAGCTCAGAGTATTTAACAACAATAATAAAAAATATGCATTTGACAATTCAATGAAGTATTTGCAAAACATAGTTGTTTTTTTTAATGTTTCCGTGAAATATCAGTGTTAATTCCGAGTTGCAGGTAGTTACTGATCATTCTGTTTTGTGGCGTAGTAAAAAAAACATTGCTATAATGTTTACTTTTCTAGAAATGGCTATAAGGTGGTTCGGCACTTTGGTGGCAGGGAAGGGGGAGGAGGGGGAAACACATGCATAAGACGTGTAAGTAGCATACGAATTCTGTCATTGCGGAGGTACTTTAATCATGCATTACCTCCCAGTCCTACAACTTGACGTGATCACGTGTCTCGAGACGCGAAGCCCTGATATCCAAACGCTTTGTTTGTGAATATCCCGTTTGTAAAAGACACGAATTTTCCGACATGTTGAACTTTGGTTGTTGTTTTGCATTTCATTGTGAGTGTAGTTTTAATTATTAATATTTTAAACATTTTGCGTATGATTTACTTGTAAAGAAGTTCTTTTTTGAGAGCTTTGGGGAATATTCCTAAGTTTATTTAGGTCACTATGTAAGCATGAAAATTTTGTTTAATCTATCTATCTATCTATCTATCTATCTATCTATCTATCTATCTATCTATCTATCTATCTATCTATCTATCTATCTATCTATCTATCTATCTATCTATCTATCTATCTATCTGTCTGTCTGTCTGTCTGTCTGTCTGTCTGTCTTATTTGAGGGTCCTGCGACAACGAAGTCCTTATTTGAGGGTCCATGATAAAAGAATTGCGCTAAAGAGACAATGGTGCATGACATCTCTCATGATCGGTCAATGTAGTGTATGGCTTGGGAAAAGAAATCTTACTTTGACAATATGAAAGGTAATACAGTACTACTTTGATCGAACATACCGATCTTACTTGTATATTAATCTAAGTATCAACATGAAAGTGAAATTTCTTGTAAGAATATTCTCAGCTAGTATTATATTAAATATTTAATAATTTGACAGGATGTAGCAGTAAAACAATGTATAGCTACATTAAATGTCATCTTGTTTTTTACCCGATGGAGCGTCTTCAGTGGTAATAGATGTTTCTACCCGTCACTGTGAACTAAATAAACAATTTGACACAGCAATATAGCAGTGTGAACTAAATAAACAATTTGACACAGCAATATAATCAATGTGAACTAATAAACAATTTGACACAGCAATATAATCAGTGTGAACTAAATAAACAATTTGACACAGCAATATAATCAGTGTGAACTAAATAAACAATTTGACACAGCAATATAATCAGTGTGAACTAAATAAACAATTTGACACAGCAATATAATCAGTGTGAACTAAATAAACAATTTGACACAGCAATATAGTCTATGAACTAAATAAACAAATTGACACAGCAATATAATCAGTTTGAACAAAATAAACAATTTGACACAGCAATATAATCAGTGTGAACTAAATAAACAATTTGACACAGCAATGTAATCAGTGTGAACTAAATAAACAATTTGACACAGCAATATAATCATTATAAACGCAATAAACTATTGGATATTGCAGTATAATCTATGTGCACTTAAATATTTTGGATACAGCAATATAATCAGTGTGAACTAAATAAACTATTGGATACTGCAATAAAACAGTGTGAGCTAATATCTATTGGATACTGCAATAAAATCAGTATGAACTAAATAAACCATTGGATACTGCAATATAATCAGTGTGAATTAATAAACTATTGGATACTGCAATAAAATCAATGTGAACTAAATAAACTATTTGATACTACAACATATTCATTGTGAACTAAAATGTATTGGACACTACAATATAATCAGTGTGTGAACTAAAATGTTGTGGATACTGCAATAAAATCAGTGTGAACTAAAATGTATTGGATACTGCAATAAAATCAGTGTGAACAATACAAACTATTGGATAGTGAAATATAATTAATCAGTGCGAACTAAATAAACTATTGAATACTGCAATAAAATCAGTGTGAGCTAAATAAATCTATTTGACACTGTCACAACATGGACCTCAAAATTATGTAATTATTTCTTTCTTAATTAATTTTTCTAATTCATTAAATACAGCATTAAAAATTTTAATACATAGCTAAAAGGTTGTTGACATTTCTATAGAGCAGGAGTGCACAAACGTTTTAGGCCAGAGGGCCAAATTTCCAATTGATATTGCGAGGAGGGCCGCAAGTTAGATTGCACATGAATGGCTCCGTAGAAAAAATAATAATAACACAAATAATAAAATAAAGTCCTCCGGGGGTCGCACAGAGCCCTGTCTCGGGCCGTGGTTTGTGCACCCCTGCTATAGAGTATATGTCCTTAGCTGTAAGGCTAACATCTCTATAGGGTAGACGTCCACAATTGAAATATTTAGCAAACTTAGGAACATCTCTTTCTCCCCACAATTAAATTTAAATGAACATTACATTTACGACGATGCGTGTGAACGTTTCTTCCACTCTAGAGAGTTTTCTCAATTACTCCCGTCTCCTGAGCAACACTGTGTATTAACAGTAACGAGTGACAGATTCCAAACTTTTTTTTTTTAATTAATTCTGTCAAACCATAAATGTATTGTTGTGTGACAGGCTCACAATATTGTTAAGTTCTATTATATATATGAGTAAATTATTTGAATTAAATTATTTATTGGTGTGTTCTATTCTACTAGTAAATTGCTTTGGAAAGACTCATAATATTGTCGTCTTAGTATCCTGGTGGTGCTGTACTGGATGTGCACGTGGTCCATAGTGTCTGGTCCATGAGTTGTTCTGCTCTGGCATTGCTTTGCGGTTCACCACTCATTGATAGACAGCATAGGAAATAAAGTGCTGATCTGCCAGTAAAATCACATGGGCGAAGAATTTGTCCACGTTCCTTGACAGAACAGTCTTACGTACATGGTCATCATACGTTCTAAATTTAATGTAATGTTTAGCAATACAAAATATGGTTCAGGTTAAGAATAAACAGGGATATAATATTTAGTTATACAAGCAAAACCACATACCTTCGGAAGTAATATACACATATGGTTTCCTGCTCTGTCAGTAACCAGCGATAAGTAGCTGTTATGCAGTATGATTATAGCGTTTTAAGGCTGGGAGCCATAGCACATATTACCTCGATGGTCAGTAGTGCTGGTCTGCCAATATACTGAGGATTCTGGTACATTCGTTGCATGGAGTTGAGATGCGCTCTGCTTGGGTCGTTTAAAGTGAGTTCCTATTCAGGTGTTTCTCTAGCCAGGGTAAGGGTCAACCATTCTAGAGATAGGTTTGATTGTAGTCTATATTTAGGAGGGTGGGTGTGGACTACATAATAATACCATTATGTGACTCTTGAGGTCAAGGGAGGTCAGATTTTTACCCCTTCCTGCCATCCGGTCACTTTCCGAGATAATGTTCACAGTGCTGTCTAATGTCTGCTGTGCTGATTGCAAGATGGCTCTTCCATTCATAGCGGTACTTAACTGAATTCTTACTCTCGGCAAAACAGTACATTTAGCAGCATAAGGAAATAAGAGAGGAGACGCATGTGAAAAGAAAACAAAACCATACTCAGTAGTCAGTTGTTGATTTCGATATGTTTTTGGCAAAGTTAAGAATTCACCAACTTATCAAAACGCTAGGTTAGTTGTGAAAGTCGAAAGCAAATTGAAACCTCTTGTCGAATCTTGAGATTGACACTTATCTCAAAGAGTGCTAAAAGTCAAGTTCAAGTGAAACACTTTGACATTTCTTTCTCACATTTATCGCTAGTGAGATGTGTGAATCTTTAAAAGTCTGGAATATAATTAGTTTTAAATATAATGTTTAACGCATACCACGCATTACAACAAACAGCAAATTATTTAACTTTTTGATTTTATTGTATATCGGTGAAAGAGGAGTATAACAATTTGTGACCATGATTGATTTGTACGTCAATGAAAGTGCAGTATAACAATTCGTGACCATATATATTACGTTTCGTACATCAGTGAAAGAACAGTTTAACACCTCATGACCCTGGGCATAAGATTATGTTGAGAAAAAAAAGTACAATAATTTATTTGAAAAAATGTTGAATTTTTGGGATAGTATTGACTAAAATTGTTTCCTAACAGTGCTTGCTTCTGCAACAGCTGACAAAATCATTTGAAAATAAAATGCCGCGAGCAAATAGGCATACTGTCACGATAATGAGGGAATATTAATAATTTTTTTCTCTCCTTCTAAGTACTTTCTAACTCTAAACTATTAATGAAACAGCCAAATGAATTTACACAGGGGTGAAAATGACCATTTTGTCAACAACGTGAAAACTAAGTCGGAAACACTAGCCTTATGTTCATGCTGGAGAATGGAAAAAGTATAATTAACTTGAGGGAGAACGCTGGCTGACCATCTGTGGTTGGGACACCACGCCCATAAATCTATGTCAGTGTTCAGAAAACATGGACAGCAGCTGGGACGCCAATTTTCCCCTTGAAAAGGCAGGCTTTGAGTTTTTTAAATGTAAACAATTTTTAAGAATCACCACTATAAAATGTTTGGTAGTTTAAGTTGATATTGCTATTGTAAAATTACTTATGAAATAGAATTTTGAGATTATTGGAAAGTTAATATTTGTATTACTAAGTTAAAAAGGTTGGTTTGTGTGTACAACCATTTCTTGCTGTGAATTAATGTACAGCTTGCCAGGTGGCCAGGAGTTGCCATAGTAACTGTAGTTTTAAAATAAAATACGAATAAGACCGTTGCTCTGAGATTTTAGTGCGTGCTCTGAGAGTTAGCTAGGTAGGGCAAATGGATACATAAATCACAGGTGCCAGCTGGGAACTTGATACTTGGCACTAATAGAAAGTGGATGGCCAGAATGGTCAGAATATTCCTCAGCACATACAGTGCGATGCTGGTTGTACAGGCAGTGCTGGCTGGGGGTACCGTATGTGTTGGAGGGGGATGTTCTAATCAGCTCAGTGAAAATAATGTACAAGAAACCTCGAGAATGTAGCGTTTTGTAGAGGGATGGAAAGACCCTCTGTTAAGAGTTTCTCCCTGCTTTTTGTACTAGGAACTGTCTACGACTCTGGGAGGCAACCAGCGGGAGAGTTCTTGGACACTGCAACAGAGTGCCAGATGTCTACCCGGCTGTATATGGAAAGCACGCCGTCAAGACCACCGCAGTTCAAGGTGAACCAATCAACAGAATAGTCACCTCGGGTTTTCAAAGACTGTGCAAAGACTGTGGGTGATCGATTATTTCCCAATGGAAGTGATGAATTGGCAGTATAATGTCACCACGCATGGGATATGTTGTAGAGCGAAATATTACATAAAGGTGGTATTATCGCTGGAAGCAGTCAGTGGTCATGCGTGTGGCATACCGCCGAAGAACGGCAAGGTTGGCCCTTAGTCAGGTACGTAATGAGAAGAGAAGAGATGGGAGACGTGAGAGAAGAGGAGAAATGAAGTTAAGAGAAGAGGAGAAACGTGATGAAATGAGAAATGGAAGAAGAGAAGAAGGGAGAAGAGAGAACGTAACAAGAGTTGAGAAATTAGGTCTAGCGAAGAGCGCAGCGAGAGCGTGAAATTGTAGCAGCCATCGTAGCAGCGAAGACAGCCGTATTTGAGTTCCAGGGAGTGAACCAGTGTCAAGACGTCAACGGTGTATCATCAAAACCCCCCCAGCACAAGAAGAAAGTAACGATAAATATGTGAGCCCAGCACAAGAAGAAAGTAACGATAACTATGTGAGCCCAGCACAAAAAGAAAGTAATGATAACTATGTGAGCCCAGCACAAGAAGAAAGTGACGATAACCATGTGAGTACAAGAAAATTCTAATTAGGATAAGAATCTCAGAGCACATAAATATAAACCTAAACGTAAACATAAACTAAAACTTAAAACTATAGCTTAGGAATCTTAATTAAGTATTAAACCTAAAACTAAAATAAACCTTAAGTTTAAATCATTGTTTATAAGTAAAGGATGGTTTTAAGATTAATATAAGAAAATATTGATGGAACTGATTGAAGAGGACTTGCAAGTAAAATGACATTGTTTTATTATTGAACTATTGAATTTTGATATAGAGGCAGTGGCTCCAGAACTTTGAAATAATGACTGTTATATTATGTTGTAAAATGCTTAGGCAACTTTAGAAGTAGTACTGCATGGAGAAATTGAATTTTGTATTTCTTTTATTTTATTCATCATTTTTTCTTTCTTTCTTCCCCCCTTACCCATGGGTGCGAGTGTGGATGGCTAACTGACTAACCAACGTGTGAGAGGAAACCCATAGACCAATAAATTTGAATTTATACTCTGACATTGAGGCTTTCTCCTGTCTATGGTTTTGAAAGAGTGGTTGTCGTTGTTATACGTTGTGCCGTCTACACTTCACCCTTACCCGTATGCAAGCACACTTGCAAACATGCCGGCAATACGTAACCTACACGCAGAATAAAATTCGAGCCAAACAACCATCTTGGTATTCTGTGTGGGATTTGTAATAATATTTATGCAAGTCCTACGTGAAGTCGACTAGCCACCACCCTCCTTTCGTCAGAGAGGAGGTGGGTTCCGACACATACTTATGCAAATATTTTCTCCGTTATTCGTGTGAATAACTGGGTATGTCTGCATTAACTAGGATAGGTTGTAATAATTGAAGAAATGGTTGAATCTGCATATAATATTTATAAGAGAGTTAGATTTATATTTCATTTTATTCCAATTCTAATTGGAGTAAACTAAATGTTTGCTATATTGTCAGAGTTGTTTATATTATTTCGTTTTTAAAGTAATGAGAACGCTTGCTGATTCGGATATCTGCAACTGGGATAGCGGAAATCATGAAAGATGTTTATTTTATTGAAGTGAACCATCAAAATATCTTTTAGAAGGGTGTCTTTTGTAGGTGATTTCAATGAAGATAGTTATTTTATTCAAGTGACACCGTGCGACTGTAAAATTTACGTGTTTAAAGTGAAAATGATTCAATAGGTTTATAATGAAGTAAAAATATTTTTTCATTTCCGTAAATGTTTTTAAAACGAGTACAAACTTGTAAAAATCAGTTTGTAATCTTTTACTATTACTAGAAACACTTTGTTCTTTTACAAACAGCTAACTAAAACAACAAAAAAAGAAAAAAAAATAATTGACATGGTTTTCATGTCTTTGGCTGCAGTGAGGCAGAGAGAGAGAGAGAGAGAGAGAGAGAGAGAGAGAGAGAGAGAGAGAGAATCAATTAGATCTGCTTTTTATATCTGGTTTTCATGTCTCTGCTAAGAACACACCTTGCATTAAGAACGACTACACCCCGGAGACGGATGTATTCTAGACGAAAATGTTACTTTCCATTATTTCAACGCACGAGTACTGAATGTTACTGGGACTCTTTGAAAGTGTCGTTAGTGGCATTGGCCGATATTTACGGGACATAATTTTGTAGGCAAGACTTCGTTTGATTTCCGGATACGATCTATAGAAGACACATTCCGATAAAAGATTATACATGTCAGTTTCCCAAAGTGTGCACTGTGGCGCCCAGGGATGTTCCAAATTTTAACATAACCGCATTAACATAAATGCAATTCGTTGAATGTGGGCGTACTGAAAAAATCCTAATCCTAAGGGCGCTGTTGAACAGAGAAAGTTCGGTGACCGCTCCTCTAGGTGTCTGTTACTCTTCTTTATTTTTTGAATAAAGGTAGAGCGTAGATTTTTGTTGTTGCTGGTCGATTATTCATGTTCCTGTAACATACTTCATGTTTGAGTCATAAAATATCAATACTTGAGGACTATGCTAAAAGGTGATGAGTATGCGTGAGTATGCGTGGGTGTGCGTGTGGGTGTGCGTGTGTGTGTGCGCGCACGCACGGTCTTGTATGTCAATTGTAAAATGAAAAGGGTATTAAGATTCAACAATGACGGAGATTTTGTAATTCAGATGAAGGCTAAATGAAAAGCTATTAAGATTCAACAATGACGGAGATTTTGTAATTCAGATGAAGGCTAAATCCGCATTTCTATTTGCTAAGTCGATGAGTCGATTTTTCCTTTTATGTGCAAGAATAGCTCTCAAGAGAATATTTTTAAAAAGGCTTTGTACATTTATAAACCCAATCTGCAACAGACTGTATGTTTCCTGCCTATATATTGGTCGACTGCGCCACGTTGCAGCAACCTCGGGTCACAAAGACCACATGAAAATATAGTGCAGTAATTTGCATACACTCCGTAATCCCTTTTCACTTGACTAGCACCGGACTCACAAGAATTATAGGCCACTAAGATATCACACGGACAAACTAGTGAACAACACTAACTTGTACGCGCGTACAAACATGTTGCCAGACCCACTGGACGTAAACACTCCCACTAGTGCCCAAAATGTGGCCCCAGTTTTCTTGGCACGGGGAAGAACAGGCAAGGTATTTAAATTATATAACTTGCTACAAAAAAAATAAAAAGATAAACACCTAGTATACAGTCTGCCCGAAGCATTGAGCGACACCAGTTAATTAACTGCAGATGACGTCATCATAGGTGGTCTCTTCCATGAATACATAAGAGCGCGTAAAAACAAGATGGCGGTGCCCGTGCATTATCTTTCAGCACCAGAGAATCGGCTCATCATAGTTACAATCTCCTAAATTTTAAGTGCTGGAATCGGTTGAATAAATCTTGACCGAAACACATAAAATCCCCCCTCCCCTCCACACACACAATGCCTGTACACAGTCCATGTTAGCATGGATTTAAACTAAACCCATTTCGTAAGTAAAATCAATTACAATGATCCATTCACGCCGAAGTATTGTGACAAACCTCTGGGGTAAGCTGGATAGAGAACCATTCGCCGATCACGTGATCAGTTTGGTGGCGTGCGTACCCGAGCATAAACTCTAGTAAAGAAAAAAAAAATTGTAATAAACACATCTTTATAAAGAGGCATTTTACACGACGTTATTAGGACAACAAAATTCCAGCCTGAATTGAGCATATGACTTCATTCATTTTCTAATGTTACCAGTATACCACACTTTATTGGCAATCCAGTTAATCAACTTATAAAGAGCCGCGTCGTTTATACTTGTTCTAATGTAGGTTGAAACAGTTAACGCCCATCGGAGAAATTCTCAACCAGTGCTTTGGCCCGACCATGAACAGAATTAGTCAAATTTGTGCATGCAGATTCGATTCCCCCCCCCCCTCCTAGTTTTTTGTTAATATATACATTTTTATTTGTATATTTATATGGTGCTTTTGGGTAAAGATCAGCAAGAAGTGCAAATACTTTCATGTCATGCACCACCTACCTATCACATCGGTCCCCACCCCCTGATGTGCGACTTCATAATATGGATAACTTTGATACCAGCGAGATAGAGTCCTTTGAACAGCATGTGTAAGTGTCACAGTCTGATAAAAATGTCATGACTTTCTGACCCACTTGTTGTTTACTTCAAATATTGAGATTTGAAAACCCTTTGTTTAAGTTCTCTCCTATCGAGAAGCTTCCAGAAAGAGGTCAAGACGTTATGTAACTTTAGGCCCATTGTCTAGGTTCTAGAACCAACTACATGCCACGCGATCTGTCACGTGATATGCTTTCTTATAAATATTGGGTAAACGCTTCCGCCCGTCACTGCGAGGAAACAATTAGCTACACACACCACGTTAGCTACTCGAGTCATACGGACAGGCCGGCGAGGTAGATGAGAATAGACACTTCGACTTCTCATAAGGTATCATTTTTATTTGATTGTATTCTGTATATTTTAACTATGTATGTATTTGTGCTATGTATTATTATTGTATTGCTATATACTTGAGCACGGTTCATTGAAATGACTGAAAACCTATAAGTTATGGAATATAAATTTATTGCAACTCCTTTCCATTGTGACTTTAATTTATATTGCTTTTAAATTCACTAGAGCCAGAAATGCCTGCGCTCGATATGAATTTCTCATGTAATTCAATTATTGCGTGTAATTTTAATTGTAAATTGTGAAGCGCTTTTGAATTACCCCTTTGTATGAACATTAATTTAACGTTGTATATATTTTTGATTCATACGTCATGCACTGTTAAATGAAACATGCGTGAAAAGATTACATTTTCTAAATCTAAATTGTATTACATTTTCTAAATCTAAATTGTAAACGACGCGTAGTCGAATTTCTAATTCAAAGCATTTTAACTGAACGTGCTTAAGTAGCGAAAACACAAGCAGACGATTATGGGACACATTTGTTTCTCATAGGTCGGTTTCCTTGTCTGCATCCTTGAACTTGGACAAGTTGTCTTTGTCTTCATCCTGAAGACCTGTACAAGCTGGTTTGAATTCTGAGGAGAGAATTCAAGTATTCTAGAGTCCACACCATTGTAAGGCAGCGTCAAAGAATAGACGTATGCTGGTCTAAGCACAAGTTCACTAGCGACGAAATTAAAGGACAATTTCCACTGTATGCCACGTGCATTTCCGCTAGAGTGACTACTGTGAGACAGACCGGTACGGACTGGAATAAAACGAGACCAGGCGATACAGAGACTCTAAGCTGAGTATTCCTCAGTCGATACAAAGTTCATAAAGATACAATTGGGCACCTTTTCTCGAATTAACTTTAAGCACGTACGTGCGAGAATTAAGAAATAGACTTTCGCGCTCGTATTTGATTATTGTTAAATTTTATTAAATCTTATTTTTAATTGTTAAACCTCTTCGTAGTTAATTTTTATGCATAATAGACCTAATGATTAATTTCTTGGATTGGATGGGGGTGAGATTGAGCTGAATGACATAACGAATGCATATTAATTTAGAGGAATTTAACGACTCCAACCCAGCTAACGTATGCAATTTATCAGTTTGTAAATCTGTCGTCTGCACTACAAGACACACTTTTAAATTAGTCAAATGATAAGTTGAGCAACCAGTCTGTTTGGGATATAAGAGAAGGAATTAATTTATCTATTATCTTTTAAAGTCCTTAATTATCCTAGGCAGGGTCTATAAATAAATACTGGAAACGTAACAGTAAGTAATTGTTCTTGGATAGATATGTGGAAAACCTTATTTTTAAATGAGTTTTGAAAAAAAAATGTTATATTTTATATCTACACGTCCGATTAATGCTTCTAAATCCCTGCTTATTTGACAAACAATTGTAATTTCAAAGTTAGATCGAAGTGGTGTAACTTTTTGTTCGGTGACACAAACTTGTTAACAGAACAACTTAGGTCACTAAGATTCTTACACACCATCCTCTCTGGTGTTTTTACAGTTGTTCGGTGACACAAACTTGTTAACAGAACAACTTCAGGTCACTAAGATTCTTACACACCATCCTCTCTGGTGTTTTTACAGTTGTTCGGTGACACAAACTTGTTAACAGAACAACTTCAGGTCACTAAGATTCTTACACACCATCCTCTCTGGTGTTTTTACAGTTGTTCGGTGACACAAACTTGTTAACAGAACAACTTCAGGTCACTAAGATTCTTACACACCATCCTCTCTGGTGTTTTTACAGTTGTTCGGTGACACAAACTTGTTAACAGAACAACTTCAGGTCACTAAGATTCTTACACACCATCCTCTCTGGTGTTTTTACAGTTGTTCGGTGACACAAACTTGTTAACAGAACAACTTCAGGTCACTAAGATTATTACACACCATCCTCTCTGGTGTTTTTACAGTTGTTCGGTGACACAAACTTGTTAACAGAACAACTTCAGGTCACTAAGATTCTTACACACCATCCTCTCTGGTGTTTTTACAGTTGTTCGGTGACACAAACTTGTTAACAGAACAACTTCAGGTCACTAAGATTCTTACACACCATCCTCTCTGGTGTTTTTACAGTTGTTCGGTGACACAAACTTGTTAACAGAACAACTTCAGGTCACTAAGATTCTTACACACCATCCTCTCTGGTGTTTTTACAGTTGTTCGGTGACACAAACTTGTTAACAGAATAACCTAGGTCACTAAGATTCTTACACACCATCCTCTCTGGTGTTTTTACAGTTGTTCGGTGACACAAACTTGTTAACAGAACAACTTCAGGTCACTAAGATTCTTACACACCATCCTCTCTGGTGTTTTTACAGTTGTTCGGTGACACAAACTTGTTAACAGAACAACTTCAGGTCACTAAGATTCTTACACACCATCCTCTCTGGTGTTTTTACAGTTGTTCGGTGACACAAACTTGTTAACAGAACAACTTCAGGTCACTAAGATTCTTACACACCATCCTCTCTGGTGTTTTTACAGTTGTTCGGTGACACAAACTTGTTAACAGAACAACTTCAGGTCACTAAGATTCTTACACACCATCCTCTCTGGTGTTTTTACAGTTGTGGTCAGGATACACTATTTTCTTGTTGCCATGAGAGAGAATTACATGTACCACTAAGCGATACTCCCTTCCCCTACTCCCGGTGTGCGTGTTGTTGACAACAGGTTGGAAAATAAATCTGAACTCACCTCAATTTCTAGAAATATGAAGCTTCAACAGGAAGAAAATAAGGATGCTAGATCAGACTCACAGATTTCGTTGAAAAAAACATATATTTCAGTTTATACAAAAGTGGAATATTATCCGATAAACTATACATATAAAAAGAATTAATTAACAAGTTTACTATAAGAAAATCTTTTAATAATGTATCGGATTTGAAGCAATGCTTTCACTGCCCAGTATATATCATATAAGGTAAATCGGCATTTATCTATATTTAATTTATAATGAAATACATTATAATTTAACAGCATGATTCATTCACAGACTAATTTCAAACAACCACTCTGGCAGGGTCATTAAATATAAACGGGCATGTGAGAGCTTGTGCATAAAAATGCGTTCCCTTCTGATTATTTATAAACGGCATCTAGTGATTTTAGTATTTGCTGCTAGTGGCAGCCTATAAAAAGGACCCCAGACATGAGATTGGGCAGGGGTTTTATATAGACTATGGCTATTTCTGGGTTGTTTTTTTTTTCAGATGTCTAACTTTGCATGATGTGATCAGCATGTTAGAGGATGACAATGGTTTTCAGTCAGCTGATATATTCTTGGAACCTCTACCTTGCTGATGAGGGTAGTGATAAGGAAGATGGAGATAAGACTGCTGGCAATCTAAACAGGTGCCAGTTGTCTGCAGGACCAGATGTTACCATTGTCACCGGAGGTGTTCGTACAAGATACACTGCTGAAGCAGACAATAAGTCATCATTCATCTGATGAAATTGGGAGTACACCTGTGGATATTCTAGGGCATGGGGTATGGAAATAAGGAGAGAGAATTTCTGTTGAGTAATGGAGATGTGCCTGAATAAAGTAGTTTATATTAGTATTTTGGTCTCTATTTACACTACTGTCGAGAACTGTAACATAAATCTTGCTTTCTTAGTATAGCTGAATAACAAATTTGCATTACAAAGGTGTTATACTATGTCTTTATGTTTTGTCATCAGGAAAATTTGGAGAATGCTGGTTCTCAAATCTAAGTCTGCCATTGACATCCCAAGCACAAGTAGTGGAAAGAGGAAGCAGTTTCCTGAAACAAGTGGAGCGAGAAGGTAATCTACATCTGTAGCAACAATAATTTCTATGGTGCAAAACAGCTAAGTTGGATCCACACTGATCAAATAATGAAATTCTGTTCTTGTGAATAATTACCTGCATCTCTTTCATGTTAAGACATGCTCCGTTAAGAACCATGTCTGAATAACTGAAAGCATTGAACTAATATTCTTTCCTCAAAAGTTCACGACCACACACCACCACTGACATCTGTCAAAAACAATACAGTAATAACTTTTAATATTTTTTAGAAGTTATTAAGAGAGTGGAAAAAATGTGGTCTTTCATTTTTCATTGAAATGTATATATATATACCTTACCTATTTCTTTACTCCAAAAGTCAACAATACTTTATCTTATCCTTTGCTTACAAATTAAGTGGACAAAAGACAAATTTACTCATGCCTAAACACATAGGCATGCTCTTCATACAATATATACAATTTTGTTAATATTAGCAAATTTTCTAAGAGACATTTTTAGTGAACCACTGATTTTTATATTTTGTATACACTACTACATGCTAGTCACACTATTATCTCGCTTCCAATACTTCATTTATATTTAGAAACACAATTTCAGCCAATTTTTAAACAACCAGTAATCTCTAATGAAAGCTGCACTATTTTAAAATCCACTAATAAATATCTTCTTTTTTTTTGTAGAGCTGCCAGTTTCAGGTGACTGAAGTTTTCGTTTCTGTGATTTAAGATTTGGATTAAAATGTCCTGATACAGTTTTGGTTGGTGATCCAATACTCTGCTGAAAATGTCCTGTTGCTGCTCCTGTGGATCCAATATTATGCCTCAAAGGCTGTGATGCAGTGTCTGTTAGTGGTCCAGTAGTCTGGCTAATGTGTCTTGACGGTGCACTGGTATAAGATCCAAAACTACTATGCCTAGAGTTTTTGACAACTCCACAAGTAGGCAATTCAAAATATTGCCTAAAGTGTTCTGAGGTATCTGATGGTGTATGAGCATGATGAAAAAGTGGTGCAACTGTGTCAGGCTGAGTTTGAAGATCAGAGTCTGGCAACTTGCCAGAAATCTGGGATTGGTCATTCTCAAGAACCAATGGAGACTGCGATTTACTTTGAAAATTCAACCTTTTCTTGCTTGATAAAGAGCGGACATTTGTTTTGAAACAGTCTGGACTTTGTTTCAAAGAACTTTCTGCTATATTCTTTGAAGAAATTTTTTTCTGAAGACTTTGTGTTGGATCAGTTTCTGCTGAAGTTATTAAAGAGAATGAGGTAGACTTTTCCAAAGCCGACATTCCTGGAACTGATAAAGATGTCTTTCTTTCAGAGACTAATGTGCCACTAAGTGATATATCTCTGTCAGATACTGATATATTACTAAGTGATATGTGTTCTGGTGTTTTCAAAATTGATGCTTTTGAGACATGTGTATCAGGAATTGGTGTACTGGTATGTGGTGTATTTCTGAGTGTCACTATTGCTTTCGACATTGGATCATTACTGACTGATATATTTCTGAGAGATATAGGAGTCTTAGAGACTGGTGTATGGTTTACTGATGTATTTTGGAAATTTGCTGGTGTTTTGGAAACTGGTATGCTTGTAATGGGTTCGTTGATGATTGCAGCATCTGGAGTAGAGAGTGTTGTCGATTTGGAAGAATCTAATGTAGTTCGTATCATGGTTTGATAAGATTCTAAGGCTGTGCTACTAAGACCAGACGGTGATTTAGTGCAGTTCAGTTCAGAAGCCTTACCAGCTGATTTACTGGAAGGAGATAAAAAAGAGAAATTAAAACCAGAAAAAAACTCTTCATCATCAGACAAGTAACCAGAGACTGTAGGTGATGACTCTTCAAAGTTGTCTTTCTGAGAGAAATCATTATTGCTCTTTTCGCTGCTCACTGATGGTTCATCGTCCAAAGATGGTTTACCAACAAGAGACAATTTTACTTCCATTCTTTCAATATTACTTGGTGAAATATGAGATGATGATTTACTTGTGGCTTGGCCAGAATGGCTGTCTAATTTGTGACCAAACATTCTCTCAATGCTGGGAGTACGACTCCTGCTATGGTGAGAATATTTGTTGATTTCAGAATCACAATCATCATCAATCTTTTCCGGGATCTGAACACATGTTGCATCTGTTTCAGAAGAAGCCTTAACAGGTTCAATTTCGTCATCCTCTATTTCTGAATCAGTATCAGTGAAGTCTTCTGAGCTAAAGTTATTCTGTGTCATCTGAATGTTGTCAAGAATTTCATCTATCACTGCATTTTCCATTTGGTGTTGATGATTCACTGATGTCTGATCATTCTTGTTTGCCAAAGTATTCAAATGTTTTCTCCTAGCCTTAACTTTCCGTCTTTCTCTTGCATCTTGTGTTTTCTTTTTTCTTTCTTTTAATAACTGCTCACGTTCTTCTTCCTACAGACAAGGAGAGAAGTAAACGTTAATGAAAAACAAAACAAAAATGTATAGGTAAATGAAATAAATAATATCTGAAATAAAAACTATCAATACAATTCAAATTATGTGGCTTTTGTTGTTATATGAATATTATGCATAAATCCATTTCGTTTTGAGTCCAAAGTACACATGGCAGATGATGGTAGTTTTAATGTTTTGTGTAAATATGTCTTACTAAAGCTTAAAGGAAGGGTGTAATGTTCTATGAAAAGTCCATGTACAAAATGTCCGGCAATCCAAACACCTCCATAAACACATTATTCTGTGGCCAGAGCAATCATCAGAGCTATAAGGGGAAAGGTCCTTTTCGAAATGACTATGTGAAATGTCTGGAAATCGCCTGCTTTTTATTCTGAGCATCATCAGCTGACCTTCCAAAAGGAGATAATACAGCATGAAATGAAATACATTCTTCTTGAGTTGTCTTTCACAAATGAAAAATTCGTTATTTTGGGGGTATGGGAGCCTAAAATCCCAGTTTAAAGTCTAAAAGCCTGTCACCAAGACAAATCCATTGATATATGATATGTTGGGCTTAAAATGAGAATTTTTAGGTATTATGGTGGACAAACAGACATTCAATTTTATAAGAACAGATAATAATTATAATTATTATAACTATTACAAATTTGTGCCAATAAAAGAGACTTTTACTGTGCCGAAGACACTTTCCTATCTCAAAGACCTAAGCAATCAATGATTTATAAAGAAATAATTTTGGAATACTGACCACTGGCTAGTAAAAATACATGTCATTTTAACTAGAACTGATTAGTAAACAGGCCAGCAGCTCAAATTTGTGCTAGAACTGATTAGAAACCTGATCAACATTTTGAAAAATACTGGCCCTTTTAGCTAGAATTGATGGGAAAATGGGTCAAACAGCTAGAAAACTAAATGCTTTTAACTACAACTAAGAGACATCAGGTCAGCAGCTAAACAAAGAACTTATCCTTTTTAGCTAGAATTATTTGGAAAATGGGTCAGCAGTTAGAAATGTATTGGTCTTTTAGTTAGAACTGATTGGAAAATCAGGCTCATATATGTCCTTTTAACTTGAAGTGACTGGTAACTGGGCCAGCAGCTTTAAAAAAAACACACTTGCTCTTTTTAGGTAGAATTGATTGGAAACAGATCAGCAACTTGAAAAATATAACTTGCCCTTTTAGGTATAATTGACTGGAAACACAAGTCAGCAGTTTGAAAAGAAACTTGCCCTTTTTAGGTAGAAATGATTGGAGCACAGGTCAGCAGCTCAAATAATATTTTAGCTTTAAAACTTGAACAGATTGCAAACATTGTCAGCAGTTCAAAACATACTTGTTGTCGTAAGCAGAACTGGTTAGCAGTTCCAACAATACTCATCCAACTGATTGAGATACCAACTCAAAAAAGTACTTGTCTCATTAGCTAGAATTGGAAAACTGAGAAGCAGTTCGAAAAATACTTGCCCTTTTAGCTAAAATTTCATCTGAAAGGGATTCAGATCGTGCTAAAAGCAAATGAATTTGTGTGTGTGCAGCATCAGCAGGATAACTGTCCAAAGGTGGGGCAAACCTGTCCAAGAAAGAAGCATCTGCCACTGGACCCAAAGTTGTCAAGTTTCCATTTGATGAGCAGCTCTGAAATTATAAAAATCATACAAAACTGTCAGTCCCAAATTTAAAAATTGTTTTAATAAAAAAATATATATAAAAGCAGCATGAGACAATATTGTGAAACTTGAGTTACCAAAGAGGTGTGGCATCTTCCCTCCCAAAATTTGTTACTAAACTTACTGCGAAAATAAGGTGACAATTAAAGATCAGAAAATAAGTGTACTAGTATTGAAAAATCTAAGATCTGACTGAAAGAGTGAGGGAGAGTGAAAGAGAGTGAGAGAAAAAGAGAGAACATGAAGCATCTTTTCTCAGATTAAATTTACAGACTTAAAGGTGAAGGTAATTTCAAGGTACAGAATGAAACATTTCTTTTGCTATAAAATGGACTGAGAAAAATGTCACAGACCTTTCAGCCCAGTAGTGAACTGAGATAAGAATCTTCTACACTCTAGTAGTTACGGAAATGCTGATATAATCTAAACTGGTCTTATGTGGATGAGTAGCTTTTATTAACCAGTGGTTAAGATTTATAAGAGCAAGACCAGGTAATGCGCTGAAATCAAAGTTTACCTATTGAAAAGAATTGTATTCTCTAATCACTTTGAATTTGGACTGACAAAAGTCCAGTCATGAAAGACAGCCATTAGTTAACTGACTGATTGAGAGAGACTAAGGTGGTATTTGTGTGACACTATTAGTCAATAAAATATAATATAAAACACCATGGTCTTGCTGACCAAGACCAATGAACTATTTTTATACAGAAACACCCCTCATACAGTAATCATTATTAGAGTTGTAATCTTTTACAGAAGCATTCTTTTAATTTTAATTAGTAGCCATTTTTAATAATAACTCTTTAACATAAGGGCTCTTCTGTTCCAGTTGCACTCATCCACATAAGACCAGTTTAGATTATATCAGCAAATTTTAGCACATTCTTTACCTGAGTTGTTTACTTCCAATTATGACTCTTAATTTAAAACTACCAGCATAAGCAGTGCCCAAGGTAAGGTCACTAACAATTTATATAACAATTAAGTTTAGAAAGAGGGATAGGCAAATTTACTCTGCCAAAAATAGTATTCAAAGCCAGTCCTTTTTGCAGGATGACCCCTCTTGACCGATAACATTTATAAATAAACCAGTCTTGCATAGAACAGCCTCTCTTGACAATAACAGTTTAAATTGTAGAACATCCTCTCATGTCCAATAACAGTCTAAACATACTCTCATGACCAATAACAATCTAAATAAATCAGACTTGATTAGAACACTTTTGACCAATAACATTCTAAATAAACCATCCTTCCATATAAAGATATTTCTTTTCCCACAGCATGTTTGTTAAACTCAACTAAGTCCATGCTATTTTTAACATACCTTTCTCTGCTGGGTATCACCAGCATGATTAAACAGGATTTGACAGTTTTTGCACATTCCGACAATATCTTCCCCAGAGTCATCATCTTCAGTATTAGAAGAAACATAGGCCTCTTCTAGAGATGCTGAACAGAGCAAACACGTTGTACTGTGACTGGACTTGCACTTCAGTACCCCTAATGACAGGCAATACAATTATACAGATTACTTTTTTTAAACTTTTCTTTTAAAATATTCAAAAGCAAATTTTATAAAAGGAAAATAATTTCATAGGAAGAAATTCTGACAAGAGTGATCAAAACAAAACTCTGCTGCCACTGAGTTTAAAATAGTTTTAACTGCTTGAGATCTCAATCTGAACCAAGGGGAAACATTAAGAGTTGACCGACAGGAGAACAAACTTTTGATTAAATACAAAAATACTTCCACTAAAAAAGAGAAGTAAATATTCAAATTATTTGTATCTAATTAACAACAAATGGTCTGAACTGCTATTACTCAGACTTCTAGAGAATTATACAAATAATTACATAATGGTGCAAAATGTCCAGCCTGACCAGGATAAAAGACAAGATGCAAATCACTCATGGATTTAACTGATGACATGTATCTTGATAAAAATACTAATTACATGCCCAGTAGTGTACCCAAACTAACCAAAGTCACTAGTTGAAATGAACACAGACAACAAAACTGACAAGTTACTAGTTGAAATGAATATAAACTCCAAAATTAACTAAAGTCACTAGTTGAAATGAACACAGACAACAAAACTGACAAGTTACTAGTTGAAATGAATATAAACTCCAAAATTAACTAAAGTCACTAGTTGAAATGAACACAGACAACAAAACCGACAAGTTACTAGTTGAAATGAATATAAACTCCAAAACTAACCAAAGTCACTAGTTGAAATGAACATGGACAACAAAACTAACCAAAGTCACTAGTTGAAATGAACACGGACACCACAATTTATCAAAGTGACTGAAATTAACTTGAAACCAAAACTGACCATTTGATTCTCTCAAGCAGTTTTATTATTTACTGATTTTTTTTTTAGGGTAGTGTATCCGCTCTCATTAATGTGGCAGATAGAATCTTATGGTCCGAACCTAATAAGTGTTTAAAAATAGACAATAAATGAAAATTCATCAGGTTTTATGATCAAGAATGAAAATATAACTCAAAGAAGTTTGGACAGGAGGCACCATGCTAAATGATTGCAAGAATGATAGATATAATCATGCCTTTTCCAAGTTTGATAACTTTGGCACATTTCCTGTCAGACTCTGTATTTGGAAGTTTGTCAATGTTTTCTTGTAGTTGTGACATCCACATATGCAAATGGCTCTTGACCCTGGCTGGAATGATAAAGTTATCTCCCCAGTCTCCTGGAGTACAAGCTTTTGTTGCTGTGAGTTCATCCATTGGGGTTCCATATTGTTGGTAAAATATTTCCCCATAGCTGTCCACCTGATCACAATATGAATCAAAATAATTATTACAAATTATTTCACATATGATGTATAGACACCAAGGGAGGAAAATAATCATCTTAAAACCATCTGTCATAGATTGTCTCCCTTAGGTATTTGTTTGGGAGTGAGCCTGAAATGTACCCTTGGAAAGACATCTAATATAGGAAGCACTAGGCTAAATATGTTGAAAGAACTAATTCAATATACTGTAAATGATAAGTTGGGGGGGAAAAAACCAACAAATAAATCAAAGAAGCTAAAAGTAAAAATATGTAATAAAAATGCTACTTTAAAATTAAAGCCTTACCTGGTAAGTAATGAAGGATTCAGGTGAAGATCCACGTAATACTCCCACACCAGCTAAAGATGTGCTGAAGCGCTCTTTAGACAACAAAGGATCTAGGGTCCCTACAAGACACTCAAGCTGGCTAAAATCACTGCAAAGAGAAACTAAAATGAAAAGCTGAAAGGGAAAATTACTAAAAATTGATGTTTCCATGCTCAACACTAAGTTAATACAGGCATTCTCTCACACACACACATACATTCCTGTGGCTAACCTAATACACGATAAACGCCAGCAGTTTAGTGGCATGGTAACTGGGCGACCACTTCCATGCTCAAAAGGATAACACAGAGTCTCTGCAGGGCGCTGGCTGGCCACAAGGGCAACACTGCTGGAAGTGGTGCCATCTGTGCTGTAGTCTGTTGAGGCCAGGTACTGAAGAGGCTGCAGAAGATCAGGATACCACTGCATCACCTTGTATATAAAAAAAGTGAATTTAAAGAGTTGTTAAAGATATCCTTTCTGTGACATCACTTCTCTATTTGTATCATGATTCTCTATTTGTATAAAGGCTTTTTAAACTCAATTCTAATTTCCTTTTTTAATTTAACATTTTATCCTTGAGACAAGCCGCTTTACGTTTTTTAATTTTCTCTTAATTTCTAATTGTTTTCATTTTCTTAAACATCTCACTGAGGACCTTAAATATAAAGTCTATATAAATAAAAATAAATTTATTTCTCCAAAACAATTCAATAACTGGAGAGCTATTTGATTTACTCCTCTTGAGTTTTATTATTGAAACACATATTTAATGATCAAATTTTATTTTAAAAAGTAATATTAAGTATTAAGGTTAAATTGTGTATAGGTGACCTTTAAATGAACTAAAGCTTTTCAAAATGACAATGAAACATTTTCTAGAAATAAACTGCAGCATTAATGTCTACTAGATTCTTATTTTATATTAAAATTAGTTGGTTGGTTGATGGGACCAATCAGAACTTGTCACCTAGAAGAGGTGGTCTTGACTGTAACATAAATGAGATAGAAGACATAGTACTTGACTAAAGTGCTTCTTCAGATCCACACTTTTTTTTGTTCTGGTGATAATTCTCTTCAGACTTCTAACAGGCCAAAAAGTGAAAATTCATTATGTCTTTGTGACGAAGCAAAGTTGCCCACACATATTTATGAGATAATTAATATGTAAAATAATATGTGTATGTGTAAAGCTAGTTAGCATCTTTTCCCCCCACACACTGGAATGCTAAAGCTAGCATAGTTAGTCAAATTGAGGGTACCCCTTACAAAGTGACAGGTGACATGGGTGGAAGATGGGGACACATAGTGGACAGAAAGGATTATAGACTTGCCAGTCCTAGGGAACATCTTAAAATCAAATATGCAGACGTGACACAGAAAAGAAGCGATGTCGCTTAACTCAGATAGCATATACACCGTTGATTCTCCTTCTCATCATTTCGATCCTGTATCAAGTCCCGTCTTAAGGCTGAACTGTGAGCTTATTGTGGAGTTGCTTGTCTGATAGAGAGAATGCAGGAAATTGGACTTCAAAATATTTAGAACTATTGATTTTATGGCTGCTGATTAGTCTTTAGAGATATTTTGTATTGTTACATGTTCCTAGTGGAAATATTTAATCAGGATATAGATTTAGATTTAATTGTGATTGTAATTATGCCCATGCGTGAATGGGGCTAATGACTTTTGTTTCAGATAAAGTAAGTTTGAGAATGCTAGTGGAGAGAGGGATGAGAGAGTAAGAATTCTGTACAGTCATTCGGGTTTTCTTTCAGAGAAGCATGCCTTCTTCTACGCTTTTAGAAGTGAAACCACAGTGTTCAACTACAGCGATCTACAGTCCTCCACATTTGTTGTGTTGGTCCATTGCATTGAGGAATCTGGCTGTAGTGAATTCTGACAGGCACCGGAATGTCTAAAGGACTGAGACAGTTGCTGGCGATTTTTCTGTTGTTCCATGGGCTTCTAGAAAGCTGTCCATGGCAAAAAGCGTTCAACTTGACTTCTCAACTATAAATTTCTAATTTTGTATGAGTGCATTACATCCTAGAGGGCAAGAACTCCTAATAACAAAATATAATCCCTACCTAAAAATTACAGTAAAAAATATAAAAGATTAAAAGTAATTTCCACCTACTCCTAACATAACTAACTAGTCCTAAAGTAGATATATAAATAAATAGATTTAATTAAAATACTAGATCTTCATAACATACGTATACACACACAAACTCACTGACAGTGCATGCAATGACACTCATTCATTCCAAAATAATGTTTACAAAAAAAATGAGTACATCATATGAGGTGACAAGGGAGGTAAAAATACCTTTAGAAAAATAAATATTTTGATTACCCCCTCCTGACCGTGACATGCACCTTTGTCAGAGTGTGCAGTATAGGCATTACAGTCCCAGCAGCACTGAGATTGCTTCTGGACTGGATACCCAATCTTTGCTGGAAAGGTTTGTCTTTCTACCTACATGTCACTACTTTTGGTCTCTGGATGTGAACCCTAGGCAAACCTGTTGATCACACCCATAGTCAAATAGTAAGTGACTCACTAAGTGGAGTAAACCAACTCTGGGTCTATTTTTGACAGTCTCAAAGAGTTCACATTCTGCCAATTGGTGATGACTATAAATTAATTTCATAATTCTCTTAAGAAGAATAAACTGTTGAAACTTAGTGACCGTCTTAATGCAAAGGATTTTATGTTCTAAGGTTGCTATCTTTTCGATTCTATTAGACAAGTGGGGGCTCTTCTTGTCAACTGAGATTATCCTTATAGATCTGTTTAACGTGTTGCTTTGTGACAATGTCATAAATATTGTGGTCGTATATAAATTAATTTGCTGTGATTGTTTGGAAGAGTAGAAAATAGGAATAAAGGCCATTTTTCATTTTTTAATTTTGTATGAAATTTTTTGAACAACTTCCTGTCCATAATTTAAAAAAAATTCTTTGCATCTGTTTCTCTTCATCATCATACTCTCATACAAGAATATAGTGAATATATTTAGCAGCATGCCAACTCTAACAAGCACATTCAATGGAGCAGGAATATACACAAGCATTCAACAAAAGATACTTGTCAAATATTCCCAATGTAAAGAAAAATTATTTCTTAACTAAGAATTATAACATCACAATGTAGGGTAACTGAAAAAATACCATGCACTAGAAAGGAAAAAAAGAAAACATCAATCACCAGAAAGGATTGAATAACCAATCATTATTACATTTATAAGTAATTTTCCTCCTCTTCATTCTGAAAACAATAAATGCCCAAAACAGAACAAAGAAATGGAATAAAAAATGCCAGAATTACAACATTTTATATATTACCGGAGTTTCTGGAAATCGTTGGTCCATAAGGAACAGACAGTGGGTGGTTGCTACAGTATGGTAAGGTGAGTTTCCACCATGTGGACGAGTTGTCATAATGCGCTCACTTGAGTGCACTAATCTACTGGGAAGAGCAAACAAGTCCATGCCTGTCTGGAAACTATTCTGAAATGCATTAAATTAAATTAAATTAAAAAAAAAATTAAGAATAAAAGAAGAGAATGAAAAAGGAAAACGGTAAAGAAAAAAATATTTACTGTGATATAAAAAAAATCTGTTTATTGAAAACTAAAGAGAAGTATCTCTACAGTTATTAAAAATATATATACCCTTCATTTATTCTTATTAAATAGCCAGTGTGAAATGTGTAAAATGTATTGAAAAGGTCCAGGAGTTCATACATACTCAAACTCCCCCCCTTCCCTCCCCCCATCTCAAGTGTGACATCTAATCAAGCATCAAACATATTCTTTTACAAATTTAGACACAAGGAATCAGTTACAGATAGTAAATACATTTTCTTTATATATATAAATATGAGTTAAAATGTCTAAGAGACTTTGAATTCAAATTTTGTTATAAAAATGTGCCTCTAGACACATTTAGACAAAACATATATGGTCTGCTATAGTATTTTATCATTTATTTTTTTATGTCTGATTTGTTTAAAAATTAAATAATAAAAAGGGAATAAAAAAATGCAAGCATGTAAAAAGTGTAGTTATTATCTTATGAGTGAGGTGCATAACTACAATTCAGGACAGAAAACTGCCATTAATGATTAAACAAAATGAGTTGTATTATTTACACAAATTTCTTGTAAATGCAATGATACCAATTAAGTATAAATAAAGAATGTTTTTATTATTGAATACTTATTTCAAAAGTATAAATTAAGTATATATTTTTATTTTAGCCATCACAATGCATAAAATTAAGTACAAGTTACAGCGTAACATTGACAAGGTATAAAAAAACTAGAGTTAAATACAAGTTACAGCGTCATATTCATAAGGCATAAGAAAATAGGGTTACAGTATCACAAGAACAATTTAAAAAAAAAACTAATAAACATACAATTCATACTGAAATAAGACTCATACTTTCAACAATAAAAAGAAGTTGTAATGTTGATTATTGACACACTGTTTGCATAAATGTATTCACAATAGATGATGTTAAAATAACTGTTGAGGAAAATTATTAATTTAGGAAATTTTTGTTTTATGCGAATGAAGGGATTGCTTTTTATTATTATTATTATTTATTATTTATTATTTTTATACTAAATTAACCTTCTCATTGAGACAGATGAAACAAGAGTTAACATTAATTAAGTAATAAAAAGATTCTGGGCAAGATTTTATAATATAAGTCTATAATATTTTATTTACTTTTGTTGGGTAGGTGAATCAGTATTAAAAACTTTATTAGTCAGTGACAATCATGAATCCATACTTATAAATTAATAAAATTATTTTATTAAAGTCATTCATATTTTCAGATTTTATTATTAAAAGTAAACAAAATATACTTATCAAACACAGATCATACAAACAGTTGCTATTACTAGGATGTGTATTTGAATACAAGGAAAATTCTGTGGAGAGGAATGTGGAGCACCCATAGAAAGTTAAATATTTATAATTGGGGTGCAGTTCAACTTCTTTGAGAAAAATATCTCTCTTCTTGTAATACATAATAACAAAAATTGCTAAAGCTTTATTAAAACAATGTGAAATATTTAACAATACAAACTGGAAAAAAAATCAAATTTGCCTTATAGCATATAAACTTCTGAGAACCAAGCATTCTTTTACTGAAATATAAACAGTGTTTAGCTGAAAAGATGTGCTATTGATTGACAAACTAGTAAGCAGTGATAGATATACTCAGGCTGCAGTGTTCTCGTAAAAATGTTAACAAAGTGCACTTACCCTATGATCAAATATCTCAACTGCAGTGCGATCAGCAACAATTATATGGCGTGGATGCGACCCATAATGCACTTGTCGCCATTGGTCTTTGCACTGGAAACGGTGAGCTCTTTCTGAAATAACTTTCTGAATGCTATATTGCACAGAAAACAAACACCATTTATTATATTGAGAAAACCAGAAATCCTAAAACTTCTGTATCATTTTAATAGGAGAGAGTGGAACAGACAACCTCAACTCACCATTCCATGTAATACAAGAGCAGGCAATTTCATCATGAAATTGGGTTTGTTTTTGTCAGGATTATAACCTAATATTTCTTCATTCATTTTAATCAGCAAAAATTGCATATTAATTAGAAATAAAGTGTAATTAAGATAATTTTCTGTTCAATTAGAACTCTGTTAATGCTGCAACATAAATACTACATGCACTATTTATATACTATTAAATAAAGTACTCTCAAACTAAAATGTCTGGCTCTTTTATTACGCATGCAAGTGTTATGTATACTGATATGTTTGTATGCAAGAGTGTATGTGGAGTGGAGAATGTCATCAATACAGGCCAGCACAATGCAGACACCACGCTCACCCTTTCAAAACAATAGTAGACAAATTACTATTTTTTGATGAATATGATTAATTTTATTATTCTACGGGTTCTCTTTTGTGCTGAGACTGTAATCATTCATTCCACATACCATTTGGTCATAAAAAAAAATGCTTTCTGGAGATAGGGGTAATTTTTGCTCCTGGTTTACTGATTATAAACCACTATGACCATGGTAGATGCGGAAAGCATCAACTGAAGTGTGTAAGAGTAAGGAATACACTACACTACTTTGATGTATGGTGGCAAGGTATGCTGACTACATCAAGCAATTTCTGGTACATGGAAGTTACTGGAAATTGCTACAATTGAAGGAGCTATATGGCAAATGAGCGTCCAGGTTAGCTCAAAAGAATAAGCAGTGAATCAGTGTTTAGAACGTGAGGAGGGAAACATGTGGAACTGACATAGACAATAAACTTTTGGCTTTGATATGAAAAGTGCGCGAAAAAGATAATCGCAACTTTGTCTATACAAGTTTACACAGAAGCTATTATTGCTTATCTCTTATAACTTCATTTCTGTTCTAAGAACTATCTTGAGATTTTTTATGATATTCTTGCTGAACTGTATTTAGGATATAAGGTGGTATAAATATTAAAATTATTCGAATGTGGTTTCGTGGAAATATTAATGTCCCAAGTAATCTTTTTCACAGTATTTGTTATATGTAAATTAATTGTTGATTTAATAAATTTATTGTTAAATTTATTGACCTTCTTACACTTACTGATAACCTTATGTTGGAGAAGCAAGTATGTGGATGGGGCTCGCTAAATATAGAGTAAAGATGGAAATATTGTGTGACCATAAATGTTTGCTTTAATGTTGTGGAAGAGAGAAAACGTTTACAGTGCTTGCATAACCACCAAGTGAGAGAGACAATAGAGTATCTTCTGGAGAATTATTAATAACATAAATTAAGATTCTCATCACTTGTAATTAGTGAAGGATGATTAATTAATTAAAAATATCATAAACTTTAACTGGGTGGTGATGGTGTCGGAGTGTAGAGAATGTTAAGTCACCTTTTCAATGGACCAATCAGATTTTAGGTTACAAGTTTATAGAAACAAAGAGGCGGAATAATCAAGATTAAATGGTTACTGAACCAAAGGTTTTACTCTTTTGATTATGCTCCCAGTGATAAATTTATGAAGCAATCCACGGTACTTTCATCAAAGTCTATGGGTGCAATAATAAAGCTCAGATAAAAGAAACATACCCCCCCACACACACACTATTAAAAAGAGAAATCAATTTTAATTTTAATTTTGAAATGATTAATTAAGTTCGTTAATTAAGAAAATTGCTTTATGATAAATTTTATGACAAATTTGTATGTGTGAATGCATTTACCTTAAAAAAGCATCAATACTGAAACTGCTTAATATAAATAAAATACTCGACACTTAATGATCTACACACTAACACATAAATGCCCTTATTACAAAATAAAATCATTCACAAACAGAATGAGTATTTGCTAAAGATGGATTTTTACATTAAATCAGATTCTACATTCTTTAAAAAAAAAAATAAAAAACTGAAGGCACTTTTATGTGATAGGAACAGAAATTAAAACATCTACATTTAAATGAAGATATTTTTGAAGTGGAAAAAGACGATCTACATACTCAATCCCAGGCTTCCATATGTACACAGAACCAGTGTTGGTTCCCATCATACATTCACCAGGTATGTAGGGACTGTAACAAATTTTACAATTATATTTTAATAATCTCTTAAAACAAAAATTCTCATTATAATGTCAATAGAATTTAACAATATAACACAAAGACTAATTAATGATTTGATATTGACATACAATATAGAATAATGTTATGTACCATTATTTTAAAGAATTTACCTTATGCTAATGGAAGCTGGTAGTTCACCTTTTCTGAAGTTTTGCAAATGTAGCTGTGCAAAACTGGATTTTTCTTCATCATCTGCTACTGTCTGCCCACAAAGCACAGAGCAACAGGTCTTATGCCTTGTGGCAACATAAACTGCAATAGACAGAATCAATTATGAACAAAATTATTTCAGATTGCAAAGGGAAAATATAAATGGAATTATGAATGAAAAATACTGACCACAAACTAGGGAGGTCAAGCTTATAAAATATCAGGGGATGCCTATGTCTAGTAAGTATTAAAAAAAACCTTATTTTATTTACAAAAATATCTTTTTCATTCATACAACCAGCAGAAGAATAAAATAAAGAGAGAAAAAAATTAGTGCATGAATGCAAAATGCATAGAAGTGATAAAACCAAGTAAAACACTCCTAAATGGGAGTTCTGTCCAACATTTCTGTGACACCTACATCACCTAGTTAATGGTTATGATTATTATTAGTAATTAAACATCTATAACTAATTACAAGTGATGAGAATCTTAAGTTTATGTTATTAATAATTATCCAGAAGACACCACTCGTCTCCCTCACTTGGCAGTTATGTGGGTACTGTAAATGTTTTCTCTCTTCCACAATATTAAAAACAAACATTTACCTTCACACAATATTTCTGTAGGCGGAAAACTTCTTACTAAAGAAGAAGGCAAATCCATCTTTAATCTATATTTAGCAAGCACCCTTATCCACCCACTTTCCTCTCCAACATAAGGAAGGTTATTAGTATGTGTAAGTTGGTCAATAGATTTAACAATAAATTTATTAAATCAACAATCAAATAAATATATATATATCAAATACAATGAAAAAGATTACTTGACATCAATATCTCCACAAAAACACGTTCAAATAATTTTAAATCTTATATCTTAAAACACAATTCAACAATTAAATAGTGTCAATACAAATCACAATCACAAGAGAACAGAAATGGAGTCATAAGAGATAAGTGATAATAGTTTATATATAATCTGATTTAGGCGCTGTCTCAATAATTTTTCATGTACTTTTTGTATCAAAGCTACAAGTTAACTGTTCAGTTATTACTGTCAATTCCACATGATTCCCTCCTCACACCACAGAACACTACTTCTCTGCTATTTTCTCGAGGCTAATCTGGCGCTCTGTTGTAACAGCTCCCTCAAGCAGAACAACAATAGTAGCAATTTCCAGTAACTTCCTTGTACCAGACACCTTACACAACAATGGAGTGCAGTGTGTCCCTTAGCTTACACACTGCGGTAGATACTTCTTGCAACCAACATGGTTGTAACATTATAATCAGTAAACCAGGAGATTCATATAAACAAGGAAAGGCTGCTTTTTCCCTTGTAAAAATATAATCAAGGAACAAATGCTAAGTTTCCAATCTGTTCCTTTTTTAACTCCATTCTTTCTTACAAACATACAGCATAATAAATACAGTGCTATAGTTTTATGAACAGGTTCACCAGAATAGAAACAATGTCAAGTGTTTAGCACACCACATATAAGCATCATAGTTCACAATTAGTATAAATAAGTCTACTCACATAATACATCTCTAAAACAAATTTTTATAGCAAAAATGCATCCATTCTCTCTCAATCAGTCAGTTAATTCACCATTAAGCTAGTAGCCACCTTTCATGACCAGACTTCTTGCCACAGGAATTCAAGTGATTAGACAGCAGTCAAACTTTTGATCTCAGCCCATTGGCTGGTCTCGTTCTCATAAATCTTAACCATTGGATAGTAAAAACTACTCATCCAGCTGGAACTGGTTTGCATTGCATCAGCACATTCTCAACTCAAGTGCTTACTCCAACTCTAACACTTACAAAACACCAACATAAGGAGTGCCCAAGGTCTGGTCAATTAGATGATTTAACAATTTATCTAACAATTAAGTTTGGAAATAGGGATAGGCAATTTTACTCTGCCACAATTTCCATTAGCATAAGTGTTCTGAAGCAAAACTTTTTCAGGTCTCACAATTACAGGCAAAAAATTTAGTCAATTATTTTAAATTTTCTAAACTTTGTCACTTATTCTTCCATTTACAAATTAAATCATTCACCCTTGGCAATGATCATATTACAATGTCCAACATGTTAATATGTTTATTTAATTTTCATTCTAAGAAGAAACATCTATTATGAATTAAGCACAAATCAGGAAACACTAATCAAAAGATTAAGTTATGTAAGTATGCACGCACTCTATTTGTGCCTCCCCATTACCAGAATGAAGAATTCTCATGAAACAACAAAAATGTGTGGTTCCTTACACTGTAAAGCTACAAATAACTTGAACAAAATTAAACAACGTACATTTGTCATTGACCAATGCAGCATCAACCTGATACATAGGATCAAGAGTTGTCTTCAATATATCTGATGATTCCAGCAGCAGTCCCGACTCTGTTACTTTGGTTAATTCTGTGCATACAGTCAAAGATCACTCACACAAGAACTTGATGAGAGTAATAGCAAAAAGTATGTCTGACCTCAGCACAAGAACCATTTAAAAAATATTGTTTGCACAAATTAAATGATATATTGTAATAAAAGTGCCACAAATTTCTGTTTCTTGTATATTTATCTATCAACTGACAGTAAAAACGTAATATAAAAAAAAATTACAAAGAATTGTATTAGATGAAACATAAGCACTTAATATTTTAAATAAAAGGGTTATTATCTCTTAAGAAAATTTATTTTAAGTTTTATGTAATTATGCCCAAACTAGTCAGATATTTAAGGGGGTCATATGCAGCATTGTTAGCATTTAATCTATTGTTTCTTAACAAAAGAAAATTGCTTTCATTTTTGTATTTGCAAGTAAATGAACTCATGAAATATACTCTGATAATCAAACAATGCTATGCATACTGACACTATGCTAAACTTTATCTAGCCAGGCTATGCATTTGAAAGCTCTCTGTAACAGCTTATGCTGTTTACTAAAAAATAACTCTCTGCATGTTGTTTACTAAAATATAACTATATAAATAGCTAGTGCTGTTTACTAAACATAAATCAGCTCAGAGATGCCAATTCATATGGTGAACACACTGCAAGTGATTAACAGGTAAGATTTCAGGGACTTGTTCATCTCTGAACCTGTGAAACAAAATAATCTTTACATGGCTCTTCTATACCTATCAATTATCAAATTTAGTTTATCTTCAGCTCTGGCAGAGCTTCTCTCTAGCTTATCAAATATGGCTTCTCTTCAGCTCTATAGTTTCAGAAAACACAATGAAAATCTTGATTGTTAAAACTTCAGGGTGCAATTAAGGATACTAAGAGTGTCCAGATGATGGCCATCTGCATGAATCAGCCAATGCTCAAAGATACTGCAGCTATCTCCCTTCAGGCAAGCAAGTATTCCTCCACTAAACGCTGGGTTACAATTCTGAAACAAAATTTAATATTTGCATTTGTTTTTATTGTTGTTTGTATCTCTACATGTTAAGGTTTGGTGTTTTCTTTTTTCTGGGCTTGACTGCACATACTAAAAAAAGTAAGTCCACTTCAGACTGAAGAAAGTATTAAAAGAAAATTATCAATGTTTTACATGCACACACACATGCACACAAAATATGCAAATTAAAAACCATATATATATATATATATTTTTTTTACTGGAAGTGTAATGTTAAAATTTCCTCCACATATTTTTCTATATTTAAATTAAGCACTATCCCTTTACAGCCACAGGCAAGTGGACATGTTGTGGCATGCAGGCAAATGAAAACCCATGAATTTATTCAGTCCACAATTTTTAAGATACATGTAATATATTTCATCAGATTATTTAAAAATACAAATCGCATGCACTTATTTTCAAAAGCAGTATTTTAGTTTTCAACGGTATAATTACATACATGTACCTGCATGAATGGAGCTTTGGAGAGGTCTTGATATAAGCACTGCACTTCTTTCATTCCAAATGACATATTGTCTTGTATAATTTTTAACTTGGGGTTGTACTTGGGCCTGTAACAACCCATCTTGTCAAGCGTTCTCAACAATGTTTGGACTGTGTTGTAATTCCGGAAACACTGGTAGCATAAACATATTTATAACTGTATAATTCTGAACCAGATTATAGACAGATAATATATAAAACATTGTCATGATTGTTTCCAGGGATACAACTGGTTCATCTAAGAAACAATTAAAATAATTGTAATTTTGTGCACGGTTGTGAGTATTTTAACTTATGTAACTGCATGAACATGCTGCAGCAGCATGTAAGTATTTTATAGTATGTAAATCATTAGAATTTATAGTCTTATAATAAACTGTTTAGTTAAATAAAAATATTAATAATAAAAAAGTATGGTTACAAGTAGGGCTGTCAATTTTTTTCTAAAATGCTGCCCGAGTACCCAACCAAATTTTGAACAGGTACCCAGGTATCCGTTCGAAAATTAGCATAATCTCCATCGCAACTCGCGATCTCTACACAAAGCTACTTAACCATTAAGCATGCACTCTATTTCACAACAAAGGTATGCATCTAGTGACTTACTATTAGTTATGATCTTTATATGTACAACGCAAACTTTTATTTTTAATATTATCAATCATTACATAAACTAAAGTAAACAAAAACTAAATAAAATGTCAACAACAATAACGTATTTAAAAATAAGGCATCAAGTTCAATTGCCCTTCGCCGATAGAATTTCATTGCACAGATTTCATTTAGCCGTTTAACACTATCCAATCGCTTTGCATCTTCTCCATATTAAAAATACTACATTATTATTTAATTTATTGACACATTTGTTTACTGAAGTCTTATTAACATCAATAACGTGCTACACTTGTTAATGAGCACAACAACCACAAGCTAAAAGAAAGGGCATGAGCTATGGTGATTGGTGATCTTTGTCGTAAATAATTAGATCTAGGTACAGCAGCTGTTCACTGCATAAGCCCACCCACTGCCAGCACGATTTAGAAGGCCATCTACGGGTAGGATGCGAGTGTGACCAGAGGGGGAGTGTGCTAAATCGTGTATAGACATAACAGCCGCATTAGCACGGGTACCTGTTCTCAATTTTACTACCTGGGTTTTAGCACGGCACCCGAGTACCCGTTGGCACCACTAGTTACAAGTAATAAGTGGGAATGGGGATTATTGTACATTATGCATATTTGTACATTTTTACAAAAATATATAGAGACAAAGAAACATTTCTGATATTCACAAACCATTACAGAGTTGAAACTTGGGCTTGCAAAAAAACATATATCTAGACTTTAGGCAAATAATCATGAAGTGCATATCCTTTAATAGTATGTATAATATTAATTATTAATATATTTATCTATCTATAATTCTATCCCTTAGGAGTTTACTTGTAGTAGAGAATGTTGCTATCTATTCACTTTTGAATTTGAAGACAAAGAGAGAAGTCCAGCTCTGAAGGCAGTCATTAGTTTGAGTTTTGATTTTAAACTGACTGACTGAGAGAGAGAGTGGACTTGGAAAAATTTCATACATTTTTCTACTGATATGTTATATCTGTGTTATGTAAAGATGTACTATGTAAGTTGATTTATTTACTACAAATGTTTGAACTAAGCTGCACCCATGTGGTGTATTAATGTGTGACATTGTTTGATACATTGTATTTATTGTACCACGTGTGCAATGGGATTATGACTACCACTGCAGGAATTGTAGAAAGTTTGATAATGGAGTGTCATATAAAAATCAGTTATATTGTAATAATGAATAAGAAACTCAGGTTTGCTCTTTGATTGTATGTTGGAGTCAGCAAGCAGCCTGATTTCTTCTTCTTTTGTTTGTGGTTGAGTCTCAGTCTGAGTTCAACCCTGAGCTGTAAGTCTCAAGTGGAGCCTCGAGTTACTAGTTACCCTTTGTTTGTTCACTAGTCATGACTTGAGTGACTGTGAAAGTGCAGGAATCTTTCGAAGTGTGTTGCAGAGTGTGTAAGCATAAGGGAGTATTCTACACCCTACTTTTGATGTACCAAAGCAAGGATGCTAAGTACATCAGTCCAGTGAAGATAACCCAATCATTGTGATTGTGTTCTGCTCAAGATGGCAAGAGAGTGCAAGGTCAGTTGGGAGGAATGACATGTCAGTGTTTTCTTGTGCATGAGGCGGGAATACATGCTGAGCGCGGACATTTTAACATTGTAACATTTTGACACTGTGACGTGATTGAAAAGGGCTGTTGAAAATACTGGGGAAGCTGTACTTAACCCAGGTTATGTGAAGTTTATAATAATCTATTCTAATAACTCCATTTCTATTCTCTGATAGGACTAATCTGCAATTTGACTCTATTGTTGAACTATAATTAGCTGTAATTTTATTATATATATATATATATATATATATATATATATATATATATATAGATAGATAGATAGATATGTGTGGAGAGAGACTGTAAACTATAATTATCCGAATGTGGGTTCATGGAATATTGATGTCAAATTATCTATTTCATTGTAATTGTCATATGTATATTTAATTTTCTTTTAATAAATTTATTGTTACACATAGTGATATTGATATTCTTGTGTTGGAGAAGAAAGTGGGTGGATGGGGGCTTGCTAAATATAGATTAAAGTCGGATTTGTCTTCTTAGTATTTTAGTAAGAAGTTTTCCACCTGCAGAAAACCTTATGTGACTGTAAATGTTTTATGTTGTGGAACTGTGAAAATGTTTACAATGCCAAAATATCCGCCAAGGGAGAGACGAGTGGTGTCTGTTGGAGGATCATTAATAAAATAAAATTAATATTCTCATCACTTGAAATTAGTTATGAAAGATTAATTAATAATAATAATTATCTTCATTAACTAAGTGGCGCATATGTCACATTCTGGGTCTTTTAGCTTTTCTTTTTTTAGCTTTGATTCTTGTGGGGCCCTGTTTATTGACTTTCTTCAGATATGATCGAAGGATCATCATCACTAAGTCACAGTCACTTCAAATGTCTGCTCCTGGGAAACTTCTTGTATAAGCAATGTTTATGATTGGTATGGAAACTCCTCTTCACCATGATATAATCAATCTGGTTATGGTGTTTTCCAATAGGGCTATGCTACTTCCACCTTTTGTAATGCTTTGTGTGGACCAAACATGTTCATCAGCTTCAGATCATTAGAGCTGGCAAATTCCAGGAGCCTTAAACCTCTGTCATTGGTTTCTGCACTGCAGTAGCATCCACAAGTGTCCTTCCAGTTCTCAATGGCATCTTCTCTCATTTTGGCATTCCAGTCTCCTTGTACCACAAGAATGTCTTTCTTAGGGGTCTGGTCCAGGACTTCTTGCATCATTATGGTCTGTAGAGGGAGCATAAGCTTGTACAAAGGTGATATTGATTGGGGTTGCCTCAAGCATATGGTGATGAGCCTGCTGGAAATTGGCTAACAACTCATGACAGTATTCACGTTTTTGTGGACGAGAAGTCCTACACCATGTTCATGTTTATCATCTCTGCCAGTATAGTTTATGGCTGTCCTTTGTTGATGTTTCCCCAAAGTTCTTCCATCATGTTTCACACAGTCCCATGATGGTCCAATGGTATCTTTTCATATCGTGCCAGTTCTTCTACCTTTCCTGGCATTATTAATGTTCTAGTGTTCTATGTACCAATACTGATGTTGTTTTGATGATGATGGTACACCAGTAGTACACTTATTACCTCTGCCCTAGGGTAAAACAGAAGGCATGGTCCTTGTTCCAGGCTTTGACTGATCCAGTATGGGTTGAAACAAGGTTGTTATTACATGTGGTGTGTCTTGGGCAGATGAACTTGATGGAACCCATCCCTCTCTGGGCTGTTGACCACAGCTAAAAACTCCACATTACTAGTGGCTTGCCTTGGTTCTGGACACATGATCATTGAGCCTATATCCCATGCAGATGTGAATATCTGCCCACTGCCCACATGGCTGCATTTATTATTTATTAGTATACCAAATACCAAAGGTTATCAAACCTTGAGTCTCTGTTTAATCTCTGCTGTTGCTTTTGTTGAAAATACTTTAAAACTAAAACAAGAACACAATATTTAAAAAGTACAACTGATATTATTCAATTTTAATTATTAACACCTCTACTTCCATGAATGTCTCATCCATTATGATTTAATATTATTCAGTCAGTGTTTAAAAAATGTTCTGATATTTAGTAATTTTACTCTGAAGAAAACAATATGCACCTTGTTAAATAATATATACACTACCATTTCTATAATTTTATTTTTGTTCTTAAGCAAAAGTAAAAAGTTTTTATTTAAAAAAGTATTAAAATTATTCCAAATAACTGATTGTGAACACTTTTGTAAGTTTTAACTTTTATATCTGTACAGGAGATTTCTAAAAAAAAAAAAAAAAAACCAATAATAAATTCAATATAAATATCTTTTGGTTAAAAGTAATAAAATATTTAGTTTACTCAAATTATATTTATAATACAATTAATGAAATATATATAATTAGATAATTACAAATGTTTTATATACTTTGAGATTAATACCTTTTGTGCTTGAACACAACTTGTTCTGCATGCTTTCAATGCACTGCAAAACTTTACAGCTTTTCTCTGCATTTCAAGAGTCTCTCCCATAACAGAGTCAACCAGAGGGAGCTTCACTAAAGAAATAAAGATAATAAAGAGATAAAGAATTTATTTGAATTTTGTTAAATTTATAAATGAAAAATACTGCAAACCAAAAATAAGAATAAAAAAAAATATTTATTTTTAAAATTAGCAAAAAAATTAATAATTTAGATCTTTATTATTTTAACAAAAAGGATGCAAACTTTCTGTCACTGGTACTGATAAGTTAACAATTCCAAATTTCCAGACATCAGACTGCCCCCTCAGTATCACCAAGGTGTCTAAAATTTTCCAAAATGTTTGTATGAACAAACAGCTTGTGAAATTAACAATTAATTCTGAAACTTGATAAGCATTGGGATAACAATGTACATTAATAAATTTATACTGATTTACAATTAGTGAATTACATGGTCAGATATTATTTAACAGACCTTACCAAGAAAATATAATTATATCACTAAGTATATATATATCACATAATTTTATTATGTGTCTCTGAAATGACTTTTTAAAAAATTGTCAATAGATTATATTTATAAATGAAACAGAGCGCTAAGAAAGTTAATACAATAATACTTAATAGGTTTAATTTATTTTTAAAATGAACAGTCAATTATTTAAAAGAGTATTGTTTTACTTTCATTATGAAACCAGCAGTGATTTTTTTAAAAATTACTTTTATTCTTAGTCTGATTTAGTAATAAAATGCGGTTGTAGTGATAAATGAATAGTGTGGAAATTATAGTAAGCCTAATAAGGTATATGTGCCAATAAATAAGGTTAGCCTCTGGAATTTTTAATGGTGTGTTCGAACAAAGTGTATATACTTCTATATACCCGAAACAGGAGTGCTGTTCAATGGAATTGTTGGAATTTGAGCACACAAACGATTTCTATCAAGAAGTGTGGTGTGTTGTTTCTTGGATAGAAATGTTGGACAGGCTGAATTTTCCGTAAAAGAAACGTCCACATTGCCATGGATTCCAAAATCTTGAAATACCACTCTGAGAAATTTTTTATAGGGATCCTGCATACCTGCCAATCGCCTATTAATTTCTACTGGAAAATATGTCGGCAAATCCATACTAAATAATAAATCATACGCGCATCCTTCGGTAATGTGTTGACAAACTTTAGTAGAACACGAGGTTTCCATAGGGGGGATTACTCTATGCTATGGTTACATGTGAAAATTCCAGCAGTGTTATTCGATTCTTGTTTTAAATTTATTAGTTTAAAAAATATATACATAAAGTTGAACGGTTGAAATGAGCTTCAATAATTGTTACTTTGTGGCACTTTGATACTGTTGCTCAAATAGTTGAGCTCATCAAAGCTACCCATTCAAATATTCCTGACCAAGTTAGAAAAATAATAATTTGATTTTTCAACTGTATTAAGATAATTCAGTTTGCTTGTATAGAACTGATTCAGATTTTAAAACAAAACAATAATTTTCAGTTTGAAAATTAAGTATAAAGTTTGTACTTTACCAGTTAGTACTGTTCAAGCACAGCTCAACGTGTTACTTAATGAAGTCCTCGTCAGAGTACTTGTAAATGAGTATGAAAGTAAAAATTAAAAGTACGCCAAATTTGTATTTTCAAAATGCTTTTTAACGGATTGTATGAATTCATCTGGCCACAGTAGAAAATTAGTATTTTCTTTCAACAGCAAGAACAACAAAAATGCCATAACAGTTTGGAGAGAGAAATAAAACATTATTAATAGTTAATACTCATTAAGACGATAGAATCCACTTGATTTATTAATGCACATTATTCCTTGATCGGGAGTAAAAGTTACATTGTCTAATATTATTATTAATACTAATTACTATTGCATACTTCTTAGATATTTTATTTCTAAATATGCAGTAATGATATTTTTCTGATTCTTAGGTTTGCATACATTTTCATCTGTTATTATTTGAGTAACTAATTTGCTTAAATTTTATGTACTATACCAGAAGCTAGTAGTAATTTTAATAAAGAAGTTAAGAACTATCCAGAGCTATTTTTATAATAATAATAATTGTCCTGGATCTTTTTTTTTTTGTTGTTGCTATGGTACATGTATTATTTCTATCATTAATTAATAGTAGTGAAGTGAGAAAAAAACACTTTTACAAAATAAAATATTAAATTTACATTGAAAATTTGGGAATTTATGCTTTGCTATAGGCCTATAGATTTTAGAATAAGAAAAAATAAAATATAAATATTTAAAAAATCACATTAAATAAATGATATTTTTTGTGTAAATAAATTAAAATATTCATTCTCTTTCCTGTACAATTATCCATACTGAAATTGTCACCTGCTTCAATGATGTTCAACCAAAGGGTAAGTTGATATTATTAGTATACCAATTACCTTAATACGATTTATACTATATTACTATTAGAGTGTTAGCAAAAACTAATGAAGTTTGAAGTAATTTAATAATATCATATGGATCTAACTCTAAGAATTGTAGGGATGTAAATTCATTGGGTGAACTGACTTAACAGCCTTTTGTAGTCGTAATATAATTGGTTATATACAATATTTACTTATGCATCACATATTTATTGCTATAAAAAAGTATAATAATGAGGCATTGGTCACAATCTCTAGAACAGTAGAAGTGAAAGCAGTAAATTTTGATGTTTCTGTTTTTAATTCAAACAGAATAATTTTATGACATATTCTTTTGTGACATATGACATATTCTTTTCATTATACTTGTAGTCTATATTTTATCTCATTACACTTGGCCTTTGAATTTTGTAAATAATTAACAGAGCATCTTCAGAATTTTTTGTAAATGCAGGTGGAAATTATTACACTTTTCTTACATTTTTGTTTGTATTGGAGCTAAACACAACGTTTATATTTGTATTTCATTAGCTTCCACTATTTGTTGAAAAATACAAATTAATAGATTTTTATTTTATTCAGCTCTAATTTCTGGATTAAAGAAATGGCTGAATCAATGAGATTTTGTACCAGCATCATTTTGTTTAAAAGAAATGTTTTCCATATACAGTAAATGTGCAAAGGAACTAGGAAGTCTTTAGTATGGACATGATTCTTTTCTTAGTAAACCTTTTTACATTATGGAGTATATATATATATATATATATATATATATATATATATATATATATATATATATATAAAACTCAATAATATATATAAAATTTTAAGTATCATCAGGAGCAAATGTTTCAGGAAGTGACCAATTTCCTTATTAGAGTTTGTCCTGTAGCATATCATTATCAATTATCATACACTTAAGAAACAATTGAAAGATGAGTAGAGGTGCTACATCCATTATCCACAATATCATATGATATTTTGCAAAAGAGATTGAAATGACAGTATATACTGCCTTCTCCATCTCTGGGACTAAACAAGTTTCATTGTTTGATCTAAAATTAAGATACACTACTTAGTACTTTGCTTAGTTTTAAAACTAATTTCTGATTTAACTGTAAGAATTAATTTTATAGAATTAATTATTCCTGTTTTTATTAAACCCTGAATGTGCATGAAACATGATGTACATATTTTCTTTTTCTGAATTAATATGTTAGTTTTCTTAAGTCTATTAAAATGTATTAAAAGTACAAAATATAGTATATTTCACTCTAAGTTTAAAATTTGAATTTTAAAAATCATTCATAACATGCATTCACTACAGAGTTTAATCAAAGTTTTCTAGTGATCTTTAAATTTAATCTTGAAATTAATCAGTGGCATTTGGATATATAAATTACATACTTTGTACTGCATGAGTTTCCACTAATTCAGATTATTCTCAAATTATAAAAGTAATTTACTGTTTTAAAAAAATAATGACTGACTAGAAAAGTTTCTTCCTCATTCATAGTTTTATATTCATTCTTTCTCATTTCATTTCTTTGTTGTCCTCTTTCTGTTTGAGATTTTCTCCTTGGTTTCTGCTTTTTAAAAAAATCTTTTTTTCATCTGCATTTTTTTCCTCCACATTTCTTCATTTTCTCGATCCTCTGTTACTATTATTATTTTCTACTTATTTATCCATATTGGCTAGATTCAGTAGATTGATGATTTTCAGTTTCTATCTATTCTTTCATATATATATTAAAATTTATTAACAGCTGGACAGCAGTTGCTACATGGCGATGGGTTGCCAATGATGACAATTGTGGTATTTGTCGCATGCCATTTGACGGATGCTGCCCTGACTGTAAGCTACCCGGTGATGATTGCCCTCTAGGTGAGATTGTCAGAAGATGGCAGTGGGATTGATTTTTTTTTAAGGATAAGATTTTATCCCAGCTCTTGGTTAGTATCAAGTCATTTGTTTGTTCCATTACATACCATAATAATAGGCTAAGTAATGTGTACTTCCTTTTTTTAATAATTGATTCATGTTTGCTGTTCTCTTATGTTGAGTGATATTTCTTTAACAGAGGCATTGTGCTGATTGTTTACATTTTTTCTTTGCCTTCTATACACACTCTCCATTTGCCATTGACATTTTGGAATTGAGATTTAAGTTGACATTCTTTCAATGAAGTAGGGTTCAGGCAGTTTTTTTCAATGAAATAATGTTTATAATAATTATTATCAGACTTTCCTTTCAATGAATAGAATATAAGTTGACTTTTTTCAGTGAAATAAAATATAAGTTGACTCTTAATGAATTAACATAGTCTTTCGATGAAGTAGCTATAAGGTAACTTCCCACCCTCCCTTAATTAAATATTGTTTAATGAGATTATCTTTTTAGAAAATAGGGTATAAAAAGTGACTTTACTTAAATTGTTAAAAAAAAAATGATTTGTTTTAACTTTCTTTCAATGCAGCAAAGTATAAGGCAACTTGCTAATCAGTGAAATAGGGTTCATAGCCACCTTGAAAAATTAGAGCCATCTTCAGAAGTACTTGATTTTTCTTTTTTGGTCCTTGATAAGCAGTTGAATTTGCCTATACCCTTGAATGTCCCACCTCACCCCTTTTTGAATAAAACGCAGTGAAAATATTTTAAAGTCATATTACCGCCATCACAGTTTCTTTACTTTCGGATTTCAGTGCAGTTTATTTTGGTATCTCATTTCAGCTCCTTTCACTTTTTAAGCGCTGCGATTCAAGATAGGCTACCGGAAATTCCTATTCAGAACACTTGGATATAGCTATCATATAAATATCATAATTCAAATTCGAAATGGGGCTTGTACTTTTGTTTCAGCTAAGCACAGCTTTTACATTAATTGCTTTAAGTGTGAATATACAAACATCTTGAATATCTCTAGATTCCTATCACTTATGGAATTGCAGACTACTGTTGGTGCTTAAAATATTCTTTTTGCATATAAAGACATTTTTTGTTGTTGTACATCCAGCTTTTGCTTTAATATATTACACTTGAGAGTGTGGAAGTGAATTTCCATTTTCTATGAGAAATGGAAATATATCTGAGTATGCTTAGAAATCCCATAAGAAAAGTTCTCCAAAATCTGTGCTTTCAGAGTTACTTCCCTTGAGATAGTAGGCAAACAAAACTTTGACGATAATATTAGGATCAGTGAGAGTTTCAGAAGAATTAACAGTGGGCAGAGGACGTGTTATTTAAGAATGTACCAACAACTCTGTGAGAACAATAGGCATTTCCTGTTTTCATTTATCGCTTGATGAATAAAGGAGATCGTTTTGAGAAATTTGATTATAATGATGATACACTAGCGGTGCCCATCCTGACACATAATGGTTGCTTGAGTCTAAGACTCCTGTAGTTTTTATGCCATTCACTGTTTGTACTACTACTACTACTACACACACAACACAGAGCTTACAGTTGAGACTTCTGACTGGCTACCTTACACGACAGTTATAAAAAATATTAACGTTTTCTCACCAAAAGGCTTGATACACAAATTATTATAATATTAATAAAAATATGAATGATTTGATTTTTTTAAATTTTTCTTATTTCAAAATTTATAACAAAATTCTTCTAAAGAAGAGTTGTTGGATTTAAAAAAAATAAATAATTTTAGTACCATAATGTGTTCCATTATTTGCTAGTATTAAAACACATCTTCACATTTAATTTTAAAACATCTTTCATAAACTCTATAATTGTAAGAAAAGAAAGTGTAAATTTATTACAAGCGCTTTTTATATAATGAAGAGCTGTGTTTGCGCATATAAAATATAATACATTCTCTGAAAAGAACTTCTGTATTTTTATCATTTAGAATATATAATTTTAACTTTGCCATTGCATACATGAAGAGTCTTACTATTTACAATGTAAAAAAGTGAGCATTTATTCATCTTGTAAAATATGATTACTAAATAGTATATATTCAAATGATAATATTTCCTAAACTGCTTGAGGTTTTCTCTTAAAATTTGGAAAGCAACCTTATGTCATCTAATACTATTATCATATAGATATAATTTTTTCACTCTGTCTATTCGTGCAAAACGCTAAAGACTTTGGAGTGACACTAAAGTGTCCTTGACATTTGCACACATGGGAGTTTTTCTTTTTTTACATGGCCAGCTTTATGTTGCATTCATGAACCAGAGGCAAGATCAAAGTACTCATCAAAAAAAAAAAAAAAGAAAAACAAACGATGGTGAAGTAATTTGATAAATGATGCTCAAGCACATGGGAGTTTTTGGGAGTGACACTAAAGCATCCTTGACCTTCAAGTATATGGGAGTTTTTTTCACTTTACCAGTTTTTATGTTGCATTGTCATATTCACTAAACAGAGACAACATCAAAGTGCTCATTAGAAAACCCAGGCACTCAAGGTCATTTGCTAATGATGCATGAAATTTTAACTCACAGTGTGAAAGTAATAACCAAGTAGTGAACTTTTAGTAATAAGTACTAAGGAACAAAAGTTATAAAAACTATCAGCAGGTGTTTGGAACGGGAATAATGGATAGAATGATACATTTTTAACTCCTGAAATGTTTCGGCCAACCCATTCCACACTATGCAATCAAGTACACTATGACGTCAGTACAGCCACAGGCACTGAGTTTAATTTCATTCCACCAGTTGACCCAGGAACACACTTTTTTGTTGCTATGAGCCTGCCTGGAATACATAATGTTGAGTGGTGTGATGGTAACCCATCCAGTATGGCAGCTTAGGTACGGTCAAGGTCATTTGCTAAATGATGCTCAAATTTTCATTTTTACTTATAATCATGCCTTCTGATAAACAAATTCATTTATGTTACTATCAAAGCATTCATTTTTAATTTTCCACTCTGCAAAATCTAGTGTAAACATACTTGTTTTACTCTAAATCATATTTGAAAAAATTGTTGCTACCACCTACTAATAGAGGACTTTATACAGTGAAATAAAATTAAAATTGGCTATCAGGAAAATAGAGTATAAAATTAACCTTTTTAAATTAATTTATTATTTTTATTTAAATCTGTACATAGTTAATTGTTTTCTTGCCCATACTATTTTTCTGTGCCGTAAAATAGTAAATAGTTCATTTGTTTTTAAAAGTTAAGTAAATTTTTGAATTATTTTGATATTGCCTCATATGGTGAATAGATCTTCTTACATATCATAATTTCATAAATTGGAAACTTGGTTTATCAATATTTTTTTGGTTTTGCTAATATATTCTAATAATGGCAGAATGAGATTTGTGTAGGTTTGTGCTTAGATTTATACATATAAACTATGTGTTTAGATTTATACATAACTTTCAATCAGTTACACTATAGTATTATTTATTATCTCAATATCAGTAAATAAATCACTTAATGAAAGTATATCCTCATAAATGCTTTATTAGATTTTAAATTTACAAAATAATTATAATAATTGCAAGAGAGCATAATTGCAACTTAGAAAAATAAGTAATTTACTTAGTTACTTTCTATATAATTTTCTTTCATTTCAAAATCATCTTCATAAACATATTTCATTTTAAATTAAATAATCAAAATTAAACTTAAAGTACTAAATTTCAAGTAATTTTAAATCAAATTTTAATTGATGAAAATGTATTAGTGTTTGCCTTAACAATGCATGTGACATTACGAATCAATGATACACAGATGAACAGAACTAAACTGATTAAAATTTGGAAATATTAATTTATAAATTAAGTTGTACAAAGAATAACAATTAGTTGTACTGTTAAAATATATATAATTAAGATTTAAAGAATTACATGTTTTGTTCTTGTTGTTTTAATACTTTTTACCATTTCATTATTTAAGCCTATTAACCTCAAAATTATATTATTTAAGACATATTTTTTAATATTTTTCAGTGTGGGGCCAATGCTCTCATTGTTTCCACATTCACTGTATCGTCAAATGGCTGAATTCTCAGCAGGTTCATCAACCTTGTCCAATGTGTCGGCAAGAGTGGAAATTTAAGGAGTGAATTGTGTGCAGTCATTGCAGATTTTGTGATGCACAGATTAAGTTCAAAGCAATAAAGGACATCAGATGCTTTCAGGTCATGGTGGAACATGTGGGTGGAGGGACATGTAAATAGTCCAAAGTATTATATCTATCATCATTTATTAAAATATTATTTGATTTAAATAGCATCTGTAAGTTTGTGTGCACATATAATTTTGTGACTGAAGAATGAAATAAAATAAGACTGAAAAGCAAAGCGCAGGGCATGATACACACACCATCATTCTGAAACGTGAGGACTAAACCAAAGTACTTCTGATTAATATATATCAAATAAGTTATTTACACTGCCAGTCATTTTAATACAGTCAACTCTCAGTAAGTCGAACTTCATAAGCCAATTTCTTGGTAATTTAAATAAATAAATTTTCTTTAAATATTCTGGGCATTCTTTATTGCACTGTGCAAATTTTGTCTTCATATTTAAAATGGAAACAAGGGTCTTATGAATAGTCTTTTTCTTATAAATCACAAACTGATTGGTAATTTATGTCAAGGGTTATTAAGTATACTGAAATGCAAAATCTTACATTGCTTTATATTAGTAATCTTTAAAAAAAAAATATCTAGCCCACCTGCCTACAGGTAGCCCATTATTAAAGGAAATTATCAGTGATGAAGTAAACATGTCCAAGTTCTAATATTTATATCATGAAACTAAAATGAAGAAGCTGAGAAAGTACCATAACGTGTACGCATGCACACAAGAATGTTCAAGAACACATTTATTTTAAGGACTCATTTTTTTTTTTAAAGTGTGCAGCCAAGAAATTCGTGTATACTTAAGGAGATTGTAGTGAAAAGTATGGACTTAAACATGTACACTTTAAAGAGTCTTTTTTGAAAAGTGTGGACTCCAGACTAAAACATGTATACTTTAAGGAGTCTATGTTGAAAAGTGTGAACTCAAAAAGAAAAAGAATAAGATTATGACTACCCAGCTCTTAAAGACTGATTTCTTGATTAAATAACCTTTGCATTGCACATTGAAATCCATTCCTATAGGTGGCAATTTGTTGAAAGTAAAAAGGGCTGAATAAAATACTTTAGAACTCGATTTGATTGATTTAAAAGCAAGCAGTGGTTAATTTGGTTGATTTAAAATCCTGAAAAGAATGACATTTTTTCTTAATTTTGATATGAAAGAACATTCATTAATGACATCTGTTCACACTTTGTTGAGGTGACAATTGTATAAACACTTCGCTAGTCAGAAACAAAATAATTCATCATAAATGAGGTGCATTTGTTTTAACAAACGTTTGTCACATAAAACCTTGGTTTTAAACCTGTTGCCTGTCAACATCACCTAGTAATGCATGTGTGAGCCTATCAGGTTATTTTATTATTGTTCACAAAAAATTGTAATGGTGACCTTACTAAAAACTGAGATGTGGCTTAATTATAAATGGATTTTGAAAAAGCACATAGCTGCTATTTGCATTTTTGGGAAAATATTTACAGTTAATTGTTGCTCCTAGCAGTCATACATGCAGTTTTATTTACCGGTAATCATGTCTTTAGTTTTGTTTACCGAGCAATCATGTCTTTGGCTTTATTTACTTAACACTAATATCTGCCTTTATTTACCGAGCAATCGTGTAATTGGTTTTGTTTATGAACAATCTTGTCTTTGGTTTAGTTTACTAACAATCATGACTTTGGTTTTGTTTACTAACAATCATATCTTTGGTTTTGTTTACTAACAGTCATATCTTTGGTTTTGTTTACTAACAATCATAAATTTGGTTTTGTTTATTAACAGTCTTGTCTTTGGTTTTGTTTACTAACAGTCTTGTCTTTGAAACACTAGTGGAAATGCAAAGTTCTTTTACCACTGGGAATAGTGCATCATTTTTCATCTTCAACACATGTGATTGATAAAATCGTCATGATTAACTCAGAAATGATAAAAGCATCATTCAACTTTATTGTATTTAGTTCATGTACAAAGTCCACATTACATAAGGAATATAATTTTTCAAATTCACTAAAGTATTATTGTGAACAAAGCCATCACTGCGCCTAATATCTGGAAATGAAAGATTTGGAACTACTGAACGAAGCCATCACTGCGCCTAATATCTGGAAATGAAAGATTTGGAACTACTGAACGAAGCCATCACTGCGCCTAATATCTGGAAATGAAAGATTTGGAACTACTGAACGAAGCCATCACTGCGCCTAATATCTGGAAATGAAAGATTTGGAACTACTGAACGAAGCCATCACTGCGCCTAATATCTGGAAATGAAAGATTTGGAACTACTGAACGAAGCCATCACTGCGCCTAATATCTGGAAATGAAAGATTTGGAACTACTGAACGAAGCCATCACTGCGCCTAATATCTGGAAATGAAAGATTTGGAACTACTGAACGAAGCCATCACTGCGCCTAATATCTGGAAATGAAAGATTTGGAACTACTGAACGAAGCCATCACTGCGCCTAATATCTGGAAATGAAAGATTTGGAACTACTGAACGAAGCCATCACTGCGCCTAATATCTGGAAATGAAAGATTTGAAACTACTGAACGAAGCCATCACTGCGCCTAATATCTGGAATTGAAAGATTCAAAAACTACTGAAGTTAAAGACACTATGCTGTTCACTTTTTTAATATGCTATAATAGGGACTAAAACTACAGTTGTGTGTGTGTCAGAGGGGTGGGTGGATGAAAACAATGTAGCAAACTTAGATAATCAAACATCTATTGTAATTCTTTTCCATTTCTGTTCTGCTTCTCCTAAACAAAAACTGCAAAGTGGCAATAACAAATAAACTTTGCACAAGTGTTCGTCCCGTCATTGTAAGCATGACGTCATTATCTTCTCATAAACAAAAACTGTGCAAAGTGGCAATAACAAATAAACTTTGCACAAGTGTTCGTCCCGTCATTGTAAGCATGACGTCATCTTCGATCGGAACATTAGAACAATAGACATTTTATTTCTACAGTTATCCTTTTGAGTGGAAATGGGGCTATCAGATGTCAGAATCTCTCTCCATCTTCCGTTGTATGTACCGAATAAGTGGCAATCTTTCGAACCTCCCTCATTTTGTTTTCATTGTTTTGTTGTGCGTGATGAAGGTTTCACCGATGAAGCAAATTAAAAATCACAGATTTTGCCTAAATATAAAAGAAAACGATATGTTCATAACAGTACACGTATACATTAACATTTGTAAATCCAATTACATACCTATGCATAATTTTAACACGTTTTACATGTTGTATACCATAGACCCAAAGTTTATAATAAATGATATGCATTATATATGTGTATTAATAAAAGTTAGCATGAACTAGTGTTTATTCATTAAAATGATTGCCGAATAATCTGCTTATTTCACTAAAATTAAGCATGATCTAGTGTTCATTCATAGCGTACCAAACTGTCGAGATATCGCAGATGCTGAATGGACGAAAACAATGCAAAGAAAACAACGTTGTACATTTCTACGAAATGGATTGTTATAAAGTACATCTTGGCGCAGAAAAGGCAATCGCCATATGGTTCTAAGAGAAAATATCCTTCCATCACCTTCACACTCGAACATAAGTAACAGACATACTTATGTGGCCATTTTCTTTATTCCAGTCTTTTAAAGACTCTAAGCAAGAAATATAAAAGTGCTCCAGTTGAATTTGAGATGTCACGCGACTGTCTCAGGCTTCGAGAAGATGTTTTAACTTGTTTACGACTTTCAAAACTAGCTTAGTGTTTCGATCAGTTGATGAGTTTTTCAGCTTTGACATAATGTGTCATAACTAGCCTACCGTTTCGATCATAATAGAATACAACATGGGGAAAAGTCTTCCCACAAATACACATCTACAAAACAAGAAATGGGATAAAAAGGGATACAACATGCCAAAAGCAAGAATAATAAAAAAAAAATCAAGTGGACAGAAAATAAGATACCCCCATACCAGCAAACTAAAAAATTAATAGAAAAATACAAATTGAACTCACTAAAATGAGAAGATACCAAAAACAAACCTCAGCCCCCCCGCCGGACAATCAATAAACAAAAAATAGACTCAACACAAACAACCAATAAAGCAGAACCAACCACACTTAGCGAAACAAAGAGCACTAGAACACATAAATAAAAAATACTTCAACCATCACCACATATACACTGACGGATCCAAAAGCAAAATGGGAACAGGGGCAGCAGCACATACACCCACATTCACACAAACATATAAAAGACATTCAATACTAACAGCAGAACTAGAAGCAATCCAAAAAGCGCTGACAATAGCAAAAAACACCGTAACAACCAAAACAAATTCTCATACTAACATCACTACAAAATTTAGCTAACCCCTTCCAAACCACAAGAGTACAAATCACCAATGCAATATGCAAACAAATAACTACACTAGAAAAAAAAGAAATAAAAACAACACTGTTATGGATCCCCAGTCACATAGCCATATCAGGAAATGAAACACCAGACAAAGAAGCAAAATATGGAAGCAAACATGGAATACTTCTAAACACCCCAATACATATATCAGAACTGCAAGCACAAATAAAGCAAATCTTTAAAAACAAGATCCCCACCCATACTTAAAGAATATAACACACAACAGAGCAATATATAGATTAAGATACAACTCCACAAGATTTACACATAACCTAAACAATGAACCAAAATCATGCACTCACTGTCGAACATACCACACAATAGAACACTTTCTACTACATTGTTACAAATACAGAGAAGAAAGAAAATGCTTGACTGATACAATGAGACTATTACATTTACCAGTTACCACACATACACTACTCTTTCCAAATAAATATCACTAAAATCAGATACACCAAGACATCATCCCATATCTCATTCACACAAACACACTTCACCTTCTATAAAAATAAATATTAATAAAACCCACCACACACACACACACACAATTACACAATAAGTAATAAAAAAGAAACCACAAACTTAAAGGAAGTTACAAATGGCTTCCTCACATTATTTTTAAAAAAAATTTCTATACATATGTTGACACAATTCCTAGGAAAAACAATGCATACAATAATTGGCACACTAATAAAGCATGTAAGTAAACTGTAAACAATGACAGGCAAGTTGAAACTAATTTCATGGCTTCCATAGGTCTTCCACAATTTTTTTTTTTTGAACATTGCTACCCTCCTAGAACAGAGTAAGGAGGAAGGCCCCACAGGAACTCTACAGAAACTGAGAACATCAAGAAGATGAAAAGTTTCCACGCAATTCCTGTGGGGTAAAGAAGAAGAAATTGCATCATGCTGTTTCGGCAGAGGTCCTGAACAATGAGTCTGCGTGGCAGATTTACTTGACCGGTCTAGGTGAGTGAGTATTTGCGTTTAAATTTACGTGATCAATGGCCAATAAACGGATTAATTGCAGCGCGTGTGTGTGTTTTGGAGATAAAATGGGATGCATTGTTATTGGATGGTCAGAGGTGGTCAGAAGTTGTTAGAAAGTCATAATCGAATTATCTCTAAATAATTGGCCAGATCGAAGGCGTGTCTAACAGACACAGGTGTGATTCCAAGGGTAATAAATGTGATAGAAAATTTTATTCTTTACTCAATTTTTCAATCGTCTCTTGGGGTGAGCGTTTTCGAGATTTGGGTCCCTCACTGTATTGGGTTGTACATGGAGCAGTAAAACCCTGGCTGGATAAGGTAAAAGCATCTTTGTATTGTATGAATGGTTAGGTTTTAGGAGGTTATATGCTATGTTTTATTTTGAACATGTTAACATTTCTTTCTTTCAGAGGCCTATGCCAAACTTAGTATTTATTAATAGAGCAACTGACTGGACACTTAGACTCTGCAATTGCTTGTGTTTCAGGGTTTCTGGCTTATTCTGGCTTTTGTTTTGTGTTTGTTCCTTGCTTTGATTCTAACTTTGATTTGATTGCCACAGGAGATTTGGAATCTATTCCTGATGTGATGTCATGTACTATTGAGTCTACCAGAGTGTGTACGTCACTCCAGTGTATCGAGATAAGTTTTGATTGCGAAAGTGTGACTAGAACCGAAGGCGGCAGTATGATGACAACTGTTACTTATTTTTCTAATTAAATGTCCTGAGTTGTTTTTGTATAGTTCTGCTATTTTAGAGTTTGGTATTGCATATGAGCTTAATCTTAGTGCTTTGTTTTGTATTTTTTGTCATTTTGTTGTTGTATTTTTGGGTTATTTGTAGCCGTATATGTTGTGCTTCCATTAAATTATAGAGTATATTAAGTTTTGTTTGCCATTTGTAGTGTTGTTGTTATTATTATTGTTGATAAGTACTCAGTGCTTCAAGAGTGTCCCCTTTCGTCGTGTTAGACGTCAATGAAGAGAAGCGCGAGCAGATGTGCACGCGCTAATCAGAATAAACCAGCGTGCTGGTAATCTCTTCGCCAGCTCCCAGGTCGGTAAACTTGCCAATGTCAGGGGATTTGCCATACTGGTTTCATCGTGATGAAGCTGAGACAGCGCCTTCTACTTCTAGGGATCGGAAGCGTGGCGTCTGTTCTTTGTTCTCATTTCATTATAGTGACGTTAACCTGGAACGACCACGACCACGGGGCGGTGAAAGAAATAAGAGAATCTTTACAAAATCAGTTCACTGTTGACCAGAGGACGGAGGTTTATAAGTTTGTGAGCCAATTGACAACCGACGAATTTCGTGAGAATTCTTCCTACAAGACAGGTGAGTACGTTAATTCCTTGAGACAAAATTGTATTAATTTTCTTTATTTCCGTATATCAATATATTTCGGTGAGATTTGCCTGTGGCTGTAGGTTCACGCAGGCATGCACATATAAGTAAATATAAACAAGGACACGAGCGCAATATAAATAGATATAAAACAAGGACACGAGCGGACATATAAGTAGATATAAACAAGGACACGAGCGGACATATAAGTAGATATAAACAAGGAAGACATAAAAGAAATGGCGGATGATTGTGCCTTTCATATGTGGAGTAAAGTGATTGAATAACCGTCATATACACCTCTTGATATAAATGTGTGCATTAATAAGCAATATTCAAGTAATAACAACTGTTTCCTTCAATCTTGCAACTTGGATTGTTGTTCTGATATAAACAGCTTTCATTCTGGATGCAGTTTTATAATGAAAAAAGGTGAAGGATGCCGCTGGATCAGGACTGAACCGATAGCTGGAGGTGTCATGTATGAGGAGTGTGGTGAGTGCAACTTAGAGATGTTTTGTTCTGTGATGCATTTAAAAATCAACAATAAGAGGAATTGTTCAATTATTTTGAAAATCCATATCTCATTGAAACGAAAAAAAAAAATAAATAGTCAAATCATCTAATTTTGATTACAGTTATTGTGATAGAATGCATCATTATAAAGCTTCAATTTTATAAAGATGGAGTATATATAACTCTTAAAATGTGTATTATCATATGAAGAGAAGAAAGAATCAGATTGATGGACAAAACAAATCTCATAAAAATAAAGGATATTACACAGTTGACAGGGTTGAGACAGTGTAGGATTTTTGAAAGATCTAAAATTTCCACAGAGAGATTTTTAGTTGAAATGGGGGAGAAGCACAAGTACTTTTGATTGTTGTGGAAGGAGGTTGAGAGGAGAAGGAATAATGATTTGATTCTGTATGGCATTGTTATTATTCACATCAAGGAGTGACATGTGTGGTAAGCACATTACGTAATCTGCATCATAAAAAGATTGACGTCATCAATCATACATAGATTCCAGTCTAGTGTATTGCCGAGAATTAAAATGGAAGACAAACACAACACTAGCTACAAAAACATTAACATGCAAAAGCAGAACAACTGCAAAGAAACAGTTCATACATAATGTCACGGGCGGGGGATAATCAGAAAATTTTTTTTTTTTACCCTTGATTATCTCCACTTGCCCATGTTCCAAGTGTGTCTGTGAGCAAAATATTAATTATGCACACTGTCAGGAGTTAGTTTCCATTTACTGTCACCCCAGGGCCCTGCTTATTTTGTTTGGGTACACTGTCAGCAAGTTTGCTAATTTCATGTTTTCAACACATTAAATACATTTGATTAATTATTTGTGTTCGATAATTATGTTCAGAATATGTAGAAAATATAGACAATTCTTATTATAAATTTAATTAGGAATTATATTTTAGGAGTATTGCACCTCAGAGTAATGCACCTTCATAGCATCAGTAAAGTGGGGATACTTGCCAGAATTTTATCTGTGAGAGAGTGAGAATTTGATTGTACATAAAAAGACTAATGGGAGCTCTTTTACTTTAGTGTGCGTTTGGTCTGGACTACAGAGAGGTGTGAGACCTCGTATTCTTTGCCTACAATGAGTTTGGACAATCTTTCTATCTTCGTCATGACCGGGAAGAAAGACTTGAATATTCTCCATATACAATATAGGGTTGGAAGTGTGTTTTGTCACACCCAATTCGTTCATGGCAACCTGTAAACAGTGTAAAGCATTGTCTGTATTACTCTACATTGGATCCTAAGCCTGGGCAGTAGTTGGTCATCAGGGACGACAAGTACTAAGGGACCAAGACTGGGTTGGGAGAAGAGTATTCTACGCCACTCACATTTCGGAACTGTCGCCATAGACAGGACTCCATGATATACATTTTGGAACCGTTGCCATAGACAGGTGTCTGTGAGCTACATTTTGATACTGTCGTCATAGACAGCCGTCCGTGTTCTTCAGCATAGAACAGGGTGTTCCAGCGTTGTGCAACGTGGGACAAGTATTGCAAGTGTGTACGCACTTCACTGTCAGTGAGCCATGTTTCGTCGTCAAGCGTGTTATTCCCAGATGTCAGTAACTGTGACTTTTTTGTGTTCACCAGCATGTCGGCAATTGTGACCATTTCGTTTTGTGCTGATGTGTGTTCCTGCATCGACAATTCAGCGTTTATTTATAACACTTGTAAGTAGGAAAACTTTTTAGAGTTGCATTACTTAGGTAGAGTAGTTATAAATGTTATCATCATTAACATTTTGAGTTTCTCATCATTGAATTATTTTGCATAAACATTGACTTTAACAACTAATTATTTATTGGATATTTTTTGCAGTTATCACTGCAGTTCTAAATTGACATTCGTTGACAGCCTATGTATGCAATGGGGTTGCATGCAGTTAATGGCAGAGGACACTTTTTGTCTCTCTCTGCCTCGCTTTTGTCTGAATTCTCTATCCCGCAGTCGAAGGAACAGCGCCTACGTTTCCTCAATGGACATGAGGATTTCTGCATTCGAATGGATGCGATGACACATTTCACTAGACAAATCATCCGGTAATGTTAAATGTCGTTGGGTTCTCTGTCATCACGGCAACCAAGAAGTAATGACAGTTACCAAGTTGGCACCAGCCAAAGCACGGATCTACCTACCTATGGAGATCTAAGACAGTGCATTGATCTGCAGCCATCACTGTGAAGACGCTAAGAGGTGTCTATATCTTCTTGACAAAGCATCCAAAGGAGCGATGCGTCATCTTCTCTTAGGAGCACCTCTTTGAGTGACACAACAGTGAACGTCACCTCTCTTCAGAGCATTCTTATGAGGTGCCATCTTTCATCACATATTCTCAAGCATCCCTTGTGAGTGACGTGACAGATTACGTCATCTTCACTTGAAGCATCTTATGAGCCAGGCTACGATGCATCATCTTCCCTTCAAAACATCTCTATGAGTGACATCACCTCTTCAAAATATCCCTTATAAGTGACACATGAGATTATGTCACTGACCTTCGAACTTTGACAGTACTGAGTAGTTTAAAAATAGAAGGCAAAAGCACACCTAGAACTGTTAGGGATAGGAACATAGAATTGTATGATTTTGTTGATTAGAAATTTGTTATTATTGCTATCATTTCTGTGAATAGAAATTCACTATTGATTTTGGATATTTGTATACAATATGAATCTCAACATGATGGCTAATGTAGGCCTATTTTTGTATACGAATTGTTGATGATAGTGGTGGCATTTACCGCAAAAAGAATTGTATGATTAACTTTTATTTTACATTTTTGGAATATTATCATTTTCATCTCCCCTTATTTCCCACAGAGTATATGACATGTTCAATGTATGACTAATCACTGTGCGAAAGAGTAGTGCCCCCTTTAAATCAGGAAATAAACAACCTGATTTAACCATTTTCAACTATCTTGTTACTCATAGTTTTTGAGAGGGGCAAAAGAATTTGTATTTATATTGTTTTATACTGTTCGTCTGTTCGTCCGTATATTCTCTTACATGATACTCGCTCACAACATACACAGCCAATAAAACGTTCCTTGGTATGACATAATAAAACTGGGCCCCACCCAATCATCAATGGTGTATGTCATGTGTGTCTATGTAACAACCTGAATGACGTATTACTGGCACATGTCACACATGCTTTTCTTGGAGATGCACTGGAGCAGGCCAAAACAGACTGCACCCACTGCATCTCTAACTTTAGCACGAGCCGGCTTAACAGCCTGCGCTTTGTGACATACATGTATCGGGCTAATAAATACCATTGCAGGAAACTGTAAGTTGAGACTGGAATATAAGAAAGAATGGAATTATAACACGATAAACTGGAAGCTTAGCATTGGTTCTCTGCTTATATTTTGCAGAGACAAGTAGCCTTTTTTGCTTTCATTTTAATATTTGATTTGAACCTCCTGGTTTACTGTATGTAAACTGCTATGGCCAACTGCAGTAAAGACATGTCTATGTAAGAACACATATACTAGAAGAAATTAAAGTATGATTGGCTCATTGAAAAAATATACATCATTAAAAGAATATTTTCATAGTACAATGACAGAGGAGATGGTTTCCGTGATTATTAGTAGGTCGGGTGAGGTAGGGTTGTATATATGTATGTGTTCTAATTCTTGTTGAACACTTACAAGTCATTAGTATAGAGTTGGGGGGGGGGGTGGCGCTCCCAAACCAGTGATGGAGGTTTGGATCATTTTTTGTATGCAAGTATTCTAGTGCAGTCTGTTGATTTATGCTGGGATTTGAGTGCTTTGGTTGATAGTAGTATAATGTGTTATCTGTAGTTACTCAATTTCTGTTCATGATGAGTACTATCTTGCGATTTGTATTGACACTATTTTAAAATTGTATTTTAGGATATAAGACTGTGTAGATATAAACAAACTATTCGAACATGGTTTCATGGAAATATTTATGTCAAGTAATATTTTTCATTGTATTTGCTATAAGTAATTTGATTGTTGACTTAATAAATGAATTGTTAACTTTATTGACCATCTTAAACATATTGATAACCTTATGTTGCAGAAGGAGGAAGGTGGATGGGGGCTTGCTAAATATAGTTTAAAGACAGATTTGTCTTCTCCTTTAGTAAGAAGTTTTCCACCTACGGAAATTTGTGTGACAGTAAATGTTTATCTTTAATGTTGAGGAAGAGAGAAAACGTTTACAGCGACCGCTATCCGCCGAGTGAGAGAGACGAGTGGTGTCTGCTGAAGAATTATAATAAAACAAATTAAGATTATCATCACTTGTAATTAGTTATGGATGTTTAATTAATTAATAATAATAATGACCATTAATTAGGTGGCGTTGGCGTCACAATATGTTTAAAAACATTATTCATTGATGGCAATGCAACACGTCACGCCTTTCTAAAAGTCTTGCATGACACTTTACAGCCAACGTCATTAGAAATACGACGGCCTTCGAAATTTTTAGTTGTCGTACCACACCATCGTGTCAAAACTGTTCGAAAGTGGATGATTATAAAATCGTTGTGCTATATTGTCCCGCGTACAGTACCCACTGACTGACTTCCAGCATCCCAATGACGGGCATGCACTCTTCCCCGAAGCTATCATAAAAGTGTTGAATGAGTACGTGCGTGCGTGTGAGTGTGTGTGTGTCTGTCTGTGTGTATGTGTGTGTGAATATTTGTGTGTTTGTATTGAGGGTGGAGGAATAAAACAATAATGATAGCAATATTCGCGAGAAAAGATTGCTTGCAACAATTACGACGTGTAACTCATTGCTCAGTAAACTGCACAACTCAAGACTATCTGAAGGCGTGACATAACAAGAATAAAACTGCGCAACTCAAGACTTTCTGAAGGCGTGACATACCAAGAATAAAACTGCACAACTCAAGACTATCTGAAAGAGTGACGTACCAAGAATAGCAATGCGCAAATAAATGAAAAGTCAGTCACGACTCGGACATCAAACTCTAGAAATAACTACTCACGAAATCTGCAGGCTAAGTAGAACAGATTCGCCGTGATATAACAAATGACAAAAGTGTAGGCCGAATGCTGAATGGGTCATTTTCAGTCGCCATAATTTACAGTGGGCGAAGATGGTTGTTCCCATTTGTTACACACATGTAGCGTGAAATAACCCCAGCCTCCAAATAGTCATATTAAAGACGTGTTCAACCTGTCATTTAGCTAGCTAGCTAACTCCCACTCTCCGCAGTATATTTATCCATCTAATCTCATCTTGAAATTGTCCAGCAATAGATGGATGGATAGGCGGACGACCGGAGAGAGAAGAAGAAAAGAAAAAGGAGAAGAAACTCAAAATAAATTCGGTTCATCGTCTATATCCATGTAACAGTTTCCAAAGCTAAATCTACACCTCAGTGACAGGTCTACTAAACAGGCAGACTATTTTATAGACCTCGTTGGAGACCTTCTCCAAATCTCGCAATACAAACACAGCAGCATTTAATGAAGAAACACACAATTTAATAATTTACCAAAATCAGCAGAAATCTAGATTCATTAAAAGATAGTATACGAGACACAAACGTGTCTTTTGTTTTGTGTCAGTAAACATGAGGCTAATAGCTGAAAACAATAAAATAAATTCTCGATGTTACCAGATATTGGTGAGGAGTTCCAAGATGTATGGACTACTGTAGTGGTTCCCAAAGTGTGAGACCGCGAGATATTCCAGATTAACACTAACATAAACGCACTTTGTAAGTGTTTTCTACATCGTGGCATCGTGGAAAAATTCCTGAAACACTAAGGGCGCTGTGAAATAATTCCTGAAACACTAAGGGCACTGTAGAATAATTCCTGAAACACTAAGGGCGCCGTGAACCGAGAAAGTTTGGGAATCACTGGACTAGTTCATGACTCTTTTTGTCCACAGGTAATCCTCTCATAGATGACTATGGAAAAAACACTCCTAAAGCACCTGGAGAAATGGGTGTGGCTGTCTCCATCCCTCCTAAGTTACCACCAGAAGTTAACGCAGCCTTGAAGAGATTCCGGATAAATGTGATAGCCAGTGACACCATCCCACTCAACAGGCTGGTGCCGGACTCTCGATTTCATAGGTAAAGTTGAATTAAACAAATATTCTGTAGATTTCTCTTTCAAAATGAAACTGAGACCGTATGTAGCGTACCGCACGCCTTTCTGTGAGTACGTGCATATTTTTTATGTTGTGCGTGTTGTGCATGTGTGTGTCTGTGTGTGCCTGCGTTATGCATGTTGTGTTTGTCTATATGTGTATGTGTGCTGTGTATATATGTGTGTGCCTATTTGTCTACATGCTTGCAAGAAAATGATTGAGGGAGGGAGGGAGGGAGGGAGGGAGGGAGGGAGGCAACACTATCCGCATATACGGACTCTACGTAGGGAGTACCCATTCTGAGCAGTGATGAAGAGGGATGATATTTTTTTCAAATTAATATCCAGTTCATATTTAAATATACCAAACCAGGCATCTTTCGAAACGGAGCTCCATCATTTCAATTAAAGTAAGTTTGTTTTTTTAAAATTTCCTACATATAACCGAAAGCATTAACTTTGATTAATCTGTAAGAATAATTTTGATAGTCGCCTGCTTTTGGAAATTCGCATCACGTTCAAAAATAACGATATGGAAATTTCGTGCATTTTTTTTTTTTTTTTTTGGGGGGGTCATCAATTTCAACTTCCTTGTTGATTATGCTTGTAGCAACTGTTAGATTATTTCCTTGGCAAATTTATTCATTTCACAATGTCCAGCATGCTGTTTTCCTTTACTCATCTCAGTATCAACTATCTAATATCTCCACAATCGGGACAACTGTGAAACAAATGACACCAACAATGCCCCTCTATCAGCAGTCTACTGTATGGTCAAACATATATATTACATATTTACTTGTCGAAGATGTGCCCACCACTAATATATCACATACATTTACTTCATCAAGTTGTGCATAATATATCATACCATATTATACATTTACTTTATGAAGAAGATATTCATCCCATGGCACATTTCTACCATACCGAGCATGAGAAAAGAAGTAGACAAGTAGAATTTTGGTTTTCTCCCCTACTCACTGACTATTGTTGAACAACCAGAACCTATACTGCCCACAGTATATCATTAGATAAAAGTACATTTTTACCCTCTACTACTGCCTCTAAATCAACCAGGCTTTTGAGAATTGCAGTTTTCAATTAAGTATGGTGGTTCGCCAGAAAAAAACTGAAATCTGCAACTTTATTAATGAGAGCACAGAGACATCTTCCTCCTTAATGAAGTTTGACAGTACAAGATGATGAAGGACAATGTTTAGATGTAACACTTGATTGTCTACGAGATCGCTTTATCACCTCATTCTACAAGTGGAAGAATATATTTATCATTATCATGAATATTATTTTCTCTTATTTCTTATTCACATATTCTGTTTATTTATTACCGACCAAATTTTTAAAATGGGTATAATCAATTCTTAACATTTCATAAGAGTCCAGTTATCATTTGTCTGTATCGTTCTCCAACCATTCTTAAAATAAACAAACTAATTCTCCCCTGGAAGCATTTCCTGCTCTTCTCGAATTCTGCCATGCTAGCACTGTCAATTTAATGATATTTAGGAGATTTTAATTTTCTTTTCAATTTTATCCCAGTGACACATACGTTATCAAATTCTCATAATCTTTTCACATTTCACACTTAGAACAAACAGTCTGTAAGTTATGTGACTGAATCTGTTCACATTTTACACTTGGAGCAGTCTGTAAGTTATGTGACTGAATCTTTTCACATTTTACACTTGAAGCAGTCTGTAAGTTATGTGACTGAATCTTTTCATATTTTACACTTACAACAGTCTGTAAGTTATGTGATTGAATCTCTGTTTATAGAAAATTATATAATTAAATGCTTGTTTTACTGATTAGTAAAATGCGAGCCATTTATTCTAAGAATTTCTCTGTTCAAGCACCGTCAACTATTTTCTTTGCTATTGTAGAATTTTGTAAGCTTACAATGTTGGTCTAATTATTATGAATGAAAATGATAGCTAGCAAGCTTCTGTGTCATATGACATCTTTATAATGCGGTACAGATTTGTACATTATGGCAGCTTCAGGTTCCACTTCATTCAAACTTAGATCTCTGATTAGCTTATGGAGTTGTGGACCATCAAAAATGCAACCTTTCACAATGGTCAACACTGGAAAAGCATGGCACAAGTAAGCAAAACAGGCACTATCCTTGTCCAGAGCTTTTGTGAACTGTTTGATTAAGCCAAGCTTAATGTGCAACGGTGGGAAAAGTATCTTGTCTCTCATCACCAGAGGGTTGTTTATGAGGTTCTTTGCTTTGCAAGGTACCATTTCCTCCCGTACAGGTCACTCCTGCTTCGTGTAATTCTGTGCTTTGTCCCTACTATTCCACTTGCACAGAAAGCACGGTACTTGGTAAATCCAGACTGTTGTCCCAACAAAAAGATTACCATCTTCAGGTCACTTCAGGTCAACACAAAGTAACCATCCATGCTGATCATAACGAATTTTCTCGAGCACGTACCGCACCGCTTCATACTTCTCCTTCAGTGTAGTCGAGTGAACTAGAGGTACAGAGGCAATCTGGTTACCATTGTGTAGCAGAACACATTTCAGTGATCGCTTACTGCTGTCAATGAACAATCTCCAAGCTTGTGCAGAAGCTGCGCACTATCTGTACAGTACATCAGGTCCTTGTCTGTAGAGAAAAATACTGAGATACTCTTGATGTCTGTTGCGGTAGAAGGTCATAGGAACACTCTCAGAAAGGACGTTTTTTCCCCCTCAATCTGAATGCCAACAGTTCAGCAGATGACTTTGACAAGCTGAGATAACGAACTAGACCATTTAGCTCCTTTTGCGAAAAAGGATTTGGAACATCTTAATCAGGAACCACTAATTCTTCTTCTTCATATTCTTCTAGATAAATCTTCACTAATGTCGGTAAGTTCTCCAGGGACAGGTACTGGAATTTCATCACAATGAGCTACTGGACGACGTGCTGATTCAAGATCAGGATATTTAAAGGCCGCTCAGGTTTTTTTCTGTTAATGCCAGTCACATCAATAGCGCAGAAGTAGCAGTCAGTGACATGGTTTGTCGGTTCCCTCCAAACCATAGGAATTCCAAACTTCTGACAACTCTTCTTACGACGAAGATTCTCGGTGCATGTCTTGCATACCATGTGTGGCGCCCAAACCTTATCCTGATCACCAAGTTTTATACCAAAATAAGCACGCTTTATAAAACCTGTTGCTGTATTCCTCTTAGGAACAATGGTGTATTCGCCGCAGATGTAGCAAAATACATCGGGTTTATTTTTGCAATGTCTTCGTCTGATTCCATTTCATTACCTAAAGAAGAAAAATATCATTTATATCAATTATTCAAAAATTAGCTTATGTAACCTCTTCATAATTATGTAAAACAAATTATAATTTGTTTTTTTTAAAGAAATAAGAAAGAATTTTACATCATATAAATAGAAAATACCCTTATATGTAAAAAAAAAAACCAAAACAACAACAATAACAAAAAAATAATGTCGCAATAGATCAAAACGTTGATAAAAAAATAGCTAAAAAGTTCACCTGATTGAACAAAACGATGTCATTTTTGGATCCAGCTCAATAAAACTATTATAAATCCGTCAAAAAAATCTTAACAAATTTATTGTTGCCCAGTGTTATTGACTCTTGACAATTTGTGTTCATTGAACAGTCATTTACGCTATAGCATTTGTGTGTATTATTTACACAGACTTCAGTTATCCTTTGATCTCTATTGTCACATAGTTTAGTCTTTGTTTGCCACTACTATATACAGGTAACAGTGAGAACAGTGCACTAACAGATAAGTAGCTTTTAGCAACCGTTGAACTTCTAACAATGTATGGGCAACAAGAGTACAATGTTAATATTAGTTCAGATTAAAATATCTCATCCTGGGGAAAAGAATGCACGTGTAGCAGGATTATATTCATTTTCCATACAGGTGCCATGCACTTTTTGGATGACATTTGGATGACATGGGTTTCGAGCTCACTTTGAAAATAGAGTTCCACAAATGTTGTCCTGAATCTTACCACTAAAAATGGATAGTACAATTAAGCCCTTAACTATTGGTCATACATGATGCAATGACTACCATCAATCCAATCTAAGCCGGTACTTAGCTTTACCTTCTGACGTCACACCTAAGGGAAGGTAGATAATGTGATGAGTATAATTAATAGAAAGATGTACTTCTATACAAGGAATTCCGCATTTACATCATTATTAGAAAGGGGCATTACTATAATTCTTTGATTAACTTAAAAACCCCATTGCGGAATTTATGGGTAGCGAGCTTAATGACGTTGAGAGATGAAGAGGTGTATATATATATATATATATATATATATATATATATATATTGATGTACAGCAAAGCGACGTCAGTAGGCCTTTAAACAATTGCATGTTCATTCTTGCCAGGTGCCGCTCCAAGCAGTACCCGCATGATCTCCCTCGAGCCAGCGTTATCGTTCCTTTCCATGACGAGTGGCCGTCCGTCCTCAAACGAACCATTTACAGCATTATCAACCGAACGCCGCGACACCTCTTGGAAGAAATCGTATTAGTTGATGACAATAGTACTCTCGGTAAGATTACAGTAATTAATTGATGGCAATACAGTTTGTCAGTAATATTAAATTAATTAATTAATGGCAATATTTTTTTCACTAATGTTACATTAATTAATTGATGGCAATAGAACTCTCGATAACTGATGACAACTGTACTCTCGGTAAGATTACATTAATTACTTAATGACATTACTACTCTTGGTAAGATTATATTAATTAATTGATGGCAATAGCAATCTCAGTAATATTACATTAATTATGATCGAGTTTGTGGCTTTGTTTTACGCATGTTATTTTGTCTTTAAACACTTTCTTGATGTACTTGCTATTTATGTTGCTTACGTTGTTTTGTACATTAGGAAATGTATCTTGTTTAATTTCTTTGTGTTGATATTTATTTGAACTTATTTTTATTTAGAATGCATTATAAAATGTATTTCATTACAAGCTTTACATGACTGTGCAGACAGCCTCAAAGAGGAATTGGATTCTTACATTGCCTCGATGTTTCCGGTGGGCTTGGTGAAACTGCTTCGAACCGAGACGCGTGTTGGTCTTGTGAGGGCGCGAATGATTGGTATTCGAGAGGCAAAAGGGGAGGTCATCGTGATATTCGATAGTCACATGGAAGTTAATGTGCATTGGTTAGTTTTGTGTGTATCGTTTAGTTAATTGCGGTCTATTTGTTGGTGGTTATGGACAATATAGTGTTGTATCGATCCTAAATTAGAATATGTCTTAAATGTAGGTCTACTGTGTAATAATATGTGTGTGTACGTATGAGTGAAAACATTTTGACGTACATTGTCCGTTTTGTGCAGGAACATTTGGAGTACATTGCATGTGTGTATAAGAAGATATTAGCGTACATTATATGAGTGTGTAAGAATAAATTAGCGTACATTGTATGTGTGTGTATAAGAATATATTAACGTAAGTTTTGTGTGTGTGTGTGTGTGTAAGAATATTTTAACCTACGTTGTGCGTGTGTGTAAGAATATATTAGCGTACGTTTTGTGTGTGTGTGTGTGTAAGAATATATTAGCGTACGTTGTGTGTGTGTGTGTGTGTGTGAGTGTGTGTAAGAATATATTAGCGTACGTTGTGTGTGTGTGTGTGTGTGTATAAGAATATATTAGTGTACAATGTATATGATTGTAAGAATATATTAGTGTACAATGTATGTGATTGTAAGAATATATTAGTGTACTTTGTATGTGTGACGGGGAAGGGGGAAGGCACGCCACTTAGTTAATGAAGAGAATTATTATTAATTAATCTTTCCTAACTAATTTCAAGTGATAAGAATATTAATTTTATTTTATTAATGATCCTCCAACAGACACCATTCGTCTCTGACTTGGCGGATATTTTGGCGTTGTAAACGTTTTCACAGTTAAACAACATTAAAAATATACAGTCACATTAGGTTTCCGTGAGTGGAAAACTTCTTGCTAAAGGAGAAGAGAAATCCGTCTTTAATCTATTTTTAGCCTTCATCCAACCACTTTCTTCTCCAACATAAGATTATCAATATCAATATGTATAAGAAGGTCAATAAATTTAATAATAAATTTATTAAAACAAAAATCAAATATACATATGACAATTGCAATGAATTGGACAACTTGACACCAATATTACATGAATACACATTCGGATAACTATTTTTATACACTGTCTCCCTCTACACATATATATTAAAAGATATAATTACAATTCTCAATTCTCAGAGAATAGAAATGGAGTAATTAGAGTTACATACATAAATATACGTGACCTGGATAAAGCATTTCTTGACAGTCTTTCACTTGCTTTTGCAGCAATGTCATAGTGCCAGCTCCCTCAGTCTTTCATTTCATTTCTCAACAATGTCACAGTGCCAGCTCCATCAGTCTTTCATTTCATTTCTCAACAATGTAGAAATGTTCGCGCTCATCACGTGTTCCCAACACCGGAAGCTCTGACATGCTCTTCCTCTCAAACCGCTCGAGCGCTCTACTCATCCGGTCGCTCCCTCAACCAGAACACGATCACAAGAATTCCGGTACCTTCAATGTACCCAACGTACTTTGCTTTGATACATTAAAAGTGTATAGCGTATTCCCTTAACCATTTAAGTATCAGATAATTTTCTATAATACCCTCCTTAAAATTCAGCCAAGGGAGATCACTCTAAGCAAAAGTGTAATTGACCTCACAAAATAATTAATTAAAAAATAATTTACAAAGCTATTGTAATGAAAAAATATAATAAAGTCAAGAAATGGATGGGTTATCGATGTGCATAGCATTTAATAATAAAATTATATTTTTACATTAAAATAAAAAATAAAATTCATGATATAAATAAAAATGTTAAGAGATTTTCTTTGTTTTCCTCCACATTTGTTGCATGCTTAAAGAAATTAATTTACAGTTTTGGGTGGAAATATGCAAAGCATAAGCCTTTGCAAAAGTGTACTTTGCAGATCAAGCAGCCAAACACTGTTTTTATGCATTTACCAGAGTTAGTTTTAGTCTTCTTTGCTCGACATTCATAACTGTTTTTTTTTCGTCCAAGAAGACATACAGGAACATAATCTACTTGAAATACCAGTTTCTGATGGTTCTTCTTTCCAAGTCTTTTTCCTGACTATGTTACCTTTCATCAAAGCTCTATAATTGCTGAAACGAAAATCCAAATGAGACATTGGTTTCATTGTAGGATCAGCAGCTGATATAGTTTCTTTTATAAATATCCAACCATTGATGATGGCTGTTACACTCCAGTATATATTTAAAGACCCTGCTTCAGAATTAGGATTTCAGGTTATTTAAAATTCACTTCCACCTATTCTGACAACAGACTGGTTGCCCAAATTCACCCCTCAGTCTTGATAAATTTAATGCCCTTAGTTTAAGCCGACAAATTTACAGACAGGCAAACTTGTGTACAAAGCATGAACTGGGAAAACATTAGACAATTACAACTAATTATGCATTCAATCTTCCTTTCACGACTCTCTGCACCCACCCAGTTCTATGTGGTCTTTTGTGCATAAATTAGTCAACTAAGATAATTGAAAAACAGAATAAAAAGGATTTAATAAAAATTTAACAAATAACAAATATATTCAGAGATTCACAATGATACTGTCTCTTATCTTATGCTAATTGCCCGACACACGAGATTGCAAAGAATTCCTTATAAAGTTCAAGTTCGCCAGACTACTGGCACTTAGCTGGTCATCCTTTTGCGATGATAATGACACACACTGATCCCCGAGTCACAGTTGGATAAACGGATTCGATGGTCTGGTATTATCAGGTTTGTCCAATATTTCGTACATCGACACCCCTCATCTGAGTTGATCCACTAGATTTCCTTGTTGTCTCATGGAAACGGTGCCCTGCTTTTGATTCTATTTGAATTTCAGATCATTTGGCCAACCTTTACGATTAGGCCGAATGGTTGCGCACATATATGTATCTCGTTCAACAGTGATTTTGCCATTTAACAGATGGGGAAAAAAATTACAATAGAAGTGGTGAATTTTTTCAAGATAATCTGCATTGATATTCGTGATTACATGATAACCTGGCCTATTTGGCATAGGGTTCTCAGATTTTCCAGTGTAGAACATGAAATTGTGAATATATCCTGTCACAGAGTCAGCTGCACACCATAGTGTGACACTCCAAGGACAAGGTTTTGATTTGATGTACTGCTTAAAGTGCAAACATCCTTTGTAGCTTCCATAGCTTCATCGAAACTTAGGTTTTTTCTTGGTAGAAAATGTTGTTTGGATTTATCCTGAACTAAATCTACATGAGGACGAATTTGAAGACAGGATAATATCTATTATCTCCACACTGAGCAGTATTGGAATTGTCAATGAAATGGATATATCTGTTGAGACAGCAATACCTATGTTTTGACATATTTCATATAGAGGTACATTTACGAGGTCATCCATAATCCAATAATTATGAAAACTAGGCATTTTGTGAATGCCGAACATGATGTTGATATAGAGAAAAAGTTTCATTTCTCCAGCTGAGCAGGGCTTACATAATTTGTCTATTTTGTTTGTCATTGCTTGCTGTTGCTCAGCATAAGAATTTATTTATTTGCTGAGCATAATGTCTTCAGGAATAAATAAGCTGAACACATCATAGGGTGTAGCTTCATTGTCTAAGTCATGCATAGGGCCAGATGCCACTGTAAATTCGTGTACAATCACATCTCTCAATTGTCTAGACCATTCGCTGACACCTACAGTACTTGCATTAGGATCAAAATCGAACCGTCATTGATCTCAAATTCTGAGTCAGTGTGACCAGATTCTCAACTCTCTCATAATCTACATTACTTTCAGCATCTTCCTAACCATTATTTTTACAATATATTCATCTGTATTGACTAGATCCCCATTCAAGGTGTCGTTTTAAGAGCATTCATGATTTGAAAAACCATTTTAAAATGATCAACTGTGAAAAATCGCTGAAAATCAGTAGAACACGTGTAAACAAAGGATACCACCATTTTGAAAGTGAGATCCCACTGGAAGTAATATCCTTGATACCAGCTATTTCCACAAAAGCAGTGATTACAAAAACTAAATATAGAATGTCTATTAATAGCAGGTGACTTTAGGTGATTCAACACAGCAGATAGTGGAGGAAAGGGTTAAATTTACATACTCTGCAACACACTTTGCAAGTTTCTCGTGCTTTCCTGGTCACTAAAATTTTGACCTGTGAACATATGAAAGGTAGTTGGATATAAATCAATAAAAAAGGTAGTTGGATATAAAAAATAAAAGAAGGCACTTGATCACTGCAACATACAATTAAGGAGCAAACCTAAGTTTCTTGTTTATCACAATATAAATCCATTGTATCTGATTGATGATTCATGCGCCAAAATATCAGTCTTTACAACCAATCAGTAAATAGCAGTATGCTGCATGCATGCAAACTGCACATCTGTTTCAGGCTGGAACCCTTGCTGACCCAGATTAAGACAGACAGGACATCCTTTGCTCTAGGGATTCTAGACTACGTCAAGGCTAACACTTTTGAATACGACTGGCACAAATGGTATCTCACTCGCTATGGCTTTGACTGGCGGCTTGTCTTCTTCGAGACTTTCTTCCGGTCTGACTTGTACGGGGAAGATGATACGGTTCCAAAAAAGTAGACACTACTACTTTTTAAAAAATAAAAATTAATTATTTGTAGTTTTACGTATTTACCTAAAAACTTGTTGTTTAAACTTAAGAAAATGTTATTTTGCTTAAATTGATTTTGCCCAGTCTGCTTGTTATCTTAATTGTAGAACTTTTATTTACCCTGGCTTCTTGCATTATCTTAAGAGTAGCACTTCCATTATCCTAACTGCTTGCATTAAGTGTAGCACTTCATCACTTTAGATTGCTTGAGTTGTTTTAAATATAGCATTACATTAACCAAGACTGCTTGCATTAAGTGTAGCACTTCATTACTTTAGATTGTAGTTGTTTTAAATATAGCATTACATGAATCCAGACTACTTGCGTTAAGTATAGTGTAGCACTTCATTAAACCAGACGGCCTGCATTGTCTAATGTGACGCACTACCAGACTGCTTCAGTTCACTTCTTATTGGCTCACAAGGTAGTTAGAAAGAAAAAATAATTTTTAGTGACTCTTGGGGTAGTGAGTTAAAAAGAAAGCATAATTCTTGTGCTCAAGAACAGAGGTACAGCTATATATATCTGTGGTAATGTCTGTGACAAATATTTTCACTCCTTCCTTTATTTGTCACTTTTTCTTTTTCACATTTAATTTATGAAATATTTGTTGTGATAGATTGTGGAGCACTTTCTTCATATTACTGATATTTATGCAGTAAGATTGTCAGGATATTTATAAATCTCGCCCGGATTCTATCAATAAATATTAAAAAAGGAAATATAGAAAGAAATAGAAATTTAGATGTAAGAAATGTGCAGTAAAACAAAATCTAAATGTAGATGCAAAAGGTAGTTTAACAAGGGCTTGTACAGACACATGACGTAGTTATTGCATCACCCATAAGACAGAACGATGTTTTTCTGGGTCAAGAGAAGTAAGCTAGTTAATGTTGTGAACCACGGTCCAGCGGAAATACGACCAGTCCATTAAAAGTAAACACACACAGTAAGAACATCCTTGATCGTACAAGGAGTACTGAATGAAAGAGGGAAGGAGGTGATTGCTTAGCCCCACTTTAGCGTATGCAAATTTAACAGAGCGGAAGGAAGTTGGAAGTATTGTTAATCGGCTCCCATCACCCTTCACCTCCAACCATTCATGCATGACGGCCGAATGACCTATATCTGTCTTACACGAAAACAAGTATTGCACCACAGTTCAAGGCCACTAATGGTACAATGGTCATTATCGAAGAAAAAGAAAAACAAACGAAACGCCTTATTAATAAAAAATAGTTAATAAAAAACGAATAAGAAAATTTTAGTTAATTAAAACAGGCTTAATTTGCCCAGATTTCTTATAACACAAACTTTGAATTTTCCTTACTTTGTGATGGGCATGATTGTGTTTTCTAAACATCATTGACGGAATTAACATTGTTAGAGAAACTGTTCATTCCAGGAGCCTCTAAGGGTGGCTGGAGAAAATTCTTCAGAATATTTACAGACGATTGTTAAGAGAGCATTTAGACCCTCTCGTCGTTTACAATAACCTGCCGCACTTTCAAACAGTTAATTATATTTAGATTTTAATTTAACTACACACATCACTGACAGAGTCGAGTATAGCCAAACAAATAATTGAAAATCAAATAACATCAGAATATTTACCAAATTCAATCAATAAATTCTTTTATGTCTCTATCACACTATAAATAAAGCAGAAATTCCACTGATAGATTTAAGCTTTATCTGGACAACTATTTAAAATGTTGCTTTCAGATGTGCGACCAACGCCTCCCTCTCTCCCCTCTCTCTCCATTTCTCATTCTCACCTTCTTCCTCTCTCTCAAAATAGACTAGCGGATCATTAAGAAAACCTTTTTGTATGGGGTCAATAAAGTTAACTCTCCACGCATGCATCAGAGGTAATTAATTATTAAGGTTAATTAATATTATGCAACTAATGAAACTATTGATGATTTACAATTCTAGATTAAAAATTATATTTAAAAGAACAAATCGTGTATTCTCAAAGAACAGAGTTGTATGAGTGCTTTTTTCTTGAAGACTCGAGATATTTTTTCTTGGAAAAATGCATTTTTAATGGTGGTACTTTGGGTAGAGTCATTGTCAACTCTTTCTTTAAAAAGATAGTTTGGTCATTTTGCTTCCAGCCAAGTTATGCTTGAGTCAATTAGTGAATTAAAAAAAAAAATGATAAATCGGATCTCAATAGAAATTATGTATTACAAGGATTGAAGATGAACTCTATACAATTCATACAGAAATGATAGGAGTTCTCCCCCCCCCACACACACATACACTCTCTCTCTGTGATATACACATGGGTGCGCGCGCGCATGAGTTACGAATAAGTGTTTAAATAAACTATTTCAGTTTACTTTTAAATAAAGATTAAAATTATAATTTCGTTGTTTCATTGAAGCTGTTTAAAATTATGATTTATTACAGTATCTTATGATGAATTCTCTCCGTTCTTTAACTGTGCACTTCTTGAACTTCAGGGGCGTTGTGATGGTAGGAGCCGGCTTTGCTGTGGACCGGAAGTATTTTCTGGAGCTGGGCGGATATGACGAAGGCATGAATGTGTGGGGCGGTGAAAATCTAGAACTGTCATGGCGGGTTTGCATCAGTATATTAATGTCTAGGTTTTAAACGTTATTATTTGAGGTGGTCTTATCATAAAAGATAAAATTAAAGCTTTGGCATTACATAATCTTTCCTTCATGAACTTTCATCTAGACAAAACAATTAGTTCATTCAAACATTCTGAAATTAGAAATCAACCTACAGTATATCTTTCTGACCCTATATAACCTCAACCGTATGCATTGATCTGACATGGACTTTTTGAAATTTCATAATGCTCATATATTCTATGAATTCATACATTCAAATTTGTAAATGGAAAATCATGAGCTAGATAGGCATACACTGATAGATAGGTAGATAGATAGATAGACAGACGGACAGACAAACAAACAGACAGATAGATAGATAGATACATTGATAGATAGATAGATAGATAGATAGATAGATAGATAGATAGATCGATAGATAGATAGATAGATAGATAGATAGATAGATAGATAGATAGATAGATAGATAAATAGATGTGTGCGTGCTTATGTTTCTGTTGCCTGGTCTCTGATTTTAGATTCATTTTGTTATTCGTTTTACTTCTCTCTCTCTTCACTGTGTGTGTGTGTCCCTCCCTGTCTCAAGTCTCAAACAAACCCCCCTCCCCATTTGCTTTGTCTCTTAGAATATGAAGCGCTGTGTCGTTTATCCCTAACTGTCCTCCGCACTCTTTCTATCCCGATTGTTTTTTTTTCAGGCGTGGCTGTGTGGGGGATCTCTTGTTCATCTCCCTTGCTCCAAAATTGGACACATAGCCCGATCCCAGCCCTACTCGTTCCCAGGTGGCCGGCGGAGTATAGAGGTCCACAACTACAAACGAGCGATAGAGGTGTGGATGGAAAAACCACAGAAGAAAATTATCTACGACTATTTTCCAGAAATGCTGGTCAGTAAATATCTTAAATGTTATATCATATTTATTTATTTATGTGTGTGTGTGTGTGTGTGTGTGTGTGTGTGTGTGTGTGTGTGTGTGTGTGTGTGTGTTTAGCGAAGTTCTTCAAATTAATTAAAGAATTAATATAATAGAATTATGTCAGATGGCCCGGATATTAATCATTCCTCTTTTCACTTTCCGGAATTATTTCCTGTTTCTGTATTGGATCTGGTTAAACCTCTATACTCTATACTCTATAGAGTCCAAACCATTCAGTAACATTTCGTAATATAGGATTTCATAAACACATTAGCACGCGTCTGTACAATTATTTCCTCTCAACATTCAAAGTCTAACTCGCTCTTATTCCCTTAACTTTCCCTCAATAGATCGGATGAGATGTTTACGTTCACTAATTTAAAAATAAAATTTTACAAAATATTTGTGTTTTTATATCTTATTTCCCATGAAATTAGCAGTTAACAACTTTCATCTTTGTCCACGATTGTTTCTTCTTAAATAAGCAATTTCTGAAATAAATGACTAATGTTTAGTTGTGTTTTACATTTTTAATTCATTTTGAACACTTCTTCCCGATTAAGAAACAAAATTAGGCCTTAAAGAAAGTATAGACCAGGGGTGGCAAAGTCCGGTCTTTAGGCCAGACACAGCCTAGCTAGTATTCCAGTCCAGCCTAATGCCCCCTTAGTTATTTATTATTGGATCCGGCCTAATTTAAATGTCGCAGTTTTGTTCCCCTTCATTTCAACAATCTAAATACAGTTTTATTTGAAAAAAAGTAAGAAAGCTGAAATTATTTGCACGGGCTTAGTTAAAGTTCAACATTAGTGTATGTACTGTAGGTATGACTGGCCTAATCAATCCACATAGATCAGTTGTTTCAAACCTTTTCTAACTTTATGCATCCCTACCCCTTGAAGTTGTACAGTATAAACGGTACAGTGTCTTCTCTTTATTACACTTTAAATTGCACAAAATAAAGTGCAAAGACTTTATTCAAACCTAGCAATGGTGTACTTTTGACCATTTCTGGCCTAGTGTGCCTTCATGACCTCCTAAAATGGCCTAGTGGTCCAAAAAGTTTGCCGACCTCTGGCCCAGACCCTTGCATTGTTTTGGTTGGCCTGTTTTTGGAAAACCTGTAATTTTTGTTGGTAAATATTTTTTATGGTAGGCTTGTTGTTTGGAGGCCCTTATTTGTAGATCTGTTTTTAGAAAGCCTGTTTAATCGTAGGCCTGTTTTATTTTGGCAGGCCTGTTTTCTGATAGGCCTGTTTTTAACAATGGCAGATTCTATTAAAAGTCCCATCAACGACATCTTGGTGTCGATAGTTTAACTCATACTCACCTTAGTAATTGATAGACGCAATGAAAAATAATTTCTAACAAACATTAGGTTTAAATAATTAGATGCAGGCTCTTCCTGTTGTTTTCTTCTCTTCAGGGATTAATAGCCTTGATAACAATAAACTGGGGTTGGTTGTAATACGTGCTGAATTTATTTCCAACCTATTAAGTTGCAAGTTCTTTCCGCGTTTGTTCTGTTTTCTTATTTAAATTACACCCGCGATTGATTGTAATATATATTAAGACAGAAAAGGCATGATTTTGATCAGTTACAGGCTTCGTTCAATACCAAAAGAATCTACGTCAAAAGTTATAGATATCTATGATCTGTAAAATGTTCCACTTTACAGGGCAGACGCTACCATGCACATGATGTCAGCAAACATCGACACTTCATAAGGCGACCTCAGGTGACGATTCTGGGAACATTTAAAAAGTAATAAACACTCTAATAAGCATTATAATAAACACTCCCTAAACACTCTAATAAACACTCCCTTAACACTATAATAAACACTCTAATATACATTCTAATAAACACTCTAACACTCCTAAAAACTCTAATAAACACTCTAATAAACACTCCCTAAACACGTTAATAAATACTCTAATAAACACTCCCTAAACACTCACTTAAACACTCTAATAAACACTCCCTAAACCTGCCTGAAACACACCTGACTACTAATGTGCGTATCACGGGTTAATTATCCATTCGTAGATATTCATGCGTGAACAAAATATTAAATATCTACAGTTAACTGTTCGTGTGAGTGCAATACTTTTTTCCACTAATGGCTTTTCGTGTGTGCAAAGCAATATCTACTCTTGGCTTTTCAATATAGTAATTATTCAGTTCTGGGTAATTATGTATGTGCAAGTTATTAATCCATTTTAGCTATACCTTTGAACAAAATGTCACGTATCTGTTTATGCAAGTACAAGATATCAATTATATTATCCTTCTTGGGCTATTCATGCGTGAAAAAGATATTGCCTATCCATTATTGGCTATTCATACATAAAAAAATTATTGTCTATCAGTTCTTGACAATTCAAGCGTAAAGAAGATATTACCAAAGGTAAGCTCTTTATCTTTCACACAAATCCCTCAGTACGAAGTGATGAAAAAAATAATTTTAATCTAAGAAAACTAAAATAAGTTGTAAACTTTTACAAATTGTAAAGTAACGTTCAAAGTCAATCTCACAGAACAATCGGGTTTTAATAAGCGACTCCCCCCCCCCCCCCGAAAAAACTTGTTGCTGATGGTTCAAGATTGACGTGTGGGGGGGCGGAGGAAGGAGCGCAGTTATATCCACATACTAAATGATTGCCATTCCACTCGCTCCTACAGACGAACGAAGTGTAATTTTTGCAGAACACAAGTGTTGGCGGAGATGTGACGGACAGGCTCGAGCTAAAGAAGAGACTGGGCTGCAGAAACTTTTCATGGTTCATTGACAACGTGTGGCCAGAAATGGCAGTCTTTGAGGAAAACAGCATTGCCTGGGGAGCGGTTAGTGTTTTTACACATTTTAACTATTGCATGGTCATGGGTAGACGGTTATAGAATTGTAGGCTGGAAAGAAATGGCTGAAGCGTTCGTCCCTTGTTTGGACTTGAAGAATGTCTTGGCGAAAAGCCTCCTAAACTTGGACTTTAAATTAATTCGAATGAAATTAAAATAAATCAGAGAGTTGTCTGAACGAATGTGTGCGGCATCCTGTTTCTGTAAACTCAGTGTTTGCAACTAAATGAGATATAATTGAAATTATTCTTGGATAACTCTTTTGTAAAGAATAGTATATGTCTTTTGTAGCGTCAGGATTAAAGTTTAATAATATATAACAAAAATATCAGTGTAAACACGAATATAACTTAGAGAGGCATCTTGTTATCCAAATGTCTTGCTATAAAGAATAATGTCGGGCTCAGGCCAATACCTATTGGTGTTGATGATGTATTCAGTAATGTTCCTTTCTGTTCCTTTTTTCTTCCTTTTCCTTTTTCCTTTATTTTTTTTTTGGGGGATGATGATTGATATATATATATATGATGATGATGATTATATATATGATGATGATGATTATATATATGATGATGATATATGCATTGGGTTTTTGAATACAGGTTCGCAATAAGGGGCAAGATGTCTGTCTGGATAATCATGACTACTTGTTTACATCTGCAAAGGCCCTCTATGTTGAAACTTGTACGGGGAAATTGCATAACCAGGTATTTCGATGCACCTTCAGACTTCTAGAACTAGAGTGAAATCGCAGACTGACGAACGCATGTTTAAAATGGTTTTTACTTACCATAGAAATTAATAAGATTAGGGTGTTCTGACTTGCTACAGAAATGAAATAACATTAGGGTGTTCTGACTTGCTACAGAAATGAAATAACTTTAGGGTGTTCTGACTTGCTACATAAATTAAATAACATTAGTGTATTCTGACTTGCAAGAGAAATTAAATAAAATTAGGTTGTTTGGACGGTGAGAATGTTTGTATAATTTGTCTTTGGCGCTGATTTGATCAGAATGAGTAAGAACTTGAACTTCACTTGGTATTAGTAGAGGTAGTTTTTTTAAAAGTTCTTTTAAATGTAGTTTATATTAATCTTCTGTGCTGAAAATTTCTGTGGATGGAAACATGACTTTCACAACACCGGATGTTTTCTTTTTTTTTCCTCCTAACTGCTTCTGGTTATCTTGATCGCAAAATACCCTCAGTGTAACATTTCTATTGCCGAAACAGTTTTAATGTTTGTTGTTGTTGGCAGTTCTCTCACTCTGGCACTGAACTAGCACGGAATAAAAGCTGCAGGTCTGCGATCTAGCTACAGGAGCAAATTAGTTCCAACTGCAGGGCCGGATTACTCTCTAGGTGCGGTGGTCACTGTGCCTAGGAACTACGAAAATATGTTAAACTTTGACTATGATTTTTAAGGAAAAGAGATACAACACGTGGAGTGTATAAATGGATATTATAGCGAAATCTTACTCGAGAGTAAAGTCGACCGCTAAAAGGAAAATTGCTTTAAAAAAAAAAATTGCTTGGGCCAAGTAGTCTGGGGCCCATTTATATGGAACGGTCCCATCGAACTGTTTTGTTTCTAAGTCAACGCCAAGGTATCCAAGGTCAATGATTCCATTTATTCTAGGTCAATTGTACATTAAAATTACAAAAGTATGTTTAACCTAAACCGTTGCTAACTGCTGTTGAATTAAACGGGTTGTAACCACTTATTGCACAGTATCCGGATTTTATAAATACTACATACTCTTTGCCCAAACTGACTATTATGGGTTAATATTCATTGCATTAAATGGTTAATTTTTAAATAAAGCGCTGCAATATATATTTTGTCTTGTCTGCGTTCAGGGTTTCTCCCTGTCCCGCGATGGGCGATTGCGTTCAAGCCTACAATGTATAGTCGTAACCAACACTACAGTTTGTTCGAACGTGAAACTACGACAATGCATCACAAAACCGCCCGATAAATGGACATACTCTAAGGTCTGTCTCCTCCCCAATCACTTTAGTGTACACACACACACACACACACACACACACACACACACACACACACACACACACACACACACATATACACACACACAAACATACATACACACACACAAACACACGCATTTTTCTTTCCAGAGACGAACAAGGAACCATATAGTCAAATGTTAACGGCTAAAGTTGAAAACAAACACACGTTTTACAACAATGAACTTTGTCATAAGAAGATCAAAGAAAAGTAAGAACAGTTAAAGGGTGCGTTACCACTGGTGTTAAAAGAGTAATTTTTGACAGCTATTTCTCTGTTTGAACAACAGGCTTCTAAAGATTTTGAAGTAGCGTTCTGTTATTATAAATTATCGAAATCAGAAATATTTAAATTAAATTTCATGGAGCCACAGAATACCTAAGTTCTCGTTTACTGGTCATGATTCGACCCAGCACAATTTGGTGTATGTAGCTGATTTAAATTAACAGCATTATTTTTTTTTCTTTTGATATTTTTGCTGCATTTTATTAAACTGCTTAGGTTGTGAATCAAATTCTCTGGAGTATTGCTACGTTGAAAAGTTTTACCTTGACCCCGTTTAATAGCAGATTCCGTTAGAAAATGTCCTTGTATGTTTTGTTTATTTTGCAGGAGAATGAGCGCATCCAGCATGTGACCACTGGACTGTGTCTGGACATTTGCCAAATGCAACAGTGTGTGAATCAGAGCATATGCCAACTGTATCCGTGTGTGAATACATGCAGTGAATCACCAAGTCAAATGTGGAGTTTTACACACTATGTATAACATGCTCATTGCTATTTTACAAAGACACAAGTGGAATTTTACACAAATTATACATATTATATTTATTGCTATTTACATGTAGACAAAAGTGGAAGTTTACACAAATTATACATATTACATTTATTGCTATTTACATGTAGACACAAGTGGAAGTTTACACAAATTATACATACTATATTTATTGCTATTTACATGTAGACACGAGTTGAATTTTACTATGCATTCATTGTCTGTTACATAGACAGGGATAGACTTTTACTACGCATTGCATATTCAATGCTTCTGTACACAAACACAAACGGAGTTACACACTATGCATAATAATTTCATTGATATTTTACAAGTGGAGTTTGACACAAACTATACATAACATATTCATTGCTATTTTACAGTCACAATTGGAGTTATACACACTATACATAACATATTCATTGCTATTTTACAGTCACAATTGGAGTTATACACACTATACATAACATATTCATTGCTATTTTACAGTCACAATTGGAGTTATACACACTATACATAACATATTCTTTGCTATTTTACACAGACACAAGTGGTGTTAAACTGAATGCCCGATCGTTGTCGCGTACGCTATGCATAACAAATCATGATTATTTCACACACATGTTATGGATTTGTACATATTAAACAAAATATATTCATTGGGTTTACATACTAATATACTCGTAGATTTTGGCACTATTATACTCATGGATTTGTACATATTAAATAAAATATATTCATTGGGTTTACATACTAATATACTCGTAGATTTTGGCACTATTATACTCATGGATTTGTACACATTAAACAAAATGTGATCTATATCATTTCACTCCACTTAACTGGAATTGCATACGTTATACGCACACGTCAGTTTCATAATTACTTCACACAGAGTGGATGTGTACACAGTATTCATTACTATTTCACACAAACATTGTAGATTTTGTATACACAATTACTATTTCACACAAACATTGTAGATATGTATACACAATTACTATTTCACACCAACATTGTAGATTTGTATACACAATTACTATTTCATACTAACGTTGTAGATTTGTGTACACTAATCATACTATTTCATTCAAAAAGAGATTTGCAGAGATTTCAACAAAATACATGCATTGATTTTACATACGCTATACGTATATATTAGTTTCACATTTATTTCATACAAATATTCTGTGTTTGCATTATCTGTCCTTTGCTGTTTCACATACATACTGTGGCGCTTTACATAGTATTTACGTGGTGTATATGTAACTTTTTATTTTTCATGATTCTCGGAGCTTCGAGCGCTCTACACTATTTCGTCCTATCTTCTACAGTTCCCAACAAACGTCTATGGAACAGCATGTTTTTTATCGCACGCACGCACACACACTCTGTCTCCCTCTGTCTCATACATACACACACATAATATACAAACACCAAAGCCGGCTTAAAGCATGATGAAGCAGTGCCCACACACACACACACACACAAACCCACACCCGAACTGAGCGCCCAAATTTGCGCCAACCACTTTTCTAATTTATTTTTTTTAACATTTTAGAAAAGTCTAGGGGTCCAACAAAAAAAATCTCGCACAGGGTGCTGACAGATCTGGGGCCGGCACTCACACACACACACTCACACACACACACACACACACACACACACACACACACACACACACACACACACATACACACACACACACACACACACACACACACACACACACACACACACACACACACACTATTTAAAACCAGATTACTACTCATCGGTGTTCGTAACTTAACATCATTCATTATGCTACCTTTGGGCTGTATAGAGGTGACGAAGATTTTACGAATGTAAGAAGTAATGTACCAGTCAAACCAAACGTCGTACTGGTCCTTTCAGCTATCTACTTTTGTGATGAATACTTTTACACCCATTTAATTATCAACAACACTTAAAGATGAATACTTTTACACCCGTTTAATTATCAACAACACGTAAAGATGTAACTCTATATTATTAATAGCAGTCACCAGCAGTCGACTTTTAGAATCTTTCGTTATACAAGAGCATTGTGCGTCGTTTGCATGCTAATCAAACACGTCAACACCCGTTCCTTTATATTAGGCTCGCTGCATCCAATTCATCCATTTCCATTATTCACAAGTGCACATAATGACAATAACATAAGTTAAAAATTATAATAACAAGAAGTTAAAAATTATAATCATAAGAAGTTAAAAATTATAATCACAAGAAGTTAAAAATTATAATCATAAGAAGTTAAAAATTATAATCACAAGAAGTTAAAAATTATAATCACAAGAAGTTAAAAATTATAATCACAAGAAGTTAAAAATTATAATAACAAGAAGTTAAAAATTATAATAACAAGAAGTTAAAAATTATAATCACAAGAAGTTAAAAATTATAATCACAAGAAGTTAAAAATTATAATAACAAGAAGGTAAAAAATGATTCAGTAGAGTGTCAACTATGCAATATCAGATCTCTATAAACAACAGTTTGATTTTCTCTTGAGATCATCATTGTGTTTGTTTCAAAACTTCGAAATTGTTCACTTAGCTGTTGGACGTGGGTGGTTGTTGCATCTCTTCGGCAATAATTTCATGAATTTATCTCTCATCTCAAAGATGGTATCCCTACCGGATGTCTCAGACTGTGACATTGTTCTTCGCCAGATTACAGTCTTGGAATAAAATAAAGGGTCAGTGATTTGAATTTATCTCTCATCTCAAAGATGGTATCCCTACCGGATGTCTCAAACTGTGACATTGTTCCTCGCCAGATTAGAGTCTTGGAATAAAATAAAGGGTCAGTGATTTGAATTTATCTCTCATCTCAAAGATGGTATCCCTACCGGATGTCTCAAACTGTGACATTGTTCTTCGCCCGATTAGAGTCTTGGAATAAAATAAAGGGTCAGTGATTTGAATTTATCTCAGTCCTTTCTCAAATGCCATCTTGACATAGCTCAAATTCCCACCCACCCACCACTCAAAAGTCTCATCTTGACACCGCTAAAATACCTACCATGACGTCACTTGATCGCTTTCCACAATTTCGCATCCTCCTCCCAATTGTTGTTTAAAATTCTGACATCAAACCGGAAATATAGCAAAGCCTGATCAATTATATGATCTTTGACAATGCAATCGTAATTATTTCTCTGTATCTACCTTTTACGAGATTTGTCCAACTGATAGATCGGCTACCCTATTAGGTAATTTAATTGATTTTTCTCCGTCACGTTCTTACTATTAATGGTAATTTTAATTATCTGTACTAACATTTAGAGAATAGCAGCATAGTTATGTTTTAAGTAAGTAATTACTTTACCTACCAGCAGATTAGTTTCTGTTAAATTTCTCTGTGTATAGTTGCATGTGTGTGCATGAATGTCTGTAGAAGTGTTTTGTGTGTATATTTTGTGTGTGTGTACAGTTTTATTTATTTAGTATTGTAAATCAAAAGCTTTTAAATTTAACAATTAATAACCAATGCTATATTAATTTAATATTTGGATAGTCTTATAAAGCTTAAATATATGCATTTCTTCTTATTAATATTACAATTATTTGTATATTGTGTATATGCGCTGCAATATTTAACCATATTTTAATTTTTTGCAAACCACGCGTTTAACGCAAGTATAATATCATATTTGGTAATATCATACCAAAATTAATGCATTTATACAAATCTTTGCACGTTTAAATTTTGCATTCTTGATTCTAAGAAATGGAATTACTCATTTCATACCGATTTATGTTTATCTGTGGCTGACCTAGATTCTGTTCCGCTTGGCCTTTAAGGCTTTTCAGCTTTTGTTTTCTCAGTTTTGTTTACTAACAATCATATCTTTGGTTTTGTTTACTAACAATGATATCTTTGGTTTTGTTTACTAACAGTCATATCTTTGGTTTTGTTTACTAACAATTATATCTTTGGTTTTCTTTACTAACAATCATATCTTTGGTTTTGTTTACTAACAATCATATCTTTGGCTTTGTTTACTAACAATCATATCTTTGGTTTTGTTTACTAACAATCATAACTTTGGTTTTGTTTATTAACAGTCTTGTCTTTGGTTTTTGTTTACTAACAATCATATCTTTGGTTTTGTTTACTAACAATTATATCTTTGGTTTTGTTTACTAACAATCATAACTTTGGTTTTGTTTATTAACAGTCTTGTCTTTGGTTTTGTTTACTAACAGTCTTTTCTTTGAAATACTAGTGGAAATGCAAAGTTCTTATACCACTGGGAATAGTGCATAATTTTTCAAATTCACCACATGTGATCGATAAAATCGTCATGATTAACTCAGAAATGATAAAAGCATCATTCAACTTTATTGTATTTAGTTCATGTACAATGTCCACATTACAAAAGGAATATAATTTTTCAAATTCACTAAAGTATTATTGTGAACAAAGCCATCATTGCGTCCTAGTATCTGGAAATGAAAGATTTGGAACTACTGAACGAAGCCATCACTGCGCCTAATATCTGGAAATGAAAGATTCAAAAACTACTGAAGTTAAAGACACTATGCTATTCACTTTTTTAATACGCTATAATAGGGACTAAAACTACAGTTGTGTGTGTGTCAGAGGGGTGGGTGGATGAAAACAATATAGCAAACTTAGATAATCAAACATCTATTGTAATTCTTTTCCATTTCTGTTCTGCTTCTCCTAAACAAAAACTGTGCAAAGTGGCAATAACAAATAAACTTTGCACAAGTGTTCGTCCCGTCATTGTAAGCATGACGTCATTATCTTCGATCGGAACATTAGAACAACAGACATTTTATTTCTACAGTTATCCTTTTGAGTGGAAATGGGGCTATCAGATGTCAGAATCTCTCTCTCTCTCCATCTTCCGTTGTATGTACCGAATAAGTGGCAATCTTTCGAACCTCCCTCATTTTGTTTTCATTGTTTTGTTGTGCGTGATGAAGGTTTCAGCGATGAAGCAATTTAAAAATCACAGATTTTGCCTAAATATAAAAGAAAACGATATGTATATGTTAGAAAGTCATAATCGTATTAGCTCTAAGTAATTGGCCAGATCGAAGGAGTATATAACAGAAACAGGTGTGATTCCAAGGGTAATAAATGTGATAGAAAATTTTATTCTTTTCTCAATTTTTCAATCGTCTCTTGGGGTGAGCGTTTTCGAGATTTGGGTCCCTCACTGTATTGGGTTGTACATGGAGCAGTAAAACCCTGGCTGGATAAGATAAAAGCATCTTTGTACTATATGAATGGTTAGGTTTTAGGAAGTTATATGCTATGTTTTATTTTGAACATATTAACATTTCTTTCTTTCAGAGGCCTATGCCAAACTTAGTATTTATTAATAGAGCAACTGACTGGACACTTAGACTCTGCAATTGCTTGTGTTTCAGGGTTTCTGGCTTATTCTGGCTTTTGTTTGGTGATTTGATTGCCACGGGAGATTTGGAATCTATTCCTGATGTGATGTCATGTACTAGTCTACCAGTGTGTACGTCATTCCAGCGCATTTGATTGCGAAAGTGACTACAGTGTGGCTAGAACTGAATGCTGCAGTATGCAAAACTGTTACTTATTTTTCTAAATCTTGTTAACTATTCTTTTATTAAATTTTTTGTTATTATTTTAATCAGATATTTGTTATTTGTTATCGTAGTCTGAAGTGATAATCTAACGATTACATCTTGTTCTCTATTCGTCTATTTATAATCGTCATATATCTATTCATAAACATCGATTCTCAGTGAAAACTGAGGGGGGGGGGGGGGGGCGGAGCCAACTTGGCGGTGTACTAGTATATCGGCGTAACAGTTGAAGATATACATATATAACCAGTGACCCATACTCTGCATCGGGACTTGTAGATGTCTTGTATCATAACTAATTACTCATATTTGATATAATTCATTATAAGAAAGTCATCCCAGGGTACATCGGCGACAGTAAATGGCTAATGCTGACTTTTTTTTAAATTTTCCAATTTCCAATAGGCTATGCAGATACACAGTGGTTTACGCTTGAAAATGAAACTTATCTTGCAATTTGTCTGTTAAGGACTAAGAAAACATAACTCAACTGTACGGGAAAAATAGAAAAATAAATATCTATTGCACAGCGTGGTCAAGACACTGCGATTGGGCGGAAATAATGAAGGATTGAAGTCCTATTAATCACACCTGTCCTAACTAACTCACATTGTGGTTTTGAGAATGTGGCGGGGTTTTTGTCTATTGGGTTTGTTTTAGTTTTATGGACATTTTGCTTAGGTATCCTCTTATGTCTATTTTAGAGTTTGGTATTGCATATGCGCTTAATCTTAGTGCTTTGTTTTGTATTTTTTGTCATTTTGTTGTTGTATTTTTGGGTTATTTGTAACCGTATATATTGTGCTTCCATTAAATTATAGAGTATATTAAGTTTTGTTTGCCATTTGTAGTGTTGTTGTTATTATTATTATTGTTGATAAGTACTCAGTGCTTCAAGAGTGTCGCCTTTCGTTCGTCGTGTTAGACGTCAATGAGCGAGCAGATGTGCACGCGCTAATCATAATAAACCAGCGTGCCGATAATCTCTTCGCCAGCTCCCGAGTCGGTAAACTTGCCAATGTCAGGGGCAATATTCGCCATACTGGTGTCATCGTGATGATTTGATTTGATTGAATGTAGGGGACGCTTCCGGCTTCCGCCGCTTTCGCGCCATCGTGATGAAGCTGAGACAGCACTTTCTATTTCTAGGGATCGGAAGTGTGGCGTCTGTTCTTTGTTCTCTTTTCATTATAGTGACGTTAACAAGGAACGACCACGCCCATAGGGCGGGGAAAGTGCGCCAATTGACAGCCGACGAATTTCGTGAGAATCCTTCGTACAAGACAGGTGAGTAAGTTAAAATTGTATTAATTTTCTTTATTCCGTATATCAATACATTTCGATGAAATTTGCCTGTGGCTGTAGGTTCACGCATTGCATGCAGGCACGCACATATAAGTAAATATAAATAAGGACACGAGCGTATGAGCGGACATACAAGTAGACATAAACAAGGAAGACAAAGAAAAAATGGCGGATGATTGTGCCCTTTCATATGTGGAGTAAAGTGATCGAATTACCATCAGATCTCATAAAAATAAACACGGTTGTGACAGGGTTGAGACATTGTAGGATTTTTGAAAGATCTAAAATTTCCACATTGTTACCAGAGAGATTTTTAGTTGAAATGGGGGAGAAGCACATGTACTTTTGATTGTTGTGGAAGGAGGTTGAGAGGAGAAGATAATGATTTGATTCTGTATGGCATTGTTATTATCCACATCAAGGAGTGACATGCGTGCGTAAGCACATTACGTAATTTGCATCATAAAAAGATTGACGTCATCAAAGAGACAGATCATACATAGATTCCAAGTCTAGTGTATTGCCGAGATTTAAAATGAAAGACACAACACTAGCTACAAAACATTAATATGCAAAAGCAGAACAACTGCGAAAGAAACAGCTCATACATAATAATATTTTACACCCAACACCACATATCTGAAATCCAAGATTTAAAAAAACAACACAGGACAGAAATAGAAAGAGTAACTCCTCATTCATCAAATCAGTGATGCAATAATAAACATAGATGAAGGAAAAATTCATATAACTACTGCGAAACAACATACTGCATTAGCTCTAACCAAATTTAAAACCATTATCAACCCAAAAGTTGAATATAAATTCTACTTCCCCAAATCTAAACACTCCCCAGTAGCATTTATACCGCAACTATCAAATCATCTAATAAGGAAGAAAAACTAGTACAAAACTTATAAACTGTACTAACAAATAATAACCCTTCACTAACAATCACTAAAATACTAAACTAAACTACTCAGCACTATTCGTAATTCACACCTCTAACCAAACATCCCCCAAAGCTATTTTCCACACAGGAGGAGAAACCCTCAAATTATCTCCATTTCTCTTTTGTAAAAATTGTCTTCAGTTAGGACACACCACACAGGACTGTACAGCAGAAACAGTCTGATCTTACTGTCCAAATCCACACATATACACAGACTGCCCTTACTGCCCAAATCCACACATATACACAGACTGCCCTTACTGCCCAAATCCACACATATACACAGACAGTCACACAAACAAAACAGGGAACGAAACAGCAGACCGGGGAGCTAAATTCGGCAGCAAACATGGAATATCTTTAAATATACCAACACACACATCAGAAATACATGCACTAATCAAACACACGTACAAGAGAAAGACCCCCACCCCATTTCTTTCCCAATTAACTAACATAACCCACAATAGAGCTATTTATAGACTAAGGTACAACTCAACAAGATTCACACAAACCAAATCATGAACCAAAACCATGCACTCATTGTAAAAAAGACAACACAATTGAACACTTTCTGTTACAATGTAACAATTATAAAGAAGAAAGAAAAATCATCAGGGAAACAACAAACATACTACACCTGCCATTCACAATGAAATCACTACTGTACCCAACAAAACATCATCAGAATCGCATACACCAAGCACTAATCACGTGTCTCATCCAAACAAACACACTTCACCTTCTATAACAATAATTTAACACACACACACACACACACACACACACACACACACACACACACACACACACACACACACAAAACCCAATTGCAACTAATTAGTAAATATGGATAGAGTTTCAAATTCATTGCGAAACTGACTGTAGTACTACAACTTTCATAATAAGTTTTAAAAAATTAAAAATAGAATCACAACTAATTCCAGACAATACGAACCATACAACAGAAACAGACACCATTTCAGCAATTACAACCACAACCAAACCACACACACTCATTAAAAGGGAAAGAAAATACAACATTTATAAACAAAATTCAAGAAACAACAAACGCTAACTTCCATCAATAAAATAACTTACCCTATCTCCTGCTATCCTGTCCACAAAACCCAAACCCAAAAGCAAAAGCAAACCACTACTATGACTAATTAAAAATATCCAACTTATCGGGAAATAGTATGTAGCCCTACAACAACAAAAAATAAAAACAAATAAATAAAACAAACACACACACACACACACTGCTGAATAATTATAATAATACTAATTAAGATTATCATCACTTGTAATTAGTTATGGATGTTTAATTAATTAATAATAATAATGACCATTAACTAGGTTGCATTGGCGTCACAATATGTTTAAAAGCATTGTTCATTGATGGCAATGCGACACGTCACGCCTTTCTAAAAGTCTTGCATGACACTTTACAGACAACGTTAGTAGAAATACGACGGCCACGAAATTTTTAGTTGTCGTACCACACCATCGTGTCAAAACTGTTCGAAAGTGGATGATTATAAAATCGTTGTGCTATATTGTCCCGCGTACAGTACCCACTGACTGACTTCCAGCATCCCAATGACGGGCATGCACTCTTCCCCGAAGCTATCGTAAAAGTGTTGAATGAGTACGTGCGTGCGTGCGTGCGTGCGTGCGAGTGTGTGTGTGTGTCTGTATGTGTGAATATTTGTGTTTGTATTGAGGGTGGAGGAATATAACAATAATGATAGCAATATTCGCGAGAAAAGATTGCTTGCAACAATTAAGACGTGTAACTCATTGCTCAGTAAAACTGCACAACTCAAGACTATCTGAAGGCGTGACATACCAAGAATAAAACTGCGCAACTCAAGACTTTCTGAAGGCGTGACATACCAAGAATAAAACTGCACAACTCAAGACTATCTGAAGGCGTGACATACCAAGAATAAAACTGCGCAACTCAAGACTATCTGAAGGCGTGACATACCAAGAATAAAACTGCGCAACTCAAGACTATCTGAAGGCGTGACATACCAAGAATAACAATGCGCAAATAAATGAAAAGTCAGTCACGACTCGGACATCAAACTCTAGAAATAACTACTCACAAAATCTGCAGGCTAAGTAGAAAAAATTCGCCGCGATATAACAAATGACAAAAGTGTAGGCCGAATGCTGAACGGGTCATTTTCAGTCGCCATAATTTACTGATAGCGTAAGTGGAGGTACGGTGGGGGAGGAAAGTTCCTACCATTGGTTCCTACCAGCCTCCAAGTAGTATTATTAAAGACGTGTTCAACCTGTCATTCAGCTAGCTAGCTAACTCCCACTCTCCGCAGTATATTTATCCATCTAATCTCATCTTGAAATTGTCCAGCAATAGATGGATGGATAGGCGGACAGCCAGAGAGAGAAGAAGTAAAGAAAAAGGAGAAGAAACTCAAAATAAATTCGGTTCATCGTCTATATCCATGTAACAGTTTCCAAAGCTAAATCTACACGACAGTGACAGATCTACTAAACAGGCAGACTATTTATAGATCTCGTTGTAGACTTTCTCCAAATCTCGCAATACAAACACAGCAGCATTTAATGAAGAAACACACAATTTAATAATATACCCAAATCAGCAGAAATCTAGATTCATTAAAAGATAGTATACGAGACACAAACGTGTCTTTTGTTTTGTGTCAGTAAACATGAGGCTAATAGCTGAAAACAATAAAATAAATTATCGATGTTACCAGATATTGGTGAGGAGTTCCAAGATTTATGGACTACTGTAGTGGTTCCCAAAGTGTGAAACCGCGAGATATTCCAGATTAACACTAACATAAACGCACTTTGTAAGTGTTTTCTACGCGGCATCGTGGAAAAATTCCTGAAACACTAAGGGCGCTGTGGAATTAATTCCTGAAACACTAAGGGCGCCGTGAGCCGAGAAAGTTTGGGAATTACTGGACTAACTTCATGACGCTTTTTGTCCACAGGTAATCCTCTCATAGACGACTATGGAAAAAACTCTCTTAATGCACCTGGAGAAATGGGTGTGGCTGTCTCCATCCCTCCTAAGTTACCACCAGAAGTTAACGCAGCCTTGAAGAGATTCCAGATAAATGTGATATCCAGTGACACCATCCCACTCAACAGGCTGGTGCCGGACTCTCGATTTCTTGGGTAAAGTTGAATTAAACAAATATTCTGTAGATTTCTCTTTCAAAATGAAACTGAGACCGTAGGTAGCGTACCGCACTTGTGCGTATTTGTTTATGTTGTACGTGTGTGCGTGATGTGCTTGTGTATGTCTGTGTGTGCGTGCGTTATGCCTATTGTGTTTGTCTATATGTGTATGCGTTCTGTGCAACACTATCCGCATATACGGACTCTACGTAGGGAGTACCCATTCTGAGCAGTGATATTTTTTATTTCAAATTAATATCCAGTTCATATTTAAATATACCAAACCAGGCATCTTTCGAAACGGAGCTTCATCATTTCAATTAAAGTAAGTTTGTTTTTTAAAAAAAATTTCCTACATATAACCGAAAACATTAACTTTGATTAATCTGTAAGAATAATTTTGATAGTCGCCTGCTTTTGGAAATTCGCATCACAAGTTCAAAATAACGATATGGAAATTTCGTGCATTTTTTTTTTTTTTTTGGTCATCAATTTCAACCTCCTTGTTTATACTCGTAGGAACTGTTGGATTTTTTTTGGCAAATTTATTCATTTCACAATGTCCAGCATGCTGTTTTCCTTTACTCATCTCAGTATCAACTATGTGATATCTCTACTCATCTCAGTATCAACTATCTAATATCTCCACAATCGGGACAACTGTGAAACAAATGACACCAACAATGCCCCTCCATCAGCAGTCTACTGTATGGTCAAACATATATATTACATATTTACTTGTCGAAGATGTGCCCACCACTAATATATCACATACATTTACTTCATCAAGTTGTGCATAATATATCATACCATATTATACATTTACTTTATGAAGAAGATATTCATCCCATAGTACATTTCTACCATACCGAGCAGAAGAAAAGAAGTAGACAAGTAGGATTTTGGTTTTCTCCCCTACTCACTGACTATTGTTGAACAACCGGAACAACCGGAACCTATACTGTCCACAGCCCTCATTAGATAAAAGTACATTTGTGTTATTGACTCTTGTCAATTTGTGTTCATTGACTCTTGTCAATTTGTGTTCATTGACTCTTGTCAATTTGTGTTCATTGACTCTTGTCAATTTGTGTTCATTGACTCTTGTCAATTTGTGTTCATTGACTCTTGTCAATTTGTGTTCATTGACTCTTGACAATTTGTGTTCATTGACTCTTGTCAATTTGTGTTCATTACATAGAGTGAACAGTCATTTACGCTATAGCACTTGTGTGTATTATTTACACAGACTTCACTTATCCTTTGATCTCTATTGTAACATAGTTTAGACTTTGTTTCAACATCTAAAAATAAGTAGCCACTCATTTCAGTCTGTTCTCTGCTTATGTATTAAAAGCAGCCAGCCATTATAGCCTATGCTCTGGTTATGCATGAAATTTCACCAATTCACTCATCAGGCTCCTCTGTATACTCTATAAACTAGTCATACTAGTCTGGAGTGAGTGTGACTATCTATTGATCTGTCTGGTGCAGCAGCTCATGTCACTTTGTGGCACATATGTCTAAGCTACAAGTGAAGCGAACGTGACACATGACACCTAAATTTATAGTTGCATTCAGCTACCCATGTATCACAGTAAATGATCAGATAGAAAGGAATCTAGTCTTAACCCTGGGAATAAGTTAAACAAGCATTTAGATGTGTCCTAAATAATTATAAACATAAGTTAAATTCGTAGTCATAGTGACTGTTTTAATTTAGAAATGAACTTAGATTTTCAAACCATATAGCGTACACAGCCCCATAAGCCGTGTCACAGTCTGATTAAAATGTCTTGACTGTTTGACCCACTTGTTTGTTTTTCAAATATTGAGATTTGAAAACCCTTTGTTTAAGTTTCTCTCACGATACTTCTGTATCGAGAAGCTTCCAGCAAAGAGGTCAGGACGTTATGCAACTTTAGGCCCATTGTCTAGGTTCTAGAACCAACTACATGCCACGCGATCCATCACGTGATATGCTCTATGCTTTCTTATAAATATGGTTAAAACGCACCTGTCTTGCACTCCGAGATCTAAAAGCTACGACCCGTACGTCAGAGTAGTACCGTCGTTACTCGCGAGTCGTATAGGAACAGACCGACGCGGCTGATGAGATAACACTTCAACTTCTCACTAAGGTATCACATTTATTTGATTGTATTTTGTATATTTAAACTATGCATGTAATTGTGCTATGTATTGCTATATAACTTGAGCACGGTTCGTTGAAATGACTGAAAACCTATAAGTTATAGAATATAAATCATTGTAACTCTTTTCATTTGTAACTTTAATTTATATTGTCTTTAAATTCACTAGAGCCAGGAGTGCCTGCGCTCGATATGAATTTCACATGTAATTCAAATTATTGCGTGTAATTTTAATTGTAAATTGTAAAGCGCTTTGCTTGATTTGAATTATCCCTTTGTATGAATTCTAATTTTAACGTTGTAAATATTTGATAAATTCATACATCATGCACTGTTAAATGTAACATGCTTGAGAAGATTATATTTTCTAATCTAAATTGTAAACGACGCGTTAGTCGAATTTCTAATTCGAGCATTTGAACTAATCGTGCTTAAGTAGCGAAATGTACTAGCAGAACGATTATGGAACACATTTTGCTTCCATAGGTCGGTCTTTGAGATCTTTGAGATCTTTGTCTTAGACATCTTGTCTTCTTCATGGTTCCTGTACAAGCCGGTTTTTGAACTCTGTTGAGCGAGTTCAAACTCTTCCAAAGTCCACCACCATTGTAGAGCAACGCCAACGTGTAGGCGTATGCTTGTCTACTCTCAAGTTCACTAGCGGGCGAAACTAAAGACAGTTTTCCATTGTATGCCAAGTGCATTTCCGCTGATGCAACTACAGTGAGATAGACCCGGTTCGGACTGGAACAAAAGACCAGGCGACACAGAGACACAAAGCTGAGTACCACTCGGATGACTAAAATTCATAAGAAACAATTGGGCACTCTTTCTCAAAGAACAATTAAGCACATACGTGCCGAACTAAGAAATAGACTTCGCGCTCGTATTTGATTATTGTTAAATTGTTAAACTTTATTAAATCTTATTTTTAATTGTTAAACCTCTTCGTAGTTCATTTTTATGCATAATAGACCTAATGATTTTTCATGGATTGGATGGGGGCGAATTGAGATGAATGACGTAACGAATGCATATTAATTTAGAGGAATTTAACGACTCCAAACCAGCTAATGTACGCAATTTATCAGTTTGTAAATCTGCTGTCTGCACTACAAGACACATTTTAAGTTAGTCAAATGATAAGTTGAGCAACCAGTCTGCATAGGATAGAGAGAAGGAATTAATTTAATCTATTATCTTTAAAGTGCTTAATTATCCTAGGCAGGGTCTATAAAGAAATACTGGAAACGTAACAAGCCGTACGGTAGGCGAGGTTAGAAACTGTAAGATAAACATCATTTTGATCACTGAATCTCTTTGCCACTACTGGTAACACTGAGAAGAGTGCACTAAGAGATAAGTAGCTTTTAGCAACCGTTGAAATTCTAACAATGTATGGGCAACAAGAGTACAATGTTAATATTAGTTCAGATTAAAATATCTCATCCTGGGGAAAAGAAAGCATGTGTAGCAGGATTATATTCATTTTCCATACATGTGCCATGCACTTTTTGGATGACATTTGGATGACATGGGTTTCGAGCTCACTTTGAAAATAGAGTTCCCCAAATGTTGTCCTGAATCTTACCACTAAAAATGGATAGTACAATTAAGCCCATAACTCTTGGTCATACATGGTGCAATGACTACCATCACTCTAATCTAAGCCGGTACTTAGCTTTACCTTCTGACGTCACACCTAAGGGAAGGTGGATGCTGTGATGTATAATTAATAGAAAGATGTACTTCTATACAAGGAATTCCGCATTTACATCATTATTAGAAAGGGGCATTACTATAATTCTTTGATTAACTTGAAACCCCATTGCGGAATTTATGGGTAGCGAGCTTAATGACGTTGAGAGATGAAGAGGTGTATATATATATACTGATGTACAGCAAAGCGACGTCAGTAGGCCTTTAAACAATTGCATGTTCATTCTTGCCAGGTGCCGCTCCAAGCAGTACCCGCATGATCTCCCTCGAGCCAGCGTTATCTTTCCTTTCCATGACGAGTGGCCGTCCATCCTCAAACGAACCATTTACAGCATTATCAACCGAACGCCGCGACACCTCTTGGAAGAAATCATATTAGTTGATGACAATAGTACTCTCGGTAAGATTACAGTATTTAACTGATGGCAATACTGTTGTCAGTAATATTAAATTAATTAATTAATGACAATATTATTTTATGTAATGTTACATTATTAATTGATGGCAAAAGAACTCTCTATAACTGATGGCAATTGTACTCTCGGTAAGATTACATTAATTAATTAATGACAATACTACTCTTGGTAAGATTATATTAATTAATTGATGGCAATAGCAACCTCAGTAATATTACATTAATTATGATCAGGACCGAGTTTGTGGCTTTCTGTTTTACGCATGTTATTTTGTCTTTAAACACTTTCTTGATGTACTTGCTATTTATGTTGCTTACGTTGTTTTGTACATTAGGAAATGTGTCTTGTTTAATTTCTTTGTGTTGATATTTATATTTGATCTTATTTTTATTTAGACTGCATTATAAAATGTATTTCATTACAAGCTTTACATGATTGTGCAGACAGCCTCAAAGAGGAATTGGATTCTTACATTGCCTCGATGTTTCCGGTGGGCTTGGTGAAACTGCTTCGAACCGAGACGCGTGTTGGTCTTGTGAGGGCGCGAATGATTGGTATCCGAGAGGCAAAAGGGGAAGTCATAGTGATACTTGATAGTCACATGGAAGTTAATGTGCATTGGTTAGTTTTGTGTGTATCGTTTAGTTAATTGCGGTCTATTTGTTGGTGGCTATGGACAATATAATGTTGTATCGAACCTAAATTAGAATATGTCTTAAATGTAGGTCTACTGTGTAATAATATATGTGTGTACGTATGAGTGAAAACATTTTGACGTCTGTCCGTTTTGTGCAGGAACATTTGGAGTACATTGCATGTGTGTGAAAGAATATATTAGCTTACATTGTATGAGTGTGTAAGAATAAATTAGCGTACATTGTATGTGTGTGTGTGTAAGAATATTTTAACATACGTTGTGTGTGTGTGTGTGTGTGTGTGTGTGTGTGTGTGTGTGTGTGTGTGTGTGTGTGTGTGTGTGTGTGTAAGAATATATTAGAGTACATTGTATGTGATTGTAAGAATATATTAGTGTACTTTGTATGTGTGACGGGGGAAGGGGGGAGGCACGCCACTCAGTTAATGAAGAGAATTATTATTATTAATTAATCTTTCATAACTAATTTCAAGTGATTAGAATATTAATTTTATTTTATTAATGATCCTCCAAGAGACAAAAATCGTCTCTCACTTGGCAGATATTTTGGCGATGTAAACGTTTTCACAGTTCCACAACATTAAAAATATACAGTCACAGTTTCCGTGAGTGGAAAACTTCTTGCTAAAGGAGAAGAGAAATCCGTCTTTAATCTATTTTTAGCGAGCCTCCATCCACCCAATTTCTTCTCCAACATAAGATTATCAATATCAATAGATCAGTATAAGAAGGTCAATAAATTTAATAATAAATTTAATAAATAATTTATTAAAAGAAAAATCAAATGTATATATGACAATTACAATGAAATGGACAACTTGACACCAATATTCCATGAATACACATTCGGATAACTATTTTTATACACTGTCTCCTTTTACACATATATTTATATAAAAAGATATAATTACAATTCTCAATGATACAGTCAATACAAATTGCAAAATCCTATCAGAGAACAGAAATGGAGTAATTAGAGTTACATACATAAATATACGTGACCTGGATTAAGCATTTCTTGACAGTCTTTCACTTGCTTTTGCAGCAATGTCACCGTGCCAGCTCCCACAGTCTTTCATTTCATTTCATTTCTCAACAATGTAGAAATGTTCGCGCTCGTCACGTGTTCCCAACACTGGAAGCTCTGACATGCTCTTCCTCTCAAACCGCTTGAGCGCTCTACTCATCCGGTCGCTTCCTCAAGCAGAACACGATCACAAGAATTCCGGTACCTTCAATATACCCAACGTACATTGCTTTGATACATTAAAAGTGTATAGTGTATTCCCTTAACCATTTAAGTATCAGATAATTTTCTATAATATCCTTCTTAAAATTCAGCCAAGGGAGATCACTCTAAGCAAAAGTGTAACTGACCTCACAAAATAATTAATTAAAAAATAATTTACAAAGCTATTGTAATGAAAAAATATAATAAAGTCAAGAAATGGATAGGTTATCGATTTGCATAGCATTTAATAATAAAATTATAATTTTACATTAAAATAAAAAATAAAATTCCTGATAAAAAAAATAAATGTAAAAATGTTCAGAGATTTTCTTTGTTTTCCTCCACATTTGTTGCATGCTTACAGAAATTAATTTACAGTTTTGGGTGGAAATATGCAAAGTATAGGCCTTTGCAACAGTGTACTTTGCAGATCATGCAACCAAACACTGTTTTTATGCATTTACCAGAGTTAGTTTTAGTCTTCTTTGCTCGACATTCATAACGTACAGGAACATAATCTGCTTGTCATAGTCTTGAAATACCAGTTTCTGATGGTTCTTCTTTCCAAGTCTTTTTCCTGACTATGTTACCTTTCCTCAGAGCTCTATAATTGCTCAAACGAAAATCCAAATGAGACATTGGTTTCAATGTAGGATCAGCAGCTGATATAGTTTCTTTTATAATTAATCCAACCATTGATGATGGCTGTTACACTCCAGTATTTATTTAAAGACCCTGCTTCAGAATTAGGATTTCAGGTTATTTAAAATTCGCTTCCAGCTATTCTGAAAACAGACTGGTTGCCCAAATTCACCCTTCAGTCTTGATAAATTTAATGCCCTTAGTTTAAGCCGACAAATTTACAGACAGATAAACTTGTAAAACGTTAGACAATTACAACTAATTATGTATTCAATCTTCCTTTCACGTCTCTCTGCACCCACCCAGTTCTATTTGGTCTTTCGTTCATAAATTAGTCAACTAAGATAATTGAAAAACAGAATAAAAAGGATTTAATAAAAATTTAACAAATAACAGAGATATTCAGAGATTCACAATGATACTGTCTCTTATCCTATGCTAATTGTCTGACACACAATATTATAAAGTTCAAGTTCGCCAGACTACTGGTACTTAGCTGGTCATACTTTTGCGATGATAATGACACATGCTGATCCCCAACGAGTCACAGTTGGATATACGGATTCGATGGTCTTGTATTGTCAGGTTTGTCCAATATTTCGTACATCGACACCCCTCGTCTGAGTCGCTCCAATGATCTCAAACTTCAACCAAATGCTAGGGAAGTACCCAAAGCAATACAACCAGGTCGAATCAATAGGGATGAAGTAATGAAGGAAGGAGAAAGAAGACAAGAAGACACACTCTTGCTCAATATGACTATACTGATCAGCAGCGGGACTTACGTGATTCACGGAATGTTGCGGATGACTAAACGCTCGCATCAGTCCGTCGTTCCTCGTGAATATCGAGTCCTGCAGCGGCGCATGCTATTTAAAGAAGCATATGAATTTACGTCGGGAAACTATATGTCACGTGTCATGCTTGGGTATGACCTATAATCAGCCATTGTTCAAAGTATTACATAACTGGAGTGAGTTCTCTCTCCCTTGTGAATACATCGTGAATATCAGCATGACGATTACGTCACTCTTACGAAAGAACTCTGTCCGTAAAACAAAAAATAATGAATTGAAGTGAATGTGGGTTAGGAGGTCAAGTATAATTTGCCTTCTCTGTTACAATGGCTATTTGAAACGAAAACCAAGTGCAGCATCTCCACCACTTCTTACTCTTTCTGCCAAAGGGATAGAAAGAACATAGATCAACACCACCCATTGACTGGTTATATGTGAGAATTGGCTCTGGAATTTCTATGCGAATTTTGCCTGCTGATGTTCTTCAATCAGCTTCACCAACACGTGGGTTGCTGTTGGTGGGTAGAATATTAACTGGTCATTTATCCTGCCAAAATGTAGCCACTAGATTTCCTTGTTGTCTCATGGAAACGGTGCCTGCTTTTGATTCTTTATGAATTTCAAATCATTTGGCCATCCTTTTTTATTAAGCCGAATGGTTGCGCACATATATGTACTCGTTCAACAGTGATTTTGCCAGTTAACAGATGAAACAAAAATTAAAATAGAAGTGGTGAATTTTTTCAAGATAATCTGCGTTGATATACATGATTACATGATAACCTGGCCTATTTTGCATAGGGTTATAAGATTTTCCAGTGTAGAACATGAAATTTTGAAGATATCCTGTCACAGAGTCAGCTGCACACCATAGTGTGACACTCCAAGGACAAGGTTTTGATTTGATGTACTGCTTTAAGTGCAAACATCCTTTGTAGCTTCCATAGCTTCGTCGAAACTAATGTTTTTTCTTGGTAGAAAATGTTGTTTGGATTTATCCTGAACTAAATCTACAAGAGGGCGAATCTTGAAGACAGGATCATATCTATTATCTCCATACTGAGCAGTATTGGTATTGTCATTGAAATGGATACATCTGTTGAGACAGCAAAACCTATGTTTTGACATACTTCATATTACAGGTACATTTAAGAGGTCATCCGTAATCCAATAATTATGAAAACTAGGCATTTTGAGAATGCCGAACATGATGTTGATATAGAGAAAAAGTTTCATTTCTCCAGCTGAGCAGGGCTTACATAATTTGTCCATTTTGTTTGTCATTGCTTGTTGTTGCTCAGCATAAAGATTTATTTGCTGAGCACAATGTTCATAAAAGTCTTCAGGAAAAAATAAGCTGAACACATGCATGCAAACTGCACATCTGTTTCAGGCTGGAACCCTTGCTGACCCAGATTAAGACAGACAGGACGTCCTTTGCTCTAGGGAATCTAGACTACATCAAGGCTGACACTTTTGAATACGAGTGGCACAGGTGGCATCTCATTCGCTATGGCTTTGACTGGCGGCTTGTCTTCTTCGAGACTTTCTTCCGTTCTGACTTGTACGGGGAAGATGATACGATTCCAAAAAAGTAGACCCTACTACTTTTTCAAAAATAAAAATTAATTATTTGTAGTTTTACGTATTTACCTAAAAACTTGTTGTTTACACTTAAGAAAATGTTATTGTATGTTATTCTGCTTAAATTGATTTTGCCCAGTCTGCTTGTGTTATCTTCTGCTTAAATTGATTTTGCCCAGTCTGCTTGTGTTATCTTAAGTGTAAAACTTTTATTTATCCAGGCTTCTTGCATTATCTTAAGAGTAACACTTCCATTATCCTAACTGCTTGCAGTAAGTGTAGCACTTCATTACTTTAGATTGCTTGAGTTGTTTTAAATATAGCATTACATTAATCCAGACTACTTGCGTTAAATATAGTGTAGAACTTCATTAATCCAGACGGCTTGCATTGTCTAATGTGACGCACTGCCAGACCGCTTCAGTTCACTTCTTATTGGCTCACAAGGTAGTTAGAAAAAAAAATTAGTGACTCATAGGGTAGTTAGTTAAAAAGAAAGCATAATTCTTGTGCTCAAGAACAAAGGTACAGCTATATCTGTGGTAATGTCTGTGACAAATATTTTCACTCCTTCCTTTATTTGTCACTCTTTCTTTATGAATAAGTGTTTAAATAAACTATTTCAGTTTACTTTTAAAATACAGATTAATATTATCATTTCGTTGTTTCATTGAAGCTGTTTAAAATTATGATTTATTACAGTATTTTATGATGAATTCTCTCCGTTCCTTAACTGTGCACTTCTTGAACTTCAGGGGCGTTGTGATGACAGGAGCCGGCTTTGCTGTGGACCGGAAGTATTTTCTGGAGCTGGGCGGATATGACGAAGGCATGGATGTGTGGGGCGGTGAAAATCTGGAATTGTCATGGCGGGTTTGCATCAATATATTAATGTCTAGGTTTTAAACGTTATTATTTTAGGTGGTCTTATCATAAAAGATAAACTTAAAGCTTTGGCATTACATAATCTTTCCTTCATGAACTTTCATCTAGACAAAACAATTATTCATTCAAACATTCTGAAATTAGAAATCAACCTACAGTACATCTTTCTGACCCTATATAACCTCAACCATATGCATTGATCTGACATTGGTCTTCAAATTTCATAATGCTCATATATTCTATGAATTAATACATTCAAATTTGTAAATGGAAAATAAAATCATGAGCTAGATAGACATACGCAGATAGATAGATAGATAGATAGATAGATAGATAGATAGACAGATAGACGGACAGACGGACAGACAGACAGACAGATAGATAGATAGATAGATAGATAGATAGATAGACAGATAGATAGATAGATAGATAGATACACATATAGATAGATAGATAAATAGATGTGTGCGTGCTTATGTTTCTGTTGCCTGGTCTCTTATTTTAGATTAATTTTGTTATTCGTTTTACTTCTCTCTCTCTTCACTGTGTATGTGTATATATGTGTGTGTGTGTGTGTGTGTGTGTGTGTGTGTGTGTGTGTGTGTGTGTGTGTGTGTGTGTGTGTGTGTATGTCCCTCCCTGTCTCAAGTCTCAAACCATCCCCCCCCCATTTGCGTTGTCTCTTAGAATATGAAGCGCTGTGTCGTCCTCCGCACTCTTTCTATCCCGATTGTTTTTTTTTTTTCAGGCGTGGCTGTGTGGGGGATCTCTTGTTCATCTTCCTTGCTCCAAATATGGACACGTATCCCGATCCCAGCCCTACTCGTTCCCAGGTGGCCGGCGGAATATAGAGGTCCACAACTACAAACGAGCGATAGAAGTGTGGATGGAAGACCCACAGAAGAAAATTATCTACGACTATTTTCCAGAAATGCTGGTCAGTAAACATCTTAAATGTTATATAAATATTTATTTATTTGTGTGTGTGTGTGTGTGTGTGTTTAGCGAAGTTCTTCAAATTAATTAAAGAATTAATATAATAGAATTATGTCAGATGTCCCGGATATTAATCATTCCTCTGTTCACTTTCCGGAATTATTTCCGGTTTCTCTATTGGATCTGGTTAAACCTCTATAGAGTCCAAACCATTCGGTAGCATTTCGTAATTTAGAATTGTATAAACACATTTGCACGCGTCTGTATAATTATTTCCTCTCAACTTTCAAAGTCTAACTCGCTCTTATTCCCTTAACTTTCCCTCAATAGTTCGGATGAGATGTTTACAAGTTCACCAATTTAAAAATAAAATTTTACAAAATATTTGTGTTTTTCTATCTTATTCTCCATGAAATTAGCAGTTAACAACTTTCTCCTTGTCCTCGATTGTTTAAGAAGCAATTTCTGAAATAAATGACTAGTGTTTAGTTATGTTTTACATTTTCAATTTATTTTGAGCACTTCCTCCCGATTCAGAAACAAAATTAGAAGAAGTGTAGACCAGGGGTGGCAAAGTTCGGTCTTTAGGCCAGACAGCCTACCTAATATTCCAGTCCAGCCGAATGCCCCCTTAGTTATTTGTTATTGGATCCGGCCTAATTGAATTGTCGCAGTTTTGTTCCCCTTCATTTCAACAATCTAAATACAGTTTATTTTAAAAAGTAAGCTGAAATTATTTTAAGTGTAAAAGTACTGGCTTAGTTTAAGTTCAACATTAGTGTATGTACTGTAGGTATGACTGGCCTAATCAATCCATATGATCATTTGTTTCAAACCGTTTCTAACTTTTGTCCATCCCTACCCCTTGAAGTTGTACACTATACTCTGTAACAGAGTCTTCTGTTTATTACACTTTAAATTGCACAAAATAAAGTGCAAAGACTTTATTCAATTCTAGCAATGATGTACTTTTGACCATTTTTTTTATTGTAGGCTTGTTGTTTGGAGGCCCTTTTTTGTAGATATGTTTTTAGAATGCCTGTTTAATCGTAGGCCTGTTTTATTTTGGTAGGCCTGTTTTCTGATAGGCCTGTTTTAAACATTGGCAGATTCTATTAAAAGCCCCATCAACGACATCTTGGTGTCGATAGTTTAACTCATACACACCTTAGTAATTGATAGACGCAATGAAAAATAATTTCTATCAAACATTAGGTTTAAATAATTAGATGCAGGCTCTTCCTGTTGTTTTCTTCTCTTCAGGGATTTAATAGCCTTGATAACAATAAACTGGGGTAGGTTGTAACACGTGCTGAATTTATTTCCAACCGATTAAGTTGCAAGTTGTTATCGTGTTTGTTCTGTTTTCTTATTTAAATTACACCCGCGATTGATTGTAATATATATTAAGACAGAAAAGGCATTATTTGGGTCAGTTACAGGCTTCGTTCAATACTAAAATAATCTACGTCCAAAGTTATAGATATCTATGATTTGTAAAATGTTCCACTTTACAGGGCAGACGTTACCACTGCAAACATCAACACTCCATAAGGCGACCTCTGGTGATGATTCTGGGAACATTTAAAAAGTAATAAACCTCTAATAAGCATTCTAATAAGCACTCCCTAAACACTCTAATAAACATTCCCTTAACACTATAATAAACACTCTAACACACATTCTAATAAACACTCTAACACTCCTAAACACTCTAATAAAAATCCCAAACACTCTAATAAACACTCTAATAAACACTCCCTAAACACGTTAATAAACACTCTAATAAACACTCACTAAACACTGTAATAAATACTCCCTAAACACTCTAATAATCACTCCCTAAACCTGCCTGAAACACACCTGGAAATGTGCGTATCACGTGTTAATTATCCATTCGTAGCTATTCATGTGTGAACAAAATATTAAATATCTACAGTTAACTGTTCGTGTGAGTGCAATACTTTTTTCCACTAATGGCTTTTCGTGTGTAATATAGTACTTATCCAATTCTGGGTAATTATGTATGTGCAAGTTATTAATCCATTTTAATCCGTGAACAAAATGTCACGTATCTGTTTATGTAAGTACAAAATATCAATTATATTATCCTTCTTCGGCTATTCGTACGTGAAAAAGATATTGCCTATCCATTATTGGCTACTCATACATAAAAAAATTATTGTCTATCATTTCTTGACAATTCAGGCGTAAACAAGATATTGTCAAGGGTAAGCTCTTTATCTTTCCCACAAATCCCTCAGTACGAAGTGATGAATTAAAAATAATTTATTTTTAATTTGCCAAATTAAAAATCTAAGAAAACTAAAACCAGTTGTAAACTTACGAATTGTAAAGTAACGTTAAAAACCAATCTCACAGAACAATCGGGTTTTAATAAGCGACGCTCTCCCGCCCACCGAGACCATCCCAACCCCCCCCCCCCCCCCCAATGTGGCGTCTTCAACCGATCGGTTCAGGATTGACGTGTTGAGGGAGGACAGTGTATCCACATACTAAGTGATTGCCATTCCACTCGCTCCTACAGATGAATGAAGTCTAATTTTTGCAGAACACAAGTGTTGGCGGAGATGTGACGGACAGGCTCGAGTTAAAGAAGAGACTGGGCTGCAGAAACTTTTCATGGTTCATTGACAACGTGTGGCCAGAAATGGTAGTCTTTGAGGAAAACAGCATCGCCTGGGGAGCGGTTAGTATTTTTACGACTTTTTAACTATTGTGTAGTCATGGGTAGACGGTTATAGAATTGTACGCTGGAAAGAAATGGCTGAAGCGTTCGTCCCTTGTTTGGACTTGAAGACTGTCTTGGCGCAAAGCCAAGCAAAACCTGGACTTGGACAAATTATTTCGAATGAAATTAAAATAAATCAGAGAGTTGTCTGAACGAATGTGTGGCATCCTGTTTCTGTAAACTCAGTGTTTGCAACTAAATGAGATATAATTGAAATTATTCTTGGATAACTCTTTTGTAAAGAATAGTATATGTCTTTTGTAGAGTCAGGATTAAAGTTTAATAATATATAACAAAAATGTCAGTGTAAACACGAATATAACTTGAGGCATCTTGTTATCCAAATGTCTTGCTATATAGAATAATGTCGGGCTCAAGCCAATACCTATTGTTGTTGATGATGTATTCAGTAATGTTACTTTCTGTTCCCTTTTCTCTTCCTTTGCTCTCTCATTTTTTGGGGGGAGATGATGATGATTATATATATGATGATGATGTATGCATTGTGTTTTTGAATACAGGTTCGCAATAAGGGGCAAGATGTCTGTCTGGATAATCATGACTACATGTTTGCATCCGCAGAACCCCTCTATGTTGAAACTTGCAGGGGGAAATTGCATAACCAGGTATTTCTATGCACCTTCAGAATTCTAGAACTTAGAGTGAAATCGCAGACTGACGAACGCATGTTTTAAATGGTTTTTACTTACTACAGAAATTAAATAAGATTTGACTTGCTACGAAATTAAATAAGATTAGGGTGTTCTGAGTTGCTACAGAAATTAAATAAGATTAGGGTGTTCTGAGTTGCTACATAAATTAAATAGCATTTGTGTATTCTGACTTGCTGGAGAAATTAAATAAAATTAGGGTGTTTGGACGATGTGAATGTTTGTATAATTTGTCTTTGGCGCTGATTTGATCAGAATGAGTAAGAACTTGAACTTCACTTGGTATTAGTGGAGGTAGTTTTTTTAAAAGTTCTTTTAAATGTAGTTAATTGTATATTAATCTCCTGTGCTGAAAATTTCTGTGGATGGAAACATGACTTTCACAACACCGGATGTTTTCTTTTCTTTTTCCTCCTAACTGCTGGTTAACCTCGATCCCAAAATACCCTCAGTGTAACATTTCTGTTGCCGAAACAGTTTTAATGTTTGTTGTTGGCAGTTCTCTCCCTCTGCCACTGAACTAGCACGGAATAAAAGCTGCAGGTCAAGCTACAGGAGCAAATAAGCGCGAAAGCGGCGGAAGCCGGAAGCGCCCCCTACACTCCATCCATCCACAGGAGCAAATTAGTTCCAACTGCAGGGCCGGATTACCCTCTAGGTGCGGTGGGCACTGGGCCCTCAAGGCGCGGTGGTCACTGTGCCTAGGAACTACGAAAATAAACTTTGACTATGACTTTTAAGGAAAAGAGATACAACACGTGGTGTGTATAAATGGATATTATAGCGAAATCTTACTCGAGAGTAAAGTCGACTGCTAAAAGGAAAATAGCTTTAAAAAAAATTTGCTTGGGCCCATTAATATGGAACGGTCCCATCGAACTGTTTCGTTTCTAGGTCAACGCCAAGATATCCAAGGTCAATGATTCCATTAACTCTAGGTCAATTGTACATTTAAAATAACAAAAAATGTTTATACTAAATCGTTGCTAACTTCTATTTCAGTTGTTGAATTAAGGGGTTGTAACCACTTACTCCACAATATCCGGATTTTATAAATACTACATACTCTTTGCCCAAACTGACTATTATGGGTTAATATTCATTGCATTAAATGGTTAATTCTAAATAAAGCGCTGCAATATATATTTTGTCTTGTCTGCGTTCAGGGTTTCTCCCTGTCCCGCGATGGGCGGTTGCGTTCAAGCCTACAATGTATAGTCGTAACCAACACTACAGTTCGCTCGAACGTGAAACTACAACAAAGCATCACAGAACCGCCCGATAAATGGACATACTCTAAGGTCTGTCTCCTCTCCCATCACTTTAGTGTACAACGCACACACACACACACACACACACACACACACACACACACACACACACACAAATATACACTCACACATACACACACAAACACACATACACACACACACAAACATACATACACACACACACACACAAATATACACTCACACATACACACACACACACACACACACACACAAACACACGTATTTTTCTTTCCAGAGACGAACAAGGAATCATATAGTCAAATGTTAACGGCTAAAGTTGAAAACAAACACACGTTTTACAACAATGAACTTTATCATAAGAAGATCAAAGAAAAGTAAGAACAAGTTAAAGGGTGCGTTACCACTGGTGTTAAAAGAGTAATTTTTGACAGCTATTTCTCCGTTTGAACAACAGGCTTCTAAAGATTTTGAAGTAGCGTTCTGTTATTATAAATTATCAAAATCAGAAATATTTAAATTAAATTTCACGGAGCCACAGAATACCTAAGTTCTCGTTTACTGGTCACGATTCGACCCAGCACAATTTGGTGTATGTAGCTGATTTAAATTAACAGCATTATTTTATTTTTCTTTTGATATTTTTGCTGCATTTTATTAAACTGCTTAGGTTGTGAATCAAATTCTCTGGAGTATTGCTACGTTGAAAAGTTTTACCTTGACCCCGTTTAATAGCAGATTCCATTAGAAAATGTCCTTGTATGTTTTGTTTATTTTGCAGGAGAATGAGCGCATCCAGCATGTGACCACTGGACTGTGTCTGGACATTTGCCAAATGCAACAGTGTGTGAATCAGAGAATATGCCAACTGTATCCGTGTGTGAATAGATGCAGTGAATCACCAAGTCAAATGTGGAGTTTTACACACTATGTATAACATGCTCATTGTATTTTACAAAGACACAAGTGGAATTTTACATGCAAACGACGCACAATGCTCTTGTATAAAGAAAGATTCTAAAAGACGACTGCTGGTGATTGCTATTAATAATAGAGAGTTTCATTTTACGTGTTGTTGATAATTAAAAGTATTAATGTACTGTAATGTATTAGTGTAAAAGTTCATCTTTAAGTGTTGTTGATAATTAAATGGGTGTAAAAGTATTCATCACAAAAGTAGATAGCTGAAAGGACCAGTACGACGTATTGTTTGACTGGAACATTACTTCTTACATTCGTTAATTAAAATCCTCGTCACCTCTATACAGCCCAAAGGTAGCATAATGCATAATGTTAAGTTACGAACCACTCAAAATCTCATCTTGACACCGATAAAATACCTACCATGACATCACTTGATCACTTTCCCCAATTTCGCACCTTCCTCCCGATCGTTGTTTAAAATCTGACATCAAACCGGAAATATAGCAAAGCCTGATCAATTATATGATCTTTGACAATACAATCGTAATTATTTCTCTGTATTTACCTTTTACGAGATTTGACCAACTGATAGGTCGGCTTCCCTATTAGGTAATTTCATAGATTTTTCTCTGTCAGGTTCTTACTATTTATGGTAATTTTAACTATCTGTACTAACATTTAGAGAATAGCAGCATAATTATGTTTTAAGTAAGTAATTACTTTACCTACCAGTAGATTAGTTTCTGTTAAATTTCTCTGTGTATAGTTGCATGTTTGTGCACGAATGTCTGTAGAAGTGTTATGTGTGTATATTTTGTGTGTGTGTACAGTTTTATTTATTTAGTATTGTAAATCAAAAGCTTTTTTTATTTAACAATTAATAACCAATGCTATATTAATTTAATATTTGGATAGTCTTATAAAGCTTAATATACGCATTTCTTCTTATTAATATTACAATTATTTGTATATTGTGTATAGGCGATTCAAAACTCGCATTGGCGGGCGAATGACCTAGTTTGCCGCAGGCATGGTTCTACGCTATACACACACGCACACACAGTTCTGTATACACGTACACCCAGCTCTGTACACACGTACACCCACCATTCCACAATAAATATATTTTTTAAAATGCGTAATGAAAATACGTTGTATCCTCTCGTCAGTGTTCGTCTCGGGCTCAAGAACGGGTGCAAGTATAGCCATTTTAATTGATATGTTGAAGGAGAAACTAACGATGGCTGGCTTAGTTGCATTATAAGGAAGATATTTTGCACCCATTGCTTTTGTTAACAGACAACATTTTATTAAAATGATTTCAGTACTAGAATTATTTATCATTGTTTAGTTTCACTGATAAAATTGTACTTATTTCAACAGTAGAGTTATTTCTCTTTGTTTAGTTTCACTGATAAAATTTATACTTAAGTTATTTCAACAGTAGAGTTATTTCTCTTTGTTTAGTTTCACTGATAAAATTATACTTAATAAGTAATTCCAACAGTAGAATTATTTCTCTTTCTCCTTTTTTTTGTGTGGATAAAACTATAACATTAATTAATTTCAAATGTCCCGAAAATTTTTTTATATTCAGAGTTTTCGTCAAGATGAATTGTACTCTTACAATAAGTTTTAAAATTAAACAATAATAGGTCTGGAACAATTTGTGAGGCGATATCTAACTGTATCGCTGCCATTTTTGTTTACCTAGTAATCATGTCTTTGGCTTAATTTATTTAACATTAATGTATGCCTTTATTTACCTAGTAACCATGTCTTTGGCTTAATTTATTTAACACTAATATATGCCTTTATTTACCTAGTAATCATGTCTTTGGCTTTATTTATTTAACATTAATGTATGCCTTTATTTACCGAGCAATCATGTCTTTGGTTTTGTTTACTATCAGTCTTGAAACACTAATTGAAATCAAAGGTCTTTTGCCACTGGGAATAGTGCATTTATCATCCTCAAAACACCTGAACGATAAAATCGTCATGAATAACTCAGAAATGATAAAAGCATCATTCAACTTTATTGTATTTAGTTCATGTACAATGTCCAAATTACATAAGAAATATAACTTTTCAAATTCACTAAAGTATTAATGTGACTTTTAGCAAAACATCTTTAAAGTATCTACTTTGTCTTCGGGCCCAAGATGGGTTGCCACACCAAAATTCTCTTGTGACTGCCTTTGGTAAAAAGAATTACAATTGCGAACTTTTGATACCTACTATCTTAAATACGATCATTAATTTGAAATACGCTCAGATCATTAACTTGAAATACGATCATTAATTTGAAATACGATCATTAACGTGCAGTAACTGTAAGAAATACATTGCACTCAGTTGATGTATGGTGGTAAGGTACGCTGACTATATCGAGAAGTTACTGGTACAAGAACGTTACTAATCTCCAATCACATAATGATTCATATATCCATACATCTATCCATTATTCAATGAACAATTTAGCAAGTCATTTAATCATTGTTTTTTCTTCCTTCCACCCTTTTCATTTGTTCTTTTCATTTTCTTGTCACTTTCTCTCTCTTTCACTCACTAACTCTCCCTCTCATTAATTAGTATGATAATCACAATCATTATTTAAAAGTTCATTGTACTCATCACATTAATCACTTCGCTAAATCATTACATTAAGTGTGAGTTGAAAGTACATATAAGATGACACCTAAAACACAAAACCTCATCAATCATATACTTGTCAGCACCCGTTAGCATTTCAAACACGCACACACACACACACACACACACAATCTCCATGGTACACCGTGTTTCGAGACACGACACAATCAGTCAGCTGTAAATAATGGCTTTTATTTCATCTAACTTATAAGAACATAATTTATTTAGATATAAGAATATGATTTTTATTTACCCCCCTTGCCAGTCCAGCTTTTTAAAGGAACGAAACTATATTTCACGGAGAAATTTCAATAAATAAGTTTACTGTTTTAAAATCTCTTGAGAAAAATCATAGTAATGTTAGAGAGAACACTGAACCAATGCTTGTGAAAATACATGAATTAGTTATCTCCCTTAGAATATAATCAACTGAGCTTACTATTCATTAATTTTGTTGGTCTAAGCATTACAGTAAGAAAGAGGGATGTTAGTGTAAGAAAGATGAATGAATATTATACAATCGTTCACTACAATGTATTTTCTACCAGTATATAGTTTAGTCTTCAACCAATGAAATATGAACATTGATATACATTTGAACGCTCACATTGAGACAAATAATATTCACACCCACACACACACACACATACACGTACGCATGATCATAAATACTATAATATTGTGACAGTAAATGGATCCATGGTGCTGATGGACGAAACTTATCTTTTCATTAAATTCAAAATTACGGCATCCCGATGATTTTATTTTTTCAGCACTGGCCTGCACATTTGGATCAGAGAATTTTGTACGTCTATGCAGCATACACAGTTCTAATATCTGTATTTCCCATAATTCTTTTGCAGCAAACAACCATACACCCATATCCAGTAGTCTAGCAACAATACGGTGCATTCTATGCAAATATTATTAACAGTACAGTATATATCCAGTGCAGCAGATATTTTACTATTTATTTCCATAGTATATTGTAAATTAAAAACATATTTAACTCTTTCTACATTTATATTACTGTAGAGTTGTGCTATATTGCGCTAATTATTTCAGACAATTTGCAGCCTGTCAGTCATTGCCAGGGACTTACCTTCGTTTGCAAAAATATTTGTGTTCTGCTGCCACTGCTTCATTTTTTAAAATTCTAATTAATGTCTGATGATTCACCTTACAGTATAGTGGAAATAAATATTGTCTGCAGTAATTCTCTGATTTGTTTTATACAAACATGTAAATTAGGTTGTGATTTAAAGCTTTGCCACTGCTTTTATTTTCAAATGTGGTTGTGCTTGTTGACATCTTATTGATTATATTCTTAATGTCTCTTCATCTTGCTGGTTTATTCACACCCATAAGTTCACAAACAGTGACTCCATCTTATTGTTTTAATGTCACATCATCTTGCTGGTTTATTCACACCAAAAAGTTCCCAAACAGTGACTCCATCTTATTGTTTTTAATGTCACATCATCCTGCTGGTTTATTCACACCAAAAAGTTCCCAAACAGTGACTCTATTATATTGATTGTTCCTAATGTCTCCTCATCTGGTTGGTTGCTTATTTAGACACACCCATAAGTTCACAACTCTGACTCTATCTTATTGGTTATTCTTAAAATCTCCTAATCTTGTGGATTGTTTATGTACAAAATCCATACGTTGACAAAAGTGACTGAAGAACGATGATGTAGTGAAAATTTACTTTCTACCTTGACTGATGCACACACTGAGAGACGCGTGTCGGAACTGTACATGTCTTGCCAAAGTGTTGAGCCTCCCAGTGTATGATTCTAATTTTTTTCAACACATTTTTCTAGTTCCCCTTTCAAGTTCCACCGCTGGTGTAGAATGCAGTTTCAGAATTCTTTACACCACATACCAGACATTTGGAGAATTATGTCTAAGTTCTCTAACAGACATCTGGCATTTAATTACCTAACAGCCATTAACAGACTCCCGACTGTCTAATAGAGTGTTGTTTTCTTATTTTTTTTTAGTTTGTAAGTTCTGAGCGAGCAACACTACAACTACTTATTAGAATGGACATGTAAATGTTGAGTCAGAATAATACTTTATTATGATTGAAAACTAATTACTTTCTGCCCACTCGGATTGGTTTCGATTGTTTTATCCAACAAGCCTTTTAGTTTGCTTCAGTATTTTGGTTAAGGTGGCTTTGAGCATGTAACAATGTAACAAGTTTGTTGCTGTGATTAGAAGAAACATGACATTGAAAGAAGTTATGTAATGTTTATTTGGCAACCAACACTTTGGTCCTGTCACAATGAAATTAGACAATTTTTATTTGGCAGACATATTATTGTTATGATATAAACGAATTATATGTAATTAATTGGCAGTCATTTTATTGCCATGATAATTGACAGCCAGTACACTATTGTGATTTAAGAGTTAGTTAAAGCTTTAATTGCAACCATTAAACTATTGTGATTTAAGAGTTAGTTAAGGCTTTAATTGTAACCATTAAACTATTGTGATTTAAGGGTTAGTAGAACATTACTGGCAGCCATATTATTAGAGTGATATAATGGATTCGAAGGCGTTTATTCGATATGTTGTTCCCCTCACACTCATCCCAAAAGCCGCAAGAGACCTTTCATCTTCACGATGTTCTCGCTCTTGGTCTGCTTCCGGGGGATCCCCACAGCCTCGCGGTGCGTCTGAGGTGGAGGGCAGGAGGGCTGGCGGAAGGGGGTGAAAGAGGTCGCACCTATTTGGCGCACACCCTTCCGAAGCCGCCTTCCGTTTATTTGATTGGTTGGTGGTTGGTTATGTAGGGGAGGCTTCCGGCTTCCGCCGCTTTCGCGTTTGGAGGGGGGGAGAGGGAGGGGTTTATTTGATAGTCCTGTCATTGCTTTAAGTAATAAGGGAGATGATAACGCTTTATTGGTAGCCGTATTATATTTAGCGTTTAATCGGCAGTCATTTATTTGTCGTATTCTAAGGGTTGAGGCAAGGGTTAGCAGACATTTATTATCGTGTTATAAATATAAGCATGCAGATGGTGCTTTATTTTAGCAGTTATGATATACTGGAGTGATTGACGCTTATTGCCAACCATGTTATTGTGCTTTTAAGGTCTCGTTGACTCTTAATTAGCCGTCGTTTTGTAAAGTCATAAAGGTGTAGACGTTACTTCATTAGAGCCATTTTGTTGTCGTAATAATGAGCTAAATGGCGCCTGAATGACAACCATTATATTGTCGCAAATACACTGGTTGTGCTGACGCTTACCACATAGCCATTGAAATAATGCTGCCACCCTTTTACTGTTGCGACAGCGGCAGCAGCAAAGCAAGGGTAATGACGACTGACACAATTGTGAACGCCATCAGGAAAACTCGGTCAAGGACGATACCCACTCTCTTCCACTCGTTGTTCTCGTGGTCGTATCGCTGCTTCAGCAGTTTCCTCGCTTCAGCCTTCTGCATCAGTTCCAACTGCTCGGAAAGCAGTTTGATCAGGGGAGCGAACTGCGAAGGCGCGATGGACTGTGACGACGGGTTCTCTCTTGACGAAGCCTCCGAATGCACTGGTCCGTTGCCGCAAGGATCTGCCCATTTGTTCTGTGAAAATAAATTTTTATTTCTTTCACAAAACCAAGCATAGAGTGCATAATTGTTTCTTTCTTTTAGCGTAGAGGGTAATATTTTAATGCGCGCATAGCACGCTTATGTCCCTTTGAATGTGACACAATACACACAACGTTAACGTGCAAAATTACAGTAAATAGATATGCTTTCTTCACTGTTGAAAATTATCTTTCTATTTAATAATAAAATAATAGTATCAGTGAGAAACTTTGTTGTGAGTAAAAAGGTAATTATATAACTATACATCTTGTAAGTTATAGGTCAATAGCGAAATTGAATAATGTAATTTAAATAACATTATAAAAAACTAATGTACATGATAGGCATATTAATGTGCTTGAAAACCTAGCAGTTTGCATATACATTTGAGTTTTGGTCTTCAAGATATAATTTGTTTTTTCTCTTACCTACGCAGACAGTCTGTAATTGACATTCTTTTTTCTACTCTCGCTCTATCTATTACCGACAGTCCAGCAATAAACTGTGAAAATGAAAAAAAAATTAAAGAGAAATGAGTTCTAAAGAACTGTATAAATTTTGGATTGTTGCGTACAGCAGCATTCCGTGGCTGAAAAACGTTCTGCGAATATCCCTAGTTCAAACCGATATTGCAAGGTGCTACAATCGCTTGTCCCTCACCGACAGGGTTGACTGCCGGCTGATGTCATGGCCGTTGGCGTGGCCGTTGTGTAAGGCCACATCTCGGTTGTTGGTGTCCTTGCGTGGGACTACGCCGCTGACTTCACTAAAGCACACCACACGGGCCAGATAACGCAATACAATGACGCGTAACCACTGTGGTACGGGCTTGTATTCGTTATGATGGACGTTCAAGACCACGACCGTCAGAAGGGTGGACAGGGAGACGAGCAGCATCGTGCAGGCGAAGTAGATGCCTGAAACAATACACACACGCCTTAGATGATACCTCAAACAATACACGCGCTTAGGAAATTGCCTGAAGCAATACACACGCCTTAGATGATACCTCAAACAATACACGCGCTTAGGAAATTGCCTGAAAGAATACACACGCCTTAGATGATACCTCAAACAATACACGCGCTTAGGAAATTGCCTGAAGCAATACACTCTATTGACACTCATGCTATAAGTTCTGTAGCCATCACTATACTGAGTCATATACACTAAGAACTGTAGCCATGACTCTACTCATACAATTTTACCAAGAAATATAGCAATAGGTATGCTGATAAACTAGCCTCCTATGAACTTTATAAATAAATTTACTGAAACCATACCAGTAAAAATTGTAGCCTTCATTCTAATGATTCTGTTTCTCTAAGAACAATGGCATTTAGTCTTTTAATACTAATAGCACTTGAACTGTAGCCATAACTGAACTGACACTATTTCACTAAAATCTAGTATTAATGTTACTTATATTATTTCATAAGAACTAACTATAGATCTGATAAATTATTCCCTTAAGATCTAGATAGAGCTCTACAGTACTGTCAAACTAAAAACTAGTTTAAATCGTTAAGGTGCTATTCAACTTTTAAAAAATGCCACTTCCTCCCAGTTCTCTCCAAACAAATATGCACCCACAACACAACCATCCAAGACAGAAACAACGAACATTACTCACCTATGTAAGGAAAGGTCTCCGATGTGGGCGGCAGCATTTCTGAGACAACGAGCAAAAACACGGCCAAGGACAACAGGACAGTAATCTCCAGGGATACCTTCTCCCCAGCGTCCGGCGGCAGAAGGAAACCCAGCAAAGACACTGTAGTGATAAGTATGCAAGGAAAAAGTAAGTTGAGGATGTAGAACAGCGGCTTGCGTTTCATGGTGATGTAGAACGTGACGTCAGGGTATGGATCTGGGTAATAAGTCACGTGACGCACTACTGGCATTGACGTAATGTCGAACTCGCTGTTTTTTATAAGCGACGTCAAGTCACCGGTTTCAGATCCATTCGTAATATCTACTTCTAGACCGCTGTGCGCCCAGGAACCAAACTGTAACAGTTGAGACAAAGTAAAATGCAAAAATACATTGCTTCTAAAAATAGAATTTTTCACTTCCCTTCTCTGGCGTTAAAAATATAAGAACGTAATTTACATGCAAAATGAGTACTCCGTAATCAACACATGAAATATTGAAATCTCTACTCCAATCAAAACACATCAACACAACATTATGTACTGTTTATACAAAAACATAACCACAACAACAAGTACAGTTTATATCAAAACACATCAACACAACATCCTATACCGTTTAAATTAAAACACATCAACACAACATCCTAAACTGTTTATTAAAACACATCAAAACAACATCCTATACTGTTTAAATCAAAACACATCAAAACAACATCCGATACTGTATATCAAAGCGCACCAACAAAACATTCTGTACTGTTTATATAAAACACATCAACACAACATTCTGTACTGTTTATATAAAAACACATCAACACAACACTCTGTTGTGTTTGCATCAAAACAAATCAAAACAACATCCTAAAATGTTTATATCAAAGTACGTCAACATAACGTCCTATACTGTTTATAGCAAAGCAGGTCAACATAATGTCCTATACAGTTTATAGCAAAGCAGGTCAACATAACGTCCTATACAGTTTATAGCAAAGCACGTCAACATAACGTCCTATACAGTTTATAGCATAGTACGTCACCATAACGCCCTATACAGTTTATAGCATAGTACGTCACCATAACGTCCTAAACTGTTTATATCAAAGCACATAAAAGAAATGCGGAACCAATCCACCATAGGACGCAGCAGAAATGTTTGTATTGTCAGAGATCGTCCGGGAAGAGATGACAAGAAAAGAAATAAATAAAAAGCATATTTAAGTTAAATTTTGTCTCACCTGCAGTGGGCACCGCTGTGTGTCGAAGGGAAAGTATGTGACGTCAATCTTGCACATGACGGAGATGACTGTGGGGAAGTTGTACGTCATGGAACCGTCACTCTTAGCTCTGATGCGGTAGTCTTTTAAGCCTGACAGTTCCCCGTCTGTGCTACTCACCACCCAACAAAGCCAAACACGGCAAACAAAATAGCATGCCGGAGTACAGTCAAAAGTTAAATTAATATTCGTATATTTTCATTTTTACAGGGAAATGGTTTTGCTTTTTTAGTTCATAACATCGCACAGGATAGATGGAATTAATTTTGATAAATATTTTTTGTTTATTTATAAACTTTTCCTTCCTTCCTTTCTTCATTAAAAGCATTGAGATTATATTTTAATTATTAGCAGTAAAATGTTACAGTTTAATATTATGATGTGTTTCTAAATTTTATATTTGTTAAAATGTACTTTTTAAAACAAATTTAAGAACGGGCTAAAATATGTTAAAGTTGTTGACTGTTATTTATTTTGTGAGGTGAATTTATTGCAATTCTTAGAAAAATAACAAGAACAGATTTTAATTCTTTATTGTTTGTTTATTTAAAAGTCTCTTAGCTGGAAGAATACGAATAGAATTAAATGATGATAAGAGTTAACCCTTCAACGAGATTTATTTTTTAATTCTTTATTGTTTGTTTATTTAAAAGTCTCTTAGCTGGAAGAATACGAATAAAATTAATTGATGATAAGAGTTAACCCTTCATCGAGGTTTATTTGTTTATTTAAAAGTCTCTTAGCTGGAAGAATAAGAGTAAAATTAAATGATGTACAACAACAATGAGGTTTCCTTGCCTCCGAGTATTCAGATCCTTAATTCCGACTAATCTAACCTTTGACCTTCCAATGAACGCAGTTTTGATATTCATGTGGACACTAGTTTCTACGGATTATGAACTGCGTTCACTAATGTCAACTCTCAACCTTCTCTTTCACTTGTTAAACACAATTTTGACAGGTAATCCTGGCTGGCATTTTGAGATAATGATCACGTGTGCACTGACATTTCCAAACTGGTATGAAATCAATCACGCCTTGTTTCTTAAACTTAGTTTCATGTAAAGTTATGTCGGATTAACACAGTTTGTCATAGCGGTAGAAAAAATATACACGCAAGACAAGAAACTGTTTAATAATTTGCCAAAGACGAGAATGTAACGTTACCAGCAAACTCGGATACTTATCATACAGAGTTATGTCGGATTAGGACAGTTTGTCATAGCGGTAGAAAAAATATACACGCAACACAGGAAACTATTTAATAATTTGCTATTGACAACAATGTAACGTTACAAACAGACACGGATACTTACTTGTCATACAGAGTTATGTCGGGTGACCAGAGTTTGCCGTATGGCAAGACGAGGCTGCTTATGTTCCCATAATTGGCAGGATCCCAAAATATCTGACAGTCGTTCCACGTCTGAAAAAAAAAATCAATCAATCATTCAAGCAAGCAAGCAACCAATCAATGAGTCTAAACGATCGGTCAATCAATATCTCGATTTAAATGTACGGAACAAAATTATATATGTACATAAATTAATACAAATTATGCAAATTCTAAAAGTAAAGTATTTCACATCAATATTGCAAGTTATATTGATTGATCGTGAGTGTGAACATAAAGGTGCAATCTTGTGATTTTATACTAAAACATGAATAACCAGACTTTTTGATGCGCTAAGTACCAGTCTACAACAGCAAACAACGAAGGCTTCCTTGTAGTGTCTGTTTATCTCCCTTTAGAAAAGAGCGTGTTAGCGAGAATGTTGGATGGTGGTAATTTGAATATAACCTAGATAGCACAGTGGATAAATTCCACCAATTTTACTTTCCATTTTACCGCTCACTCATTTTAAGAAACTTTCACAATGTTCACAATCATGTGGTTTGCAATAAGCCACTTTCTTTTCTTATTTAGACAGCGGTCTAATGTACCCCTTCTAGGCATGTTACACAACTGTTCCAGAATCTTCGTTGCGCTCACAAAGCACACAGAGGAGAATCATCTAGAACTTCGTATGCACTATCAAGAAGATCAAGAAGAGTGTTCTAGAACTTTCGTGTGCGCTGCTGAGGAATGTTCAAGAAACTTTATGAATTCTTTAGACCAAACTCAAGCCTCAATTTTCGGCTTATTGGCTCTCGAACGGAATTCACAGGAATCAACTTACAGCACCAAGTTTACTGATACGTTCGAAGACAATGTTGGATACACACACCAATGTGGTCTGGTAGAATGCAGAAGTCACTGCAGTCAGAAGCAGATACAAGGTTATGAAAAACAATAAGGCACACTCCTTTCTGTGAAAATAAATACTATAAAAACCGAACGTATCACAATTGATTAAAAGTGGCCGTTAAGAATAAATGTAACGGTGAACTATTTCTTTTGAAAGAAAGTAAAAGAAAACCATGAATTTTTAGAAAAAGAAAAGAAACAAATTGGGAAAAAATGACAGAAAGATGAAAGCACAAAGTACGTAATAATGAAGGATAAATGAAAAGAAAGTAGAAAGAAAGAAAACTAGAAAAAATAAAACAGATCACAGAAAACATCTTACCAGGTGTATCCATGCATTTAAAACCAGAATTTGCTTAGGTTCATCCTGTAATCAAAATAATGTTTATTATCAGTATTATTCTGCTCTGTCATTCGATCATAGTGTTAAAGAACTATTTCGACACAACACTGAACTTCTAACAACTAATTAAATCCTCACATAAGACACAACACTGAACTTCTAACAACTAATTAAATCATCACATAAGAGGAATAATTATGTGCTGTAAAGTTCTTATAACCGTTCCCTTTAAGAAAAAAGGTGTTCTTTAATGAGAAAAAATTGTTATCAGCATACACCTTCAATGTCGTCGTCGCCTCCCATACATGTAATATTATTTAAGCAAACGTACATTTATAAAGCTACCCCGCTTATATTTTCATAATGGGACATACTAACACCAAAATAAATATAAATTAAAAATTCTGAAAAACATTACTTTTGTCCTTTCAAAATGCATAAGTATGAACTAAATTTCTGCACAGACCAGAATTAATTTAGTTTATCCGCGGGCCAGAACTAACGCAGTGATCTTTGTTATGACTACCTTAGTTTACGCACAGGCCAGAACTAACGCTGTGATCTGTGTTATGACTACCTTAGTTTACGCACAGGCCAGAACTAACGCAGTGATCTTTGTTATGACTACCTTAGTTTACGCACAGGCCAGAACTAACGCAGTGATCTTTGTTATGACTACCTTAGTTTACGCACAGGCCAGAACTAACGCAGTGATCTTTGTTATGACTACCTTAGTTTACGCACAGGCCAGAACTAACGCAGTGATCTTTGTTATGACTACCTTAGTTTACGCACAGGCCAGAACTAACGCAGTGATCTTTGTTATGATTAGCTTAGTTTCTGCACACTCAGAACTAACGCAGTGGTCTGTGTTATGATTAGCTTAGTTTCCGCACACTCAGAACTAACGCAGTGATTTGTGTTATGAATAGCTTAGTTTCTGCACACTCAGAACTAACGCAGTGATCTGTGTTATGTATAGCTTAGTTTCTGCACAGGCCAGAACTAACGCAGTGATCTGTGTTATGATTAGCTTAATTTCTAAGCAGGGCAAGCTAACATACTGATCTGTGTTATATGTTGGGGGCACGGTACATGAAGATGAGAATAACATTCATCATTTATATACGGCCGTTCAGTTTGTGCTTTAGTATTCTCTTTCTAAAATTGTGTATTAATCATTTACATACTTCGCGATTAAATGTATATTTTTCCGCCTAGCGTTATTATAAGGTAAGAAATTCTTAAAATACAAACTGTTCTCTAAGACTTCCTTTAAAAAAAATAATTTCACCACTAAAAAAGAAAATGAAAAAAATTCGCACATTATGCATTGCACTTTGAATTATATACTAACGCACGAATTGCATTAGCAAACACATATGCAAACGCATGCACGACACATATGTACACGCATTACAAACATACAAACAGAAAAAAATGTAACAGAAAAAAAATTGTTTGGAAAATACTTAGACATATCTCGAACTCACGTGACAAAGAAATTTAAAAAGAGAATACCCGAATAACAACTTACCAGATCGATAATCTGTCGCACGGCAAAATCGATGCTCACACTCACAACCTGGTCGCTGTCATTACAAACTGGGCGAGTGGAACTCTCGTACTTGGAGAAGAGAAAGGACAGCAAAGCAGTTTGATTTCCTCCCCTAGAATATCGTCCTGGTGAGGACAAGAAATCAAGGGCGATAATGTTTCCTGTACATGGCATTTTAGGAAAAATCACCACGGAGTATGTTTTCGTACTAATTTAGATTTATAGTAGACTTCGTTTCATTTAGGCAATACGACGAATTTATCTATGTTATATATAGCACATTTAATTTAATTAAGCAGAATTTAAGCAACGAATTAATGTATACTACATATAAACAACGACTTATTTACGATAAACATAAAGCATGGCTTTATGGCTAAATAAAGTGATCAACATTTTGTGCAGTTTATACAACTTTATATTCCGAATTAATTTATGCTAAATTTATGCAACAAATTAATTTATGCTACATATTAATTATGCCACTATTTATGACAAATATAAACATAATTTTATACTAAATATAAATGATATTTTGTGCATTATATACTGCAACTTAATTTATGTTAAATATAAAATATGAATTAACTTATGCTGAACTTGGGCTACTAGTTAAATTTTGAAAACTAAAACCTCGACTTTATTAATTATATGCTAAACTTGACTTTGATTGTGTGAAATATAAACTAAGACTTATCTAAAATAAAGATAAACTATGATTTTGATGCTAAATGTAAACTAACTGTCATTATGTTACTTTTGTTCATGCTAAATACAAACTATGGCTTAATTATGTTAAATGTAAATTATGACATTTGAAAAATAAAATAATAATAAAATTTAATTGTGTAGAATTACATTTCGACGATATGCTAAGTTAAGCCATCTCTAGTCAATGAATCACTGGGTGGCTGTGAACTTATGCACTGCCTAAACAATAAATCTTAGGCTGACTGTCAAATTATGTACATTCTAATCAATGAATCATAAGATGACTGTCAAATTAAGCACTACCTAGTCAATGAATCACTGGATGACTGTCAACGTATGCATTACCTAGCAATGAATAACTGGATGACTGTCAAAATATGCATTACCTAGTCAATGAATCGCTAGACGCCTTCACCTTCTATTCGATGTACAGTCTTGATGCTATGTTGCGGTTGATGTGTTGAATGTTGTTATTATTTTGGAGCGTAGGATTGGGACACATCACATTACTAAAGATAACTGTTCACGTTTCACATCAGTAATTCATGAATTCGTTTTGAATAAAACATTATCTGCATAGATAAGAGTTGGCACCAGCAGTGTGTTAATATAAACAATTATGACCGCCGGAATACATGGGAGAAGACACAGAGTGGGACAAAGGGAGACAAACACACCAGTCTATATTACTTTGCCGTCCTTTCCAGCGTTCGTTTATTTCGTGAGCTGGACGTGAACTTGTTTTGATTTGTTTGCAGTACGTGCGTGCGCACGTGTATTTTTGTGTGTGTGCGTGATCCGTTGATGTTAACCTCCATATATGACTGCACTTAAAACTATTTTCTTCTATTTCATTTTTGCTCATCAGCTGAAAATTAATTCATTTTAATGCTAATACTTGTATAAAGTGTTAAGTGTAACCTGTGAGAATCTAACCTAAACAACAGCATTGGCACTGTTAACTGTATACATCTCTTCAATGCGTTGACAGTAAACCAAACGAAAATTTCTAATGCGTGAATACATTCCAGTGGTAAAAATAAGTAAATGTATTTAGTCTTCCTTTGCCAACATGCTTTAAAGTAGAGAGGTTACTATCTTTGAGCAATCTGTATGTAGAGTGTACATGTAATTTTGCCCATACTAATAGGATATTTATCTACAGATGAGGACAATACAGTATTGTTAGAGTTTAGAACTATTGTTTCCTTGTATGTTCAAAACAAAATGTTGCTATTAATTTTTCGTATTTATAACGGAATAGATAGTTTAATACCTAGGTCACAAAACAGCCTGATTTGTTACTAAACAGCTTGATTTGCAGCTTAACTATTTGACCTGCCACTAAACAGTTTCATTTACCATTAAACAGCTTGATTTGCAGCTTAAATATTTGACCTGCCACTAAACAGTTTCATTTGCCATTAAACAGCTTGATTTGCAGCTTAACTATTTGACCTGCCACTAAACAGTTTCATTTGCCATTAAACAGCTTGATTTGCAGCTTAACTATTTGACCTGCCACTAAACAGTTTCATTATATAAGCGATGATTTTTTTACGGAATGTCTCTTTAAGCAAAGATGAATTATGTAAAAAAAAAACAAGAAACAGAAAAACATTTATTTTTTATCAACAGTACGCATAGCGAACTTGAAGACTAAGCAATGAAATAAAAGTAGCTCAAAAGATTTGAAAAATCCCTGTACATAGAACATGTATTATACGAAGTGAAATATATAATCTGTAATCTTTAGAAACTCAACTAGATTATGAAACTCAAATAGATTATGAAAAGAAAGGCCACACTGTTTAACTTTGCAAACTGGAGATGCTTGAGAAATTGAATTCTACATGTAACCTCATAATATGTCTTAACTACAAATAGAAACTAAAAAAACATATATCTTTCTGTGGCAGAATAAATTTGCCTATTCATATTTCTAAACTTAATTGTTATATAAATTGTTAAATTGTCAAAGTGGCCGACCTTGGGCACTCCTAATGATGGTATTTTGTGTAAGTGTCAAAGTTGGTAATAAACAACTCAGAGGGAGAATATGCTAGAAATTGCTGATGTAATTACAAACCATTTCCAACTGGATGAGTAGTTTCTTTTCTGACTAATAGTCTCACACTTGTTGATAACAAATTCATCCAATGAGGATGGACCGAAGGCTTCTTTGTGTTGAATAAGTACTCTGTTCTAAGCACTTCGAATCTGTACATAACTGGAGTCCAATCATAAAGGCGATCATTAGCTTATGGTGAGTTAACTGACTGATAAATAAAAAATGGACTTATAATATTTCGTACATGTTTTCTATTGATCTATGATTTGAACTGGAGAATGCTATAGGTAATTGAACCAGTATTTCTATGTTCACATAATTTGATTATGTTTACATTATACTTGTGAATTTCACATGTTCACATAATTTGATTATGTTGTACATTATACTTGTGAATTTTGATCCATGTTATAATTCTTGTGCCATGTGTGTATCTGGCTAACGAAATTGTTGCAGGATTTGTAAGTTGAGAATCTGTTTAAGAGAGAAAGGAATTTTAGAGATGGATAGTCCTGAAATTTAGTGTTGCCTTAATTTGACTTTTACATAGAAAATCATGTCTTTTCCCTTTCACTTCAGGCAACAGTGACTACTGTATTCTACCAGATCATGTCGGTGTAAAATTCCAGCGTTATTGTCAAACTTAACAGCAAATGTTGCTGTAAGTTGACTCCTGTGGATTCCATTTGAGAGCCAGTATGGCAGAGATTTGTGGCCTGAGTTTGGCATGAGAATTCACAAAGATTATTTTGAACATTCCTTGTAGTGTGCTTGAGTAGCGCACACAAAAATTCAAGAATATTCCACCTGATGTGCTTGATAGCACATATGAAATTCTAGATGATTCTTCATGCTGTGCTTTGTTTATCACATTGAAGATTCTGGAACAGTTGTGTAATGTGCCTAGAAGGGACACATGGGACCATCGTCTGAATAAGAAAGTCAGTGACTTTTTGCAAACCGCGTGATTGTGAACGTGTTCCGGCGCCATTTTTGAAAAGGTTATGCACATTGACTTTAATTATTTCTCTGAAACTCCACTTTCATTCTGCGATGAATGCTATCCATGAACTTGATTATATAGGAATGTTAATGTGATGCTAATGTCTATGCTAGGATAAACTGAACCATTGTCCAGCATTAACTGGAAATTGTTGAAAAGTGATGTCAATGACAATGCTCTCTGGATTATATTCATATGTTGTATATTTGATTGTTGATTTAATAAATTTATTGTTATATTTATTGACCCTTCTTAAACATATTGCTAGCCATATGTTGGAGAGATAGTAGGTGGATGTGGGCTCGCTAAATATAGATGATCCGTTCATTGTCAGCTGTTTTGCTGCTAACGATAATTGAATGAGTCAGAGTACTAAAAAATAAAAAGCGACTGTATTTATAAATGGATTTTAAAAATTTAAATTACTGTGTATTATACACATACTAAGGAATTTTAAAAGTATTTATTTAATTTATTTTCAAATTCAAAAATAAATAACACGTTATTTCAAAGTTCGAGTTAAATACTGTTTCACACAGTGAGAAGAACGCCACTACTTTAAAATCTATTCTCTCCCCTTACTTATTTTTTTACATATGGATTTTCCTACTGCTTCTTGTATACTGATTTAGAAAGAAAGGACGTTTTAAAAATAAGTCATAAATAAATGGATTGGTAAATTTAACTTTTAATATATTTCACAAACTGGAAGAGAGGTTAACCTAATAAGGAATCACAATACGAAGAGAAATGTTACATCTGGAAAGAAATTATATAATGAAAACCTGTCAAATTTTCATTTTCAGTAAAAATAATTGATAAAATATCACTTCTTCTGAGTTAGTCATTTACAGTAACTATATTTAAACATTTAGTATATACTGACCTTGCATTGTTAGCAGAAAAAATACGAAGCCCACACGAGCAAACGACGGCGATAACTCCATCTTGGCTCCCCAAATCCGAAAGATTAGTCACATGCCACAAGCTCACTACGGAGTTACCGCCAACTGATAGGCCAGCTAATTTCTGCTTCTTGACAAGTTTGAATGTGCACTCTGTTTCTCGTGGAAATCAGAGAGATACCATGGCTGTCTAATGAAAAACAACAATGCAGAAATTAGTTTATCGGTAGACTTTTATTACAATTATATTAATGATAGATTCTTACTGTAATGATATTAGCAATAGACTCTGACTAATGATAGAATCTGACTATAATAGCAGTCACGGACAGAATTTACTTCGCTCTTGCTGAGGCATGATGGGATACGTCAAAAGGCGCTCGCACAAAAGGGACAGTACGGGGGTGACTGACTTCCGTATTTCATTCATCATGAAAGCAATCAGTCTGATTAGTCCCACAAATATTAACAGCGAGCCGAACGCTTGTGACAGCAGTCTGACACATCCAATGGTTCAGAAAACAAGACTTCCCTTCAGGAACGACTCCGAGTTGATTACTTGCAAAAAGGAAAAACAAATCGCACTTTATTAACATACTTACAAAGAATAAAGGCTTAATTTGAAAGAATCTCTCGATTTTTTCCCCTGATTTATTTTCCACACTCGGCAATCTAGCTACTGATGCAAATCGCAGTACAAGACGCATCATTGAAATGCCACGACGTCAGACAAACGGCGAAAAGTATTCTGCGCCAAAACTCCGCATAAACAATAGTAATAATCTTCTTAATTTATGGGGAGTGCTTTCGGTCTAGGCCGATTTCACGCTGATAGTATAAACCAATGAAAGCAATGATACACTTTTGCTGTGGTTGAGAAAATTATATTATATTCCTCTCGTTCGGTTAATGTTTTAAGCAAACTCTTATCTCAATTCGCTCAAAAGAACTATCCAGTCGCACTAGGAGTTAATGGGTATTGATCTGTCCATGTCAATATACCACTACCTCACCGCCTCCATCAGTGTCCCGCACACTCATTTTGTTCACTCCGATCAATGTGTGTCAGGTCTGCAGGTTAATCGTGCCATAAATAGTATTTTACTTTTATACGTAAAAGTTTCCATTGAAAGTAAAATGTCAGAAACAATAGCCAGCAGTAACTAATGAAATTAACTATTTCGAGGAGCACATTTTATAGTTAACTTTTATACCAATCATCATTCTTATGATGATGTGTAGATAGATAGATAAGATAGATGGATAGATGGATGGATGGATGGATGGATAGATAGATAGATAGATAGATAGATAGATAGATAGATAGATAGTTTCTTGCACCTGTAAGGTTGGTAATGGTTTATACGCCCTAGATGTTTTTTTACATTTTAATGCGAGATATAGCTCTATACTTTCAGCACTCCACAATATGATTGTGATACAGCTGTGTCTTCTGGTATTTTACATGTAATGTATAGTTTTATTTCTTCACCAAAGTATGTGTCGTATGTCAAACATTTTTATATCTTCCAGCCTCCGTTTTGTGTGTAGCCGCTTAATAATTTCTGCCCTTTTCATCACCTGTGTCTGATTACAGCGTTTATATAACATTGGCTTTTTGTATTGTTTGTGCTATATACTTAATTTCAGTGTCTGATTACAGCGTTTTGTATAACATTGGCTCTTTGTATTGTTTGTGCTATATACTTAATTTCAGTGTCTGATTACAGCGTTTTGTATAACATTGGCTCTTTGTAATGTTTGTGCTATATACTTAATTTCAGTGTCTGATTACAGCGTTTTGTATAACATTGGCTCTTTGTAATGTTTGTGCTATATACTTAATTTCTGTGTCTGATTACAGCGTTTTGTATAACATTGGCTCTTTGTAATGTTTGTGCTATATACTTAATTTCTGTGTCTGATTACAGCGTTTTGTATAACATTGGCTCTTTGTATTGTTTGTGCTATATACTTAATTTCAGTGTCTGATTACAGCGTTTTGTATAACATTGGCTCTTTGTAATGTTTGTGCTATATACTTAATTTCCTCCGAATGTATGTGATTAATACAAGATATAGCTTCCTTTCTTCGTACTGCATGAGGCCTGCGTGTGATAATGCTTTTATTCTTGAAAACATTACTACTTAGATTATGATACAGCTTTAATTTTTCCATGTTTGTGAAATAGTTTTATCGCTTATAACTTTCTGTATTTGTCGATGTATTTTGTGTGATATCGATTTATTTCGTCTAGTCTGTGGTTTCAGTGTTATCAATGTTTTGGGTGATACATTTGTAGTAATCTCATCATCATCTGGTTTGAGTGATTCAATGTAAGTTCTTCTGTTATCCGGTCTTTTTGTGGGTATGATAAATCTTTAGAAATATGTTTCAAGTGTGGTGTCCGGCTCTTTGTATAACTCGTTATATTCTTCACGTAAATACTTTCTTTTAAATTCCAAAATGAAGCAGGAGGTCTAAAATGACATGTTCGAACTATGTTAAACTGTTTTATTTCATTTGCTCTTTCAAGAATTTTCTTTTCAACTCAGAAAAGTATACGACGAGGAAAAACTGGTAGATAAATAATTCGAACGTTAGAGTGTGTTTTTCCCATCTGTAATTGGCGGACATTTTATCACACGCACAGTCCCATGCATGATTCAGGACATGAACTCAAGACACAAAGCCTAGTGGAGTGTAAAGACATGAACTCATATCACAAAGCATACTAAAAACATGAACTCAAGACACAAAGCCTAGTGGAATGTAAAGACATGAACTCATAACACAAAGCATACTAAAAACATGAGCTTAAGACAAAAAGCCAAGTATAATGTAATAGCATGAATTCAAGACACAAAGTCTAGTAGAATGTAAGGCAAGAACAGGATGAGCTCATTTGCTTGTTTCGTGGAACACCAAAGTCACTTTAAAATATGCATGATCAAGGGAAATAACTTTAGAAAGTGAATTTAGAATGTGCATAACGTGATTATCGGTAAAAATAAAAAACTAACTTACATCTTCACCACTTCAGTTTCCTCGAGGTAAACACTAGTTCAGTGTGAAGACGAGTTGAATGTAGCCACTAATTCAATGTAAACACTACTTCTCAGTAATCTTCCTGAACAGATAATATTTATTTTTCGATGAAACTAATTATTCCATCTGACTCAACAAGATGTAGCCCTACCAATTCGACCGGATAGCACAGCAATGGTTGACAAGTAATTAAACATTTTCCAGGCGAATGCTACAGGAGACCTCGCAGTCAACATAATAATCGCAGGAAATAATGCAAACCATTTAATCTAAGCAGCATGTTGTACTTCATCTTCTAATGCAAACACCTCCCACTAACACTCACTGCGCCTGCACTAATACCCCTCTTAAACAGGAGGACCTACTTCATCTTCCAATACGAACGAATAGCGACAAGTGCGGTGCGCGTGCACTAACACTCGCTCGTGGTGCGCCTGTCCTAACACTCCAGTTGAATTAAGCATGATGTGTAGTCTCTATGAACTGAACAATGTTTATTGCGCTGTTATGACGTGATTGGTCAGAAGATTATTTAATAGTTCTGAGTGACAAACTGAAGTGTCGATTCGATAGGAAATGATTTATGACCTGAAATATTTTAAAATGAGATTCGTGAATAAACATTTCTGAGCAAAAGAACACAGCGCAGTATTTCAAACCACACCCTATTTTTATTTTTCAAAATGTGTGGCACATTTGAAGTATATTTATATTTAAACAAAAGCACACTTTGAAAGACATTATTTGATAGCAATCGATTGAGTAAAGAACTATTTCAACACAGACAACGTAAATGTTTACTACTTTATCAAGCCATAAAAAGAGTAGGGAAGTGCTTAAATCAGTCAATAGCAACATCTGCAACGTGTTAACATTCCGCCATTGAATTAACCTTGATTTGTCATTGACAGTCTCATTCGAGCAGCTTTTAAAATTAATCAATTATTTATTCCCCTCCTGCAACCTCTAACACATACTTATTCAAAAAGCACTGGCATTTACATATCGCAACATATTTTGGACTTGGGCAAAATGGACATTTCTTTGAGGTACATGAGATTTGAATGATGAAAAGAACTGTATTTCTTTTTATAATTATATTCATTCACACAACATAATGTATTACTAATCTATCCTTTCACATTGAATGATGTGTTGCTAACCTATCCATTCATATTGAATGATGTGTTGCTAACCTATCCATTCATATTGAATGATGTGTTGCTAATCTATCCATTCATATTGAATGATGTGCTGCTAATCTATCCATTCATATTGAATGATGTGCTGCTAATCTATCCATTCATATTGAATGATGTGTTGCTAACCTATCCATTCATATTGAATGATGTGTTGCTAATCTATCCATTCATATTGAATGATGTGTTGCTAACCTATCCATTCATATTGAATGATGTGTTGCTAATCTATCCATTCATATTGAATGATGTGTTGCTAATCTATCCATTCACATTGAATGATGTGTTGCTAATCTATCCATTCACATTGAATGATGTGTTGCTAATCTATCCATTCACATTGAATGATGTGTTGCTAATCTATCCATTCACATTGAATGATGTGTTGCTAATCTATCCATTCAACTGGCTATCCCTTCACTAATCAAAGGAGCTCTCGAAAACTTTGAATAGCAGAATGTATTCACTTTACTTATTTACTTATGTTTCTCTTTTATAAATACATTAATCTGTGATATTGTCATTTTGCATTGTGGATGTGTGTGTGTGTATTACATTGTCTTCATTTGTCATATTTGTTTAAATAGTGTGTATTTGATATGAAAAATTATAAAACTTTTATAAGATTTACCGCTTTATTCAATGTTCTTCCAAAATACAGATGGACTCCACCTTGAGCATTGAAAAAATAATAAACTACAGAATAAATTCAATCTTAATTAAAGGTTTTTCCACTGTGTACGTGTTTTTTTATTTTTGTTAGTGTGTGTGTGCGCGCGCGCGTCAGCTGTATTATTGTATAGTTACCAATTCAATAATTTCAAGGTTCTTAGGTATTTTGCTCCTTTCTTTCGTATTTATTTAATTATAATAATTATAATAATTATTATAATAATTATTAATTATAATTATTCTTGACTGGATAATGCTTTCAGGAATATTTTGTCTGTTTGTTGAATGGATGTTCAATTGCTGGGTTGTTTCTATTTTACAGATTCCGTACTGTTGTTTGTTTAATTAGTGAATATAACCTTTCCATGAATAGAGAATGTTCTTTATTTCAATCTTCCGAGTTTCTGAATCTTGCTGAATCACCTTCCGATCGTGTATCAGCAATAAATTTTAATTGATTGATTTATTTCTGCTTAACTTCTTCTTCTAGCTATAGTTGAAGGAGATCATGATTCCTAATTACCGGTGAGAATATTTAGCTGAATGTTTGATAGAACTGAACGGTTTGACCATAGAATCTGAACGCCAGTGCCTTTCTTACGTCAACAATTGTTATCTTCATGACTTCAGAGGATGAAGCCTGATACATTAACTAGGTCAGCAATTGTTATCCACATGACTTCAGATGATGAAGTCTGATACATTCACTACGTCAGCAATTGTTATCCACAGTGGGCGCGACCACCTACTCACTCTATGCTATAGTCAAACATCATATCGTACAGGTCTTGTAATTTCTGTTCTGATCTAGTGGGCGTGTCCACCTGCTCACTCTCACTTTCTGAACCGTCAGTTGAAAGGCCTATCGAAGAACTGTTGTTGACATTACTTTGCATGCCACTTCCTACTGTTTCCTTCACTTTTCTATATACTGATTGCCACAAAATTTGCGTGTTTGGGCTTTGAAGGCCCGTATTTTCAATCACTAGGCATAGTTACACTACCACACAGCAGTAACCACTGTAATCCGTCCAAACGTGAATGAAAACGTCACGAAAACGGTTCACACAGATATTCAAAAATCTTGTCGGAAGTTCACGGAACTAGGGAGTAGCTTATTATTCTGAATTTCCATTGGGAGCGGTTATTGTTTATTAGATATGTTGTTAGCTGACTGAATGTTGTTTTACACCATTTTGAGCATTCTGACAGACCAGCCCTACCCTCTTTAGGTGGCATTATCTCAAAAACTGTATTATCCTGGCAAATATTACAAATAACAGATGCAAGAGAAATGATTTCTGAATGAAATGACATAATGTTTTACTGATTTGAGAAAACGATATTTTTAGAAAAAATCTGGGTGACTGTGCTGCAACAAACTAAAAGAAAATGAAAAAGATAAGCACAAGTTATAACATAAGCGCTCATCAGCCGTAAATGAGGGTATTATTAATTCACGTGCCTTCTTGTAATAAGTAAGTGTGAATTGTTTAGCGTTTCAACAGCCAGTATTTCGCCGTTTGGAGAGTAAAATAACATGACTGGTCGTAGAAAATCGTCAAGATCGACTGGATGTGGACAATCGTCAAGATCGACTGGTTGTAGACAATCGTCAAGATCGACTGGTTGTAGACAATCGTCAAGATCGACTGGTTGTAGACAATCGTCAAGATCGACTGGTTGTAGACAATCGTCAAGATCGACTGGTTGTAGACAATCGTCAAGATCGACTGGTTGTAGACAATCGTCAAGATCGACTGGTTGTAGACAATCGTCAAGATCGACATCTATAAGTCAAGGTGTGTATTTTGAGTTTATTGTATTCGTCGTTGAATTGATGTAACAGCTTATCTTGTACGCATTTTGTTTTTCAAAGCAGGAAACCCTTTACTGTCAAGAAGATTCCTAAAACTATCATCTTTTGTGCACGGTTTCAGAACAGCATTATTCGTACTGTGCACGGTTTTAGAACAGTATTATTTGTACTGTGCACGGTTTTAGAACAGTATTATTCGTACTGTGCACGGTTTTAGAACAGTATTATTCGTACTGTGCACGGTTTTAGAACAGTATTATTCGTACTGTGCACGGTTTTAGAACAGTATTATTCGTACTGTGCAAAATCTCCACTTCCACTTCTTCTCTTCGCACTTGAATGAAACTTTCAATCGATGACGTCATTTTTGTTGCCTTCTATCTGGCAAGTACAAGGATTCACAAGTAAGGCAACACCAAGCTCATTGATAATGAACGTTAGAAATCTCTTTACAAATGTCTCTAGTAGTATTTAAACAATTAAATGTGGGTAACCAGTAGTGCACTGTTCAAAATCACTGTCACATATAATTGCTTTTATACTTTGGGGAAAATGTACAAGACACTTCGTCTTTATATGAGACATCCACAAGATCATTTTTACTTTAAATGATTTTACAGAACCTAAGTGACGAAGATAGGGTTGGAACTGCCTGCACTGTTTTCCATACCCCATCGCGGGCGCACGTAAATGCTACGGCGGGCACCTTGTTGGAGACCCCTGGTCCATGCAGTCTCTTATTGTTTGCTTTATGTTGAAAATATAAATATTCTTCACTTCAAAGGCTGTGGTACACTCAGTTAAATATAGCATAAACATAAACAGTAAACTCTCCGCACTCCCCGACCCCCCAGTCTCTCAATACATTTTCATACAAACATATTTAATGTGCCAGCACTCACAGACTCACATACACAAACACACACACACGCATGCACATAAAGGATAACGCATATACCTATTGAAATGAACTCATATACACTAGTTATGCGCATTTTTTATTTATGTGGTGGAACGTTCCTGAAATATCTATTCATAGCTTGTACTTGACGTAACTCTCAGTTAAATCAAGCTGGAGATTCAGATACCTGCGCGCTGCTGGACGAGTTCTGGGACTTGGCAATCGACGGACAGGGTCAAAGATCAGACTTGCAAACCTGCTATAAACATAGCCTAAGTGATTGCGGCTAGTGAGGGGATTGTCGACTATAGACGGAAATTCGCGCCACTCAGTCAACGATTCCCCTTTTAATCCGGCAATACAGCATTTGTCAAACCTCTATTAGTGGAACGGCACTGCGACACTGCGGGACGCGGCACGGCACAGAACAACATTTGTTTGATTATTATTTAAATTCCGCGCAGCAGACTGCGTCCCTTACATATTCACTCCACTCACGTCTCGATGTGGGCGACACCTATTGGTAGTCAATATGAAATGTATACGTCACATGGGCCGTATTAGTTTTAGTTGTCTACTCCCATGAGTTGTCTACACATTAACGAATAATTAATTAAAAATTAATGTCATGACATTGATAAAAAAGCGATAAAGAAGTTAATGCGGACTGATTTAGTAGTGTTAAGAGAAAGAGAGAGACAAAGACAGAGATAGAAAGATGGATAGAAATAAAAGATAACAGAAAATAAATAGTTTAACCACAGGTCACAATTGTTTGACTGGATAGCTCAGCAACAGAAATAGACTCCGTGAATCAGTAAATTAGTTGTCTTTTAAGTGTCGATTGACAGAGATAGAAAGACAAAGCGATAGAGAGATGTATAGAGAGAAAGACAGAAAGAAATAAAGAGATAGAAAGACATAAAGAGAGATGTATATATAGATAGACGAAGACTTATAGAGAAGCATAGAGACCTAAAGAGAAATAGAGAGAGACATAGAGAGACAGATATAAAAAGACAGATGGCTAGACAGATCGATAGAGAAAGACATAGAGAGACAGATATAAAAAGACGGATGGATAGACAGATCGATAGAGAAAGACATAGAGAGACAGATATAAAAAGACGGATGGCTAGACAGATCGATAGAGAGAGACATAGAGAGACAGATATAAAAAGACGGATGGCTGGTCAGAACGATCTGAGAGTTTGTGATATTTTATCACAAGTCAGCAAGCCTGAAGACATTAATTGAATGCAATTTGAATACACAAAGGATACAATAATAAAGGACTATTTAATATAATTATAGCAGATGGCAAATCAGTAGATTATGATATCATGGTCGGGGAAAATCCACACAACTACTATATAAGGGAATTTTTCAAATCGACAAGTCGAGTAAATAATGGATATTTTAAAGTCGAAAAGTCTAGTAAATAATGGATTTCTTTTGAATCGACAAATTTTATAAATGATGGATTTCTTTTAAATCGAAAGACTTTGTAAATAATGGATATATTAGATCGACAAGTCTAGTAATAATGAATTTTTGTAAATCACTCTTGTAAATAATGGATTTTTGTAAATCACTCTTGTAAATAATGGATTTTTGAAAATCACTCTTGTAAATAATGAATTTTTGTAAATCACTCTTGTAAATAATGAATTTTTGTAAATCACTCTTGTAAATAATGGAATTTTGTAAATCATTCTTGTAAATAATGGATTTTTGTAAATCACTCTTGTAAATAATGGAATTTTGTAAAGCGATAAGTCTAGTAAATAACAGATTTTTTAAAATTGATAAGTCTTGTAACTAATGGATTTTTGTAAATCGAAAAGTCTAGTATAAGTATGTTTAAAAATCGACAAGTCTAGTAAATCACCATTTTAAAATTCAGTAAAGAGTATCCACCTGTGCAATAGATAAACAGAGCTACATTGATTATGCAGAGTGTTACATGTTAAACAGTGGAAATAAAGCAAAACATATCTAAATGTGTAAAGATTGCGCATAATATTACAATTGGAAATTAATAATATAATTAGCAGGCATAAATTATCTTCTGTGCCGTAAACATCTCACGTCATGGCAACGACCCTTACAGTCGAAACTCGGTGCTAAGAGGTAATTGGGTATAGAAGGGAGGGGGGGGGGAGTATTTACAAGTTATGGTTTGAGTAAAATTATGATGGTGAGGGTTTGTGTGTGTTATTATACTGTTCTATTGCTTTGTTAACTGCAAAATGAACTGAAGAAGATTACTGTTACTTTGGTATTTGCTTACCTTTCCCGTATTAATATTTCTGACCATAATCCTTGCTTCCAGACATTTTTGAATAACTGTTTAAAAATCTGCCGATAGTCCGCCGTAAACTTACATCGTATGCAGAGTTAACCTGTTAACCTTGTGATGGAAAATGTAATCATGCGGTTATACCGATGATTAATAATGTGACGTAATTCCGTCAGTAATGATGTCATATTTCTATTCTGTACTTTTCCAAGCAAACTTGTTATCACTTATCTACACATTCATTCGCGTCATTCTACAGAGAGCTATGTATCTCGTTTAAAGGTACAATGTGTGCTAATTTTGGAGATCTACTTTAAAATATATTCAAATAAATTATTTGCCAAGTATTCTGAATTTTACGTTGTGTCATTTTGTGTATTCTGTTCCAGGCAGAACCCGACATCCAAATAGTGTAAGTTTTTTTTGTTTCATAAATGGATTTGCATAGTCTTCATTTGGAATCATTTGAGATTTTCATGATTTTCGTTTTGTGTGATTTGGTGTTGAGTGTTTGATCTTGTGCAGCTGTTATGAGTGCTTCTGTTTCTGCTTTCAATCCTGCCTCTTTCAACCATTTGTACGTTGATTGCTTTGTTGATATTTCGGTGACTGCTTCTGGTTGGTGTCTCGATGGTCTAGTGGTTAGAGGAGAATAAACCTCACCCAGAAATTGCTTTGCATTCAACTGTTTTCCGGGAAAATGTGCTACTTAGGTAACAGACTTCAGAATGTGTAACAGCAGTTCATACTACAATTCTCGGACATGACTCACGTATCAGTCACGTTGAGCAGTCTGAACACGTAACTTTCTATTCCAAAGTAATTAATGTATCAAGTGACATTACCGTAAATGTTTAATAAATTGGCCCAACTGATAAATTATTGATCTGGTATTTCCGATATGCCTATTACAGCTATAAAATTGTAATATAAAAACACTGTCGATCGAAACACTATGAGGTTACGGTAGTTTCGCAAATGGGGATAATTAAACAATATTGAATCCTTTTATTATAGTCGGTGTGACGGAATCAACCTTTCTCACTATTACCATTAAGTGACTGTTTTTTTACTTCTCTCTTCTTCTGTCTCTCCTTTCAAATCTATCTATCTATCTATCTATCTATCTATCTATCTATCTATCTATCTATCTATCTATCTATCTATCTATCTATCTATCTATCTATCTATCTATCTATCTATCTATCTATCTATCTATCTATCTATCTATCTATCTATCTATCTGTATATCTGTCTGTCTGTCTATCTAATGGCTAGCACAGCTGCAGTTGTAAACTAGTTGCCATCGAAATAGATAAGTGCAGTTCTAAAATAATTACCATCTCAATAGTTAATCAAGATAGATCTAAAAGCAATCTGGTATCAATATACAGCTACTAAGAGTTTAGTTCAAAATTAATTATCGTCAGTACAGAACAAATACTGATATAGATGTAAACTATGATGAGGATGAAGATGGCGTTGGTGGCATTGGTTGTGTTGGTGAAAAATGGAAAATTTAATGACGGCTTAATCTTATATCTGCTGTAAGTACGATTGAACTACATAGAAAACGTAGAATTTGTTTAAAATCCCAATATAAAATGGTCATAATTTCTTTGCATCTCAATTCTAAATGCAGCAGTTATGTGGACTCTTATAACGAAATGAACGCTGACTATAGGACTCCTATTTGTGGAAAGAATGCTGACTATAGGACTCCTACTTGTGGAAAGAATGCTGACTATAGGACTCCTATTTGTGGAATGAAGAAAATGCATACGTCTAGCATACGTTGAGCTTTACTTAGATCTGGTAACAAAGAGAAGAGATCTTGGTTTGTAATCTATTGGGCATGGGTAGCCAGTGAATGCCAGAGTGGACTGATTTGATCCGTTCTCTTGGAGGTCTTAGAACAATCCTAGATGTGGTGCTTTGAACCTTCTGAGGTTTCTGCGCAAGACACATTGTTAGACCAGAGAGAACAGAATTACAGTCATCAAGTCGAAACAATGAACTTCACAAGGGTTTTGTAGCATGAAAGCCTTGCAAATAATGTATGTGTGTGTGTGTGTGGGTGGGTGGGGGGTTGTCTCAGCTCCAGACGTGCTTCTCTTTATATATTGAAGATATATTACAGGTAATGTAGAGCAGTGAAAGTGTCCCACTAGGTTTCTAAGTGATTGACTAAATTTACTAGAAATATCACCAATATTCATTGGCTGTGAAGATAATGATTCAGAAGTACCCTGCCATTGTCACCTGGCGAAATTTACTTCATTAAATAGACAAATTGAACTGTGAAGGTTTGTGCCAGCATCTGTGATGTCCACAAGCTTGTACTGAGTGTACTGAGTAGTCAAATCGAACTGTGAAAGACTGTGCCAAAATCTGTGATGCAAACTTGTACTGAATAGTCAAATCGAACTGTGAAAGACTGTGCCAAAATCTGTGATGTCCACAACCCTGTACTGAGTAGTCAAATCGAACTGTGAAAGACTGTGCCAAAATCTGTGATGTCCACAACCCTGTACTGAGTAGTCAAATCGAACTGTGAAAGACTGTGCCAAAATCTGTGATGCAAACTTGTACTGAATAGTCAAATCGAACTGTGAAGGATTGTGCCAAAATCTTTAATGTTTACAACCTTGTACTAAATACAAAATCGAACTGTGAAAGACTGTGCCAAAATCTGTTATGTCCACAACCCTGTACTAAGTAATCAAATCGAAATGCGAAGGATTGTGCCAAAATCTGCGATGTCCACAAACCCTGTACTAAGTAGCGAATTCGAACTTTGTAAACCGTTGTGCCAATATCTGAGATCCAACATTACCTGCAGCTTCTTGTCGGTCCACGATTCAGGTAATAAATTATTTAAATGCGGTCAGTGTCAGTGTCAGTATCTGGCAACAGAGTGTAAACAATCAGCGACTGGACAACCTAATCATATTTATGCATTTCGCTAAGGAACATAATTTATAAAAATCAGAAAAATTAAATATAAGCGAGACGATTTGCACACAAATTCTTTTGGAACTTACTTCACATCTCTGGGGTGATCCCACTCATTTGCGTCTGGTGCTGACCTCCGATAGAAGTCTAAACAAGTGAACGATTGAAATAACAGAGAAAGTAGTTACCACAATCTCTAAATGTTTGTAACGTCATTTACGAAAAGGTCCGAGTTGAAGCTACTCACTGGTGAACATACTAAGGGGAGGTAATGGAAAATCCTACACCACGTTGCAAACGAGCAGAATATGTGAAGGAAAATCAATACTCTAACTTCACGCAGGATAACTCCAGCAATATGTAGAGTGAAGCACCAGGCTAATTTCAAAACAATGGCGGCAAAAGGCTATTGATGAGTTTTTATTTGAGAAAATTACCGATGTATCACCTCGTCTAGATTAAATATATTTAACTAATGAATAAGATAAGAAAATAGAATTGTGAACAAAACACACAAATGACAAACCAAAGAAACAAAACAACGACTTGATGCATTTGTTTTACTTTAAATGTTCGTACGTTTTCAAACTATAGGCCTAAACTCACTCAGCCATGACACAGAGTAAGTTTTTAATTAGTTTGACGATGTAACCCACGATGAAAATGCGACGATCAGTCACGTATCGTAGCCGTTATTATTAAAAACATTTTCGGACAATTGTACAAGTAGAATTTTATCGTCAGAAAAGTGTAATTATGAAAGAATAGTAATTATTTTCAAACTACTGCCGACATATTACATGCACTTACTGTTTTGGTGTCATCAGACACACTTCACATTTCTCTATTTGTTGTGAATTGCCAGAATGAAAGGGTTTGTTTGTTGCACACATAAAATCCCACACGCAAGTTCGCAATTTGCGAATGGAAAATTGTCATTTGCGAGCTCAGAAAATAACAAGTAGGCTGTCATAAGGCAATATTTTTTCACAAAAGATCGTGATGTTTTAAATCTACATTTTAAAAGAAATAATTTAGACGCGAGTTACGATTGCCGAGAACACAGACTTAGAATATCAATAATAATGTACTTACACGTCTTCAGTGCGTGCTATCCGCGGGCGGGAGGCATGCAATTTTTGAGTTATATTCCGCACATGATACCCTCCCATTTCAACCTATTGTCAACTGCACACCTTTAATGAAATAACTTATCAGTATTGGGATCTGGATTCGAAGAATCAATTGCACAAAACAAACATGGGTATCACGTGTTGTGTGTTAGTTTCCGCGGGCTTGATTTTAGGTTCATTCGTTTTCGATTGGTAGTGTCTCCATGCAAACTGGATGTGACACACGATCATCGTGTTTGCCTATTTTTAGAGAAAGGTTAAGGTTAGGGTTAGCTGCAAATAAAGAAAACCCCATAAAATAAATGCATGCACTAAAACTGTTTTCATTTAGAGTTATCTTTTCACTAGCTTTTCTTTCCTTTGTTTTGTTTTCGACTGTGTATTGGTGATATTTTCTTCTTGTCTTCCTTTTTATTTGTAGTCAACATCTATACTTTTTTCACCTCTGTTAAATTATTTGGAGTCTGACTTTTCTTTTCTTTTCTTCTGTCATCTTAGTTGGTGTTAGGGAAAAAGCCTGTCGTTTTCTCGAATTTGAGTCTGTGAGGAGTTAGCTTTTTTTGGTGGTGGAATTTTCCACACGATTGCTGTTTGAGTGTGGTTTTCTGTCGTTGGGATGCGGTTTGAAAAGACAAAAACATTTTGTTGAAAAGGAAACACTATAAATTAAAAAAAGGAGTTGTATGGAATTGGCTTGCGTCGCGAAAGACAAACTGTTGTCGAGATACCAGCCGAAGAGGTGGGGCTTCCGATCACAACTAATGTGAATGAGCTCCAGACATCTTTGGAAGAAATTGTTCAGCGTGCGCAATGACAAAAATCTATTCCAAGTGACTTTAACATTTCTCATTTACGTTGCCAAGATGAACATCAATCATGGTGATCTTGTTTGTTCTAGGTTTTATAGTTTAAAAAATCGAATTATTTACAGTGTTGGAGGCAGAACATTTCATATATGCAATTTAAAAAGTATACATAAAATATTCTGGTTGTTTAGTTTTTAGATTTGTGTGCTGTACATCGATTTCCACTTGGCCGAATATGTTTGCTCAACCGAGTGTGTCGGTAGGGTAGACCATTCTGGCCCAAAAGAGTTGTCTAGAACTCAAGAGCATGATATCCTCCACCAGACTGTTTTCCTGTGCATACCTGGCCCTAGCTCGGTTAACAAATTCTGTACATTAGATGAGATGAATTTAAAGTTCATACAAGGGTTTCTATTAAAAAAATCCCAAAACAGTAACTAAAAGATCACGCATATGTACTCTGACTAAGGATTATGCTTGGTACTTCTGTATGGATGATATTTTTAAATAAAAAATGGTCGTCTGAAAATACTGTAAATAGTGCTGTGACGACAACGTCACTCAGTTAATGATTATTATTATTATTATTATTATTATTAAAACACATATGAACTACTGTCAAGAAATGACTGCACGTAGTAAAATACTACAAGCTGTGAATATAAAATAAAACACAGATAATAACCCACTGACAGGAACTGACCTGAACTGTGTTAACAGAAACAAACTGTGTCAGAATGAATGCAGTTGTAATAGTTTGAGTGCATTTCATTTTCAACTCGTGGTGACTGTGTCATATCGTGAAACAATCCACGCGACCCAGTGACCGCTATTCTAAAACGAGGCTGTATAGACACGTTGGGTGTGGATTTCAAATTTGGTTATACGAGAAATAAGGAAAACACAATTATGGACGGCGTGAGCTGTCTGCTTCTTTGTGCAGCTGTGACGGCCTTTACAATGTAATCAAAAACATGTCCTTACGTATGTCTCTTTTGATGGAAAGAGACAACATCAGGATAGGATCGTGGTTCCCTTGTACCCTCAGTTATAGTTACTACAGGAGCACCATTAATCAGTGTGTGGAGGCGGAGGGGAGGGGGTATACATGTAGTTGCTTTAAATTTGTTCTTTATGGTGGCAGCATGAATAATTGATTAATAAAGTACAACACACATCTCTTAATAAACCTACCATCTTTCTTGTCGATTATTTGGGCATCTGACTGGCTGGACAGTTTAAGCCACTCTTAGCTGAGTACATGAAAGATATGAATTCTGTAAGCGCTATATTCAGTGCTGTCTTTCGTGCTAATTTTAAGTTAGTTTGTTTAACGTTCGCATGCTGATAACAGCATATTGCTATTTATTATGTCTTTATTTTCCATATAGATTGAAATTAGTATCCGCACAGACAGTTTATCATATAAAGTGGAGTGCAAAATAGATATATCCAGAAAACGTCATTTCTGTACTTTATTATCCACCCAAAAATATATTTTCCGAAATGTTTCTGAACAAACAAATAAGTGCACAATATTCGTAATATCATACGTTGCTCCATTCATTTGCTTACTTTTGTGTGTGAGTGCATTTTTGTTGGGGATTCTGAAGTTAGTTTTGTTACTGGTGTGTGTGTGTGTGTGTGTGTGTGTGTGTGTGTGTGTACATTAGGGATCCTGGTATTAGGAGTCAAAGACCGGCTTTACTGTGTTCTGTAAACGAAGTAGTCGAAAAGATTTGTAATCATCCTGCATTAAATGTTCTTTTCTGAAAACATATTGACTTTTTCGCACATAATGTCGATAATACAAGTGCATGGCGTGATCAGTAAAGGGGGAAAACTAATGCAATTCAAAGATTAATTACAGTTATACGTTTTACGATACTCAGGAGCAAAGAGATGAAAATAGTCGACGTGTCTCCTATGAGTTATTAACCACAGGTATTGAAGTACTTCTGTGCGTCATAGACACTTTATGGACACGTGTACCACTCATAAAACATGTACACCACTCATTCCTCAGACATGTACATCTCTCACTTTTCACACACGTGTAGAACTCACTCCTCAGTCACGTGTACCACTCACACACGTGTAGCACTCACTCCTGTACTCACACTTCAGACATGTGTACCACTCATTCACTCATTTTCACGAACGTGTAGCACTTACTCCTCAGACACGGGTACCACTCACATCTCACACACGTGTACCACTCACACCTCAAACACGTACACCACTCAGTTTTCACACGAGTACAATCACATTTCACACATGTGTAGCACTTTCTCCTCAGAAACGTGTACCACTCACTTTTCACACACGTGTACCACTCACGCCTCAGACACGTACACCACTCACTTTACACACACGTGTAACATTCACTCTGAGACTTGTGTACCACTCACCTTTGACACAAGTGTACCACTCACTTTTCATACTCGTATATCACTCACTTTTCACACACGTGTACCACTCACTTTTCACAAACGTGCAGCACTCACTTCTCAGACACGTGTACCACTCACATTTCACACGCGTGTGCCTCTCACTTTTCAGACACGTGTACCTCTCACTTTTCAGACACGTGTACCACTCAATTTTGACACAGTTGTACCACTCAATTTTCATACTCGTATATCACTCACTTTTACACACGTGTACTACTCAGTCTTGACACACGTGTACCACTCACTTTTCACACTACCGATGTGTTAGTATGTTACTGTTATATTAGTACAATACTGATATTGTAGTACGCTACTGATGTGTTAGTATGTTACTGTTATATTAGTACAATACTAATATTGTAGTACGCTACTGATATGTTAGTATGTTACTGTTATATTAGTACAATACTGATATCCTAGTACAAACTGATGTGTTAGTATGTTACTGTTATATTAGTACAATACTGATATCCTAGTACAATACTGGTATCCTAGTACGCTACTGATGTGTTAGTATGTTACTGTTATATTAGTACAATACTGATATCCTAGTACAATACTGGTATCCTAGTACGCTACTGATGTGTTAGTATGTTACTGTTATATTAGTACAATACTGATATCCTAGTACAAACTGATGTGTTAGTATGTTACTGTTATATTAGTACAATACTGATATCCTAGTACAATACTGGTATCCTAGTACGCTACTGATGTGTTAGTATGTTACTGTTATATTAGTACAATAATGGTATCCTAGTACGCTACTGATGTGTTAGTATGTTACTGTTATATTAGTACAATACTGATATTCTAGTACGCTACTGATGTGTTAGTATGTTATTGTTATATTAGTACAATACTGATATCCTAGTACAATACTGATATCCTAGTACAATACTGATGTGTTAGTATGTTACTGTTATATTAGTACAATACTGATATCCTAGTACGCTACTGATGAGTTAGTATGTTACTGTTATATTAGTACAATACTGATATCCTAGTACGCTACTGATGTGTTAGTATGTTACTGTTATATTAGTACACTACTGGTATCCTAGTACGCTACTGATGAGTTAGTATGTCACTACGCCACTCTTGAGTAAGTATGTTGCTGATATGTTAGTAAGTTAATGATGTGTTAGAACGTTGCTGATGTGTTAGAACATTAATGATGTGTTAATACGTTGCTGAAGTGTTAGTATGTTGCTGATGTTAGTAATTGCTGATGTGTTATGTTACTGATATCTTAGAATGTTACTTATGCTGATGTGTTAGTACTTTAATGATGTGTAATTACTTTGCAGATGTGCTAGTGCGTTAATGATATATTAGTACATTAATGATATGTCGGTACACTGATGATGTATTATATGTTAATTATATGTTAGTACGTTAATGATGTATTAGTAGGTTCTTGATGTGTTAGTACGTTAATACTGTGTTAGTACCTTAATACTTTGTCAGTACATTAATGATGAATTAGTACGTTCCTGATGTGTTAGTATGCTACTGATGTATTAGTACGTTAATATTGTGTCAGTACATTAATGATGAATTAGTACGTTCCTAATGTGTTAGTATGTTAATACTGTGTTAGTACGTTACTGATGTATTTGAATGTTATTGATATGTTAATGTGTTACTGGTGAGCTATTAAGTTACTGATGTGTTAATACGTTGTTGTTTTAGTGCGTCACTATTGATGCCTGCTTGTTAAATAATTTTACTTAAAATGTCGAGTATTGAAGGCAATTGAGCTTTTGCGTCTTTATATTTTCTTTATCTGAGTGGTTTAATGTACTTGATATTACTTTAACAATTCCCTAGCCAATAGTGTTCGCTGTATGAGGTAAATTATCAACAGTTCACGGGATCGACAGGAAAACAGCTGTTCTGTAAATCATACTAACTTTTCATATTGTTAACAATAGAAAAGATAAGGTATATATTGCAACTAATCAGTCATATTGGCTGGCAGGAAAACCACACCTCGCCTAACAATAACAGATGATAAATAATTTTTTTGTTCTCCATAGTAAATTATGATTCACGCGGCAAGTTCGTGTTGGTGTTACGTCATTCGGAAACGAACGTTCGTCACAACAGGTGATTAACGCTCGAGGCTCGGTACCTCAGGTAGAATAAACAGATTGGCTCGGCACGTCAAGTAGAATAAACAGATTGGCTCGGCACGTCAAGTAGAATAAACAGATTGACTCGGCACATCAAATAGAATAAATAGTGTGAAGGGCTTTTGGTTAACTTTTATTCTTTATCATAAACAAACATATTTTAAGATACATCTGGTATCCGAGTCTATCCCTACTTCCCATCCAAGCGGAACGTGTCTTTCCATTTAACACTTTACCTATTCAAGCGTGACGTGTCTTTCAATTAAGTCAGGCCTTATCTATTTCAATCTTATTTCCCTCCTTCTAAAATCTAAACCCTAACCGGGTCACGTGGAATGACAATAACGTGAGAAGACAACATACTAACGTGACGGACAACCTTTAACTGCACCAACGATCATATATTCGATGATAGTGGCTACACAGTTAGTACTACAAGTATACACATTAACTTGAAAAAAACTACTCATTCAGAATTAACAAAAACTTTAATAAAGAAAGAAGAAAAATACAGATAAGTTCAAGGGTTGAGTTTAGAAAAAATATTCTAAATAATTCTGAATTCTAAATAATAATTTTAAAAAAAGTACACGCAACAACGACCTAAGTGATAAATCAAAACTAAACTAAATCAAAGGCTCATAATATGACAACTCGTTTTGATTACCTCCCTGTGTATTTATCTCTTTCTCTCTGCGTGCACCTGTTTCTCTCTGTGTATTTATCTCTTTCTCTCTGCGTGCACCTGTTTCTCTCTGTGTATTTATCTCTTTCTCTCTGCGTGCACCTGTTTCTCTCTGTGTATTTATCTCTTTCTCTCTGTGTGTATTTGTCTCTATTTCTGTATATTTGTTTCCCTTTCTCTTTGTAGGTATTTGTTTTTCTCTATGTATTTGTCCCTCTTTCTCTCTGTGTATTTGTTTCTCTTTCTGACAGTCTGTCTCTGCTTCTGTCTTTCTTTTTCTCTTACGTTTCTTTCTTTCTATTCCCCTGTCTGTGTTTGTGCAGTTTTGTCTCTGTTTCTTTCTCTCTTTGTCAGTGTCTCTGATTCTTCTTCTCTTTTTCTTTCAAACTGTTTTCTATAGTATCCATGTTTATGTTATCTTTCTGACTAACTGTTTCTCCCTCCTCCCTACTCTCCATTTATGACTCTTTCTGCCTACTCGTCTTTCTGCCAGTACTTACGACTGTCTACTCGTCTTTATGTCTATATTTACGACTCTGTCTACTCGTCTTTATGTCTATATTTACGACTCTGCCTATATTCCTTTCTGTCTGTATTTAAGACTCTGTGTACTCGTCCTTCTATCCGTGTTTCTCTCTTTTCGCGTTACCCTTTCTGCATCTATATAACTCTGCCTCTCGTGTTTATATGTGTGTGTCCATTTCTTTCTCTCTAACTTTACGTAGCATGCAAGGTAGCGTAAGTACTAAGGAACCTCACAATACCCACCAGGTAATCATTCTATCTGTCCTTAGTATTTTTTGCGTATCTTTTAATTTGTTGCTTTTGACCAGTTCTTGTAGTAAATTTAATTATACAATTAGTATTCTGTGATCTTTCCAAACTACACTTTTATCACTCTTCCTTGATTCTTTAACGAGATTATGATAGTCACTCTCTATCTCCACAAACAAACATACACACACATAAACAGGTGTCTTTCCCAAATCACATGGACGCACACACACACACACATGTTTACAGACGTACCTGAAAGCATTGTGACTTCATGTTCAAGTCACAGGTGCAGATGTCCTCTCGATCCACAACCCTCATCATCCACCCACATATATAAAAGATAGCTAGTTAGGTTTTTACATCGAACGTTTACAAATTGTCCTCTTTACAAAATTTGATAAGAAGTGAGAATTTAACCCTCTTTACTAGCTCACACTGATGGAATAAACCCTCTGTCAAATTTGATTATTTGTTTCGTATTTAATTTTGCTACACTAAATGACTGGCTTTTGTATTCTAGAGGGTCCTGAGAGGCAATGTTTCTGGGCTTTGGCCTCGATGACTCTCAGATTACTCTACCGTGACAGTTATGTAAAAATACAAGAATAGGGAGAGAGTGAAAGCAAGGAACACAACCAGAAAGATCCTGTCCAGCACAGTAGCCACATGTTCCCACTCTCTACGGCGAACTGTCTCGTACTCTTTGTTGAACTGCCGTTTCCTGGTCGTGGTTACAACTATGCGTCGGCATATCTGTGACGTCAGTTCAATGTCGTCGTCTGTCACCGGCACTGTCGTATCGTCCTCGGATTGTCTATTCCTCTCTCTAGTCTGACCTTGAATGTCTGTTTTAGATGCGCGTGCATTTCTTTTGCAGCTTTCAAAATTGATGACGTCATTGTTAAAACGAAAGACGTCATTGTGACTTATGGAAGTCATTTCCAAGTCCGCGTAGTTTTGTAAGTGATAGACGTTGCTTTGCCTGTGCTGGTCGCCGTGACGGGGTTGTCTACGCAAGCAGCAGCCCGACCATCTGTTACCGAGACCAAGGGCGGGTGACTCGATATCTGAACTGAAGATTTCGTCCGTGTTCAAGGAAGACGTGTGCTGGTTATTCAGCTGGAAATAGGTACAGCACAATTAAAAATTCCATGTGGCATCAAATTCCAATAACATTTGCATTGTTTTGCTCTTTAGTACATGTGTGTGTGTGCGTGAGTGTGCGTGCATGAGTGAGTGCATGTGCTTGTGTGTGTAGTGCGATGCTCTATTTTGAAATTTTTGAAATGCAAGACTCTAGTGCGTTTCTATTGTTTCTTCCACAGGTTTCATGCGAATAGATTGAATTAAAACGCGCGGTCAAAAGAGCTAAGCTTGTGACAAAGGTATGATGGTCTTTACCTGTAAAACATTATTTCTGCCACATAGAAGGACGGCTAGCCTAGAGTCCAGTAAGCGGCGGACCCTCTGGGGCAGTATCATGTGACGACTAGAAAAGTGTGCAGCAAGAACGATAACTGACGTCAAACACGACACAGACACGATGGTCATGGAGGCCGAGATGTAGGTCACTAGGACATGTAGCAAATGAGACGATACAATGAAGACAAGAATGAGATCCTTAGGATAATGTCAAAGGAGATGATAAAGTGAAGACGAGACTGAGATCCCTAGGATAATGTCAAAGGAGGTGATAAAGTGAAGACGAGATTTTGATTCTTAGGATGATGTTAAATAAGACGATGTAAGCAATAAAATGATAATATATAGGGATTATGTTATGATCATTAGATACAGGGCAAATTTGCGATAGAAATCGATAGACAAATGGTACGCACTCAATACAATGTTAGCAATAGCAATAAAGACAGACCGGAAAAACAGTAGTCAACAATCTCACAGACAGTGGCTAATTATAGCAAACTTTAAAACGTATGTCAACTGTGACCAATAACAGCAGATTTTGAAACGTATATTTCAACACTGGCACTAATAGCAGACCAAAAGCTTCAGATAAACACATTTAGACTGTCATACTAAGCAATGGCCAGATCAAACACACCTGAGCTGTCATGAACACCATTTACACAACAGCGAAATAGTTTTATGCAACATTGCATCAATGAGAGTCGCGAGAAACAGGTTTTAAGTACGTCACAATCGTAAAGAACAGGTTTTAAGTGCGTCATAATCGTAAAGAACAGATTTAAGTACGTCATAATCGTAAAGAACAAGCATAGCTAGACAGACAAGACACATTTCATGATTGCTTACACACGAAAAAATATGCGAGCATAGAATCAAAGAACAAGCAAATATATAAAGACAAACACACACATATGAATGACAAACAAAGATTGGTTTGTGAAATACAAAACATACGCACACTCACACACAATGGAAAGCAGAGAATGTACCACGCGAAGTACAAGGAAGCAGAGTAATACATTTTATTCATATTTCACGCAAACACTCGCTCACTGACACACACTCATTCTCATTAAAACTCAATCACTCACACACCCACTCACTCACACCCATCCATCCTCTCACACACACACACACGTGTGAGTCTCAAAGAGTCACGCACCAATGATTGGCAATGTTTCCGATGTGACTGGGGTCCAGCGAATGGCCACTTGCTGCAGAAACTGAACAGTCACAAGGAGAGTCAGCTGCAAAACCATTTTCTCGTGGGTCTTCGGGGAAAGAAGGAATGACACGCCCGCCATGAGCTGCAAAATTGTTTGGATCGAAAATCATTCCCCTTGACAGAGAACGAAAACGTGTGCGACTAGCGAATGTGAGTAGTTAAATGCATACATTTGCAAGAAAAGGTAACTCTTACATACTGCCCAGAAGAGGGCTGAAAATTCAGAGTAAGCTGTAGTAGGGAAACCTCTCGACTATAGATTATACAAACGTACAATGAAAAGTCGTAGGAGTGTTGCCTTATGGCGGGAGTGGGATAGGGGTGGGGTATGTGGTAGAAGATAAGTCGTGCAGGCATGCTTATCTTCACATATGGACATCACTGTGGGAAATTATACCCGGGCATTTTTTCATACTTACTGTGCATATAGCTTGCAGAACAAAATGAAACAGAACACTTTTGACTATTGACAGTGCAGAACAAAATGAAACAGAACACTTTTCACTATTGACAATGCTGACAAATGTTTGGGAACAGAGGGTAAAGACACTGATTCTATTGACAATCATTTTAGTTATTTTAGAAATATATATATATATATATATACAACATTTCTCTCACCTAGTGATAAGAGTAATAAGCCATAACTGTGAAATGTACGTGCGGGATTAATTTTTCTTAACAAACATTGCATTGTATTGTGTGTAAATCAAGAAAATAACTCTAATATGAGTTAGGGCATTTTTCAGTAGCTCAAATTGAAGTGGAAGGGGAACTTTCAGTTATGTGTCCATGTATCTTTCCAATTTTGATAGGTAAACAATGCTGCACCAATCCCCAAGAGTGAATTTGGCAAAGATTGTGGCAATCCCCAAGAGTTAAATGGCTGAGGGTTGTGGCAATCCCCAAGAGTTTAGTGGATGAGGGTTGTGGCAATCCCCAAGAGTTTAGTGGATGAGGGTTGTCGCAATTACCAAGAGTTTAGTGGATGAGGGTTGAGGCAATCCTCAAGATAAACGGATTTCAAGGATGCTAAGTGTTATTCACTTTTTGTCAGCAAGGTTATTCACTTCGGGTTGAGGGTAAGAAAACAACAAAATAAATAAATAAATAAACAGCAAACGGTTCCGTCCAACATTTCCACAATCGAATTTACATTAACACACTTTTGTCACTCAATGTTTCTTTTGCTCGGGAAAGTCTACAGAATTCTGGATGCATGAAAATAAATCGTCAAAGATCGATTGCGATTGCTATAGGAAAAAACATAAAGAAGCATTTCAAATGTCTTGTAATTTGTTCTATTATGCATGCAAACTGTGCATAATACGGAAATGCCATGACCAATCTTTCGCACACTTTCCTGAAAATTATTGATTTTAAGATCCAAGAGTAACTTTGATAGAAAATAGAGAACATTGTGGCTATCACAAAAACAAGATTGATTGATGCTAAAAGCAATTTACATTGCCTTCCATTGCTTTTGCATAAGGGATAAAAATAGAGTGTGGGAGGGAATCTTAAATCAGATTTAAATGTAATGAATGCTTCATTGTTGACTTCAAGCAATGGGGTTGATGTATACGTTGAGAGTCTATACATTACATGCTTTCTAATTGTTGCTGCTCTTTGGTGTTTCTGCTTTGTGTGTACGTGTGAGTGTGTATGTACCTGTTCCTTAGCAACTGCATACATTTTTATTATAAAATATTTTCTTTTAAAAGAGAGTCGTACTTGGGTTAATAAGACTTTGGTGCTTTAATGTGTGCAGGTTTCTTTTAATTTGGATTTTGACTTTGTGGTGTAGGTGTGTGTTCTATGAATTAATTAATGAAACAATTATGTGATACATGTTGCCATTATCAGAGTAATGAAGACCAAACAGAAACAGAAACAACACGAAACACAACACAACAGTATATATACACGAAACAGAATGCTACACACATAATTCATTAGAGCAAACAATTGCTACAATTCCTGACTTTAGTTCTAAATGCATAAATAATATACCATAAAAGACATATCTACTAAATTAGGTCAGTACCAAGCAAATGTGCATTCAGTCATAATGAATGACGCTTACTGTAAGCATTTCGAATCAATGAATTATTTGAGTCCCAATAAATAAAACGTACCTGGATGAGAGCCATAGGAAATAGGAGACTGATGGCGTAGAACTTATATTTCCTCTTCAGGACAAATGTGAATATCACCTTCAATGAAAAAAGTGTATGGATGTGGTCCGTTATCATTTGATATGATACAATACGTTCTAAAACACTGATTCCTCCACATTCAAAAGAATTGTTCACTCTATTTGCGTAAAACAGCCAAAGTGCACATGCTTTTAACTTTAAAGAGAATGAGGTTCATTGTGTTTAACATTATTTGGTACCGGAAAAACGTAATTTACAACCGTACATTAAACACAGTAACTTACAACAGTGCATCACACAACAATAATTTACATCAGTATATCACACGACAATAAATTACATCAGTGCATCCATAACAGTAACATACAACAGCAATAGATTACAATAGTACATCATAGAACAACAGTATATCATCCAACAATAATTTAAAACAGTACATCAAACATCAACAGTTTACAGCAATACATCATACAACAATAATGTACATCAGTACATCGCACGACAATAACTTACAACAGTACATCCACAACAGTAATTTACATCAGTACATCCACAACAATAATTTACAGCAGTACATCACACAACAATAATGTACATCATTACGCCACACGACAATAATTTACAACAGAAAATCACTCAACAATAACATACAACAGCACATCACCACAGCAATAGATTACAACAGTACATCACACAACAATAGTTTACAAAAGTACATCATCCAACATAATTTAAAACAGTACATCACACAACAATAGTTTACAACAGTACATCATCCGACATAATTTAAAACAGTACATTAAACAGCAACAGTTTACAGCAGTACACCAGAGCAATAGTTTACAACAGTGCGTCACACAACAATAACATACAACAGTATATCACACAGCAACAGTTTACAACATTACATCATAGAGCAATAGTTTACAACGGTACATCGTAGACAATAATATACGAAAATACATCACACAAGAATTATAGTTTACGAGAGTGGATCAAGCAGCAATACCTATACAAGAGTACATCACACAACATTAGTTTATAACAGTACATCATGCAGCAATAACTTACAACAGTACATCACACAACAATATTTTACAACAGTACATCATGCAGCAATAGTTAACAAAAGTACATAACACGGCAATAACTTACACAGTACATCACGCAGCAAAACCCTACAACAGTACATCACACAACAATAGTTTACAACAGTACCTCACACAACAATAGTTTACAACAGTACCTCACACAGCAATAACGTACAGCAGTACATCATACGATAGTAATTTAGAACAGTACATCACACAGCAATAATTTGCAGCAATACATCACACACCACTAATTTAGCATCTGTAAATCACACAATAGTAATTTACCACAGCACCTCACAACAGTAAGGCCTTACAGTAACGCACCCAAGTAAGTCAAAACAGTAATCTAAACCTACTTAAAACAGTGATCTACAACAATAACTAAGAAGAGAAATCAACAATATACACAACAAATAGTTGCAATAGTAAGATGCAACAATAAGTTTACAATTATATGGTTAATATCTAATTACAAAGTTAGACACAGCAATAAAGCACAACGGTAAATTTCAACAGCAAGAGACAGCAGTAATTTACAGCAGTAATCTACAACAATAATTTACGAAGGCAGTTTACAACAGTAACTCATAAAATAGAATAGTAAGTAAATTGTAAATTACAATTGTAAAGCACAACAAGAAACAAGGCGCAACGGTAAATCCTAAAAGTAATTTACAACAATATGTCCAATAATAAGTTATAATAGTCAGTTAAAGCAATATGTCTAAATTTAAATTACAACTATACTGAGCTATAACAATAAGGTATCAACGAAATGTAGAAACATTAAGCACAACACTAAGGCAAATATCAGGAAGTCAAAACTATAATGCAGAACAGTAATTTACACAATAAATCACAACAATAAATGACAACTATGGTCACAATAGTAATTTATAATACAACTTTACAAACATTTCACAATAGCAATTTACAATAGTAATAACAACAATGATTTACAGTAAATTGTCGAAATATTTTACAGTGCTGCTTACAACAGTAAGTCACAATGGTAATTTACAACAGATCGTTACAACGACAAGTCAATATCAAGAGTAATGAAGAACAATTACAAATTGAAAAGCACAGCAGTTCGTCAAAAGAACGTGATCCGCAATGCTCAAAACATTTTTTCTAATTGGAATTAAGATTAACAATCACACAACAAACCCACCAAAAAAACAAAAACAAAAACAAAAACTAACAAACCACACACACACTTGAGGGTAAGAGATGCCATCAAACTCGGGTTCCACTGTTTGTGCGGTGAAATTGACCAAAACCCACTCTCCATTCGTCACGAAAGATTCCAGACTGACTGGATTCTTAGCAGAGGTCAGTGCCAGCTCCTGTCCATGGTACGACCAGCTCCCGAAGGTCAGATTACACCGTTGCGTGTCGAAAGGAAAGATAGAGACGTCAAGTTTACACAGACTGTTTAACACCAAGGGAACAGAATACAACACTGTGCTGTCTGATGATATTGAGACGCGGTTATCGGAGAAGCCATTCATTACTGAGTCTGCACTAATAACAATAACATCAAATTATATATATGTTGTGATGAATACGGAACATACATTGAAATAAATACATGTGCAAAATCCCAAGATATACACCACTCATTCATGGCCTATGAACACGAAATTTATTTACTTTTCAACAGACTGACTTCTACTTTTTCACAAACTGCACCTAAGCACAATTTAAAACAAAAGAAAAATCCCTTTAATATTGAAACGTGTTTACTATATATACTGTATTTGAGAGAATATTTTTTATAGTGAAACTCGAAAGATAGAGAAATATATCTTATGCGGATCTAAATATATTTTAATAGTGATGTAATAAAACGCAGTGAGGACCATTGCAGTTCAAACTGTCATATTTCTTCCTCTCTTTGTGGGACTGCAAACAGAAGTATAATGTTTTTATAATGTGGCTCAGTGAATTAAAATAGTTTGGTGGAGTAAATTTGCCTATCCCTTTTATAAACTTAATTGCTATATAAATTATTAAATTGTCGAAGTGACTCGACCTTGGGCACTCCTCATGGTGGTATTTTTGTAAGTGTCAGATTGGAGTAAACACTCGAGTTGAGAATATGCTAGAAATTGCTGATGTAATGTAAACCAGTCCAAACTGGTTGAGTAGTTTTTATGATCCACTGGTTAAGGTTTATGAGAACGAGATCAGCCAATGGGCTGAGATCAAAAGTTTACCTGCTGTAGAAAATTCTATTGTCTGATCACTTGAATTTGAGAGGGCAAGAAGTTAGGTCATGAAAGGTTTCTTTAGCTTAATGGGGAGTTAACTGAGTGATTAAAAAAGAAATATTTCGTGCATTTTTGCTCTTGATATGTTATACGTGCGTTTTACATAGAGATGTATTATGTGAATAGACTATTATTTCTACAGATTGTGAACTATGATGCTTTTATGTAGTCTGCTTAACACTTGACATTGTTTCTATTGAACCTGTTCATAAACTATTACGCTGTATTTATTATGCTGTATGCGTGTATCAGGTTACTAAATACTGTTGCAGGAAACTGTAAGTTGAGACTTGAATGTAAGAAAGAATGGAGGCTTAAAAAATGAATAAACTGGAAATTTAGCGTTTGTTCCCTGAATATATTTTTACAGAGACAAAGCAGCCTTTCCTTGTGGTATTTGAATCTCCTGGTTTACTGATTGTAAACGGCTATGACCATGGTAGACGCAGAAATCATCTACTGTAGTGTGTAAGCATAAGGAATACACTACATTCCATTGATGTATAGTGCAAGGTATGCTGACTACCTCAAGCAATTTCTGGTACAAGAAAATTAGTGGAAATTGCTACAATTGTTGCTCTGCTTGAGCGAGCTGGTACTGGGTCGCGAATGACCGCCCTGGTTAGCTAGAGAGAATAAGCAGCAGATTGAGCGTTTTTACAACGTGAGGAAGAAACATGGAATTGTCATTGACAATAGACTTGTGAGCTTAATATGAAAAGTGCACGAAAAGGACAATTGCAACTTCATCTATACAAAGTTATGTAGAGTCTATTATTGCTTATCTCTAATAACTCCATTTCTGTTCTCTGATAAAAACTATCCTTTGATTCAAATTGACATTAAATTGTTGAATTGTGTTTTAGGATATAAGACTGTATAGATATTAAAATTATGGTGAATGTATTTTTATGTACATATAGATGTCAAGTAATCTTTTTTCATTGTATGTGTTATATGTATATTTGACTGTTGATTTAATAAAATAATTGTTAAATTTATTGACCTTCTTACACATTGATAACCTTATGTTGGAGAAGAATGTGTGGATGGGGCTCACTAAATATAGATTAAAGATATATTTGTCTTCTTCTTTTGTGAGAAGTTTTTCCACCTACGTAACTACTGTGTGATGGTAAATGTTTGTCTTTAATGTTGTGGGAGGGAGAAAACATTTACAGTGCCCACACATCCGCCAAGTGAGAGAGTATTATCTGATGGAGAATTATTAATAAAATAAATTAAGATTCTCATCATTGTAATTAGTTATTAACAATTAATTATTATTATTAATAATAATAACTATTAACTAGGTGGCGTTGGCGTCACAAATAGTTTACATTTACATAACTAGATAAAGAAGTTTTAAATATAAATGAATGAAATCAGTCTCAAATAAAGCCTCAAAAGAGAAAGTGGTATAAAGTATAAAGTATGTCATAATGTCTGTTGTCATGAACTGTAATATTATTTTTAAAAAAAGAATATTGATGGCTTACTTGTCATAAAGGGTAAGGTCAGGTTTCCACAGCTTTTCAGAAGTAATCTTTTCGAAAAAAAGAATATTGATGGCTTACTTGTCATAAAGATAAGGTCTGGTTTCCACAGCTTTTGAGAAGTACTATTTTTTTAAAACAAAAATATTGATGGCTTACTTGTCAAGAAAGGTTAAGATCTGGGATCCACAGCTTAGAGAAGTAATATTGTTTTAAAAAAAAGAATGTAGATGGCTTACTTGTCAAAAGGATAAGATCTGGGGTTCGGGCTTTTGAGAAGTAATGTTTATGAAAAAGAATATTGATGGTTTACTTGTCATAAAGGGTAAGATCTGAGGTTCGGGCTTTTGAGAAGTAATGTTTATTTAAAAAGAATATTGATGGCTTACTTGTCATAAAGGGTAAGATCTGGGGTTCGGGCTTTTGAGAAGTAATGTTTATTTAATGTTTATTTAAAAGAATATTGATGGCTTACTTGTCATAAAGGGTAAGATCTGGGTTTCGGGCTTTTGAGAAGTAATGTTTTTGAAAAAGAATATTGATGGCTTACTTGTCATAAAGGGTAAGATCTGGGGTTCGGGCTTTTGAGAAGTAATGTTTATTTAATGTTTATTTAAAAGAATATTGATGGCTTACTTGTCATAAAGGGTAAGATCTGGGGTTCGGGCTTTTGAGAAGTAATGTTTATTTAATGTTTATTTAAAAGAATATTGATGGCTTACTTGTCATAAAGGGTAAGATCTGGGATCCACAGCTTTTGAGAAGGCACGACGACTCTTGAAAGATTTCCAAAGTCTGAGTTGTTCCAAGCAATTCTGCACTCTATCCATTCCTAGCAGTGCAAAGCCAGTTACATTTCGATAACGTTAAACCTTACCAAATGTTTAAAGGTATACTCTTCCTAATGCAAAAATTTATATTTACAAAACACATTCCCAACATTAAGCAATGACATCATAGTACATATAATATCATTCCTAAACAGTAAGCATTATCGAATATTTAGATCAGCTTTCTATAAAAATAAACTCTATTAATCTCACAATTTTTGAACATTTATCATTAAAAGGAAAACAAGTTGTAGTACAGTATTTCAATTATCTCTATGTTTAATATGCAATTGCAGAGTAGTTCAGATAGAATATTTCTAACAGTAAAAATGCCGAACATTTCAGTTCAGAGTATCATAAAAGAATTAAAAGTAATCATCAAATACGCTTGTTGACCATGCCTTTAGGACACTACTTGGTGCAATTTTAATTGTTCGTCAAGCAATTTATTTGAATACTTTCTTAAATAGATGTCCAAGGTTGATACGTCTCGCCTTGTAAGGTTTTCTATTCGCTTTGTTGTTGCTATTGTTCTTCTTATATTCTTCTTATTATTATTAAAGATAATATTTAGTTAACTAAAATACATTACATTATCGGAGAACCAGTACAACTCTTGCTATTGCTGTTTCTCAAGCAGCTTCCATTCAGTGCAGCTGCTAACTCATTTCCTTATCAGTGTGCTGTGAGGATTCATTATTCTAGTCTTGTGAGATGTGAGGAGTCATTATTCTAGTCTTGTGTGCTGTGAGGAGTCATTATTATAGTCTGGTGTGCTGTGAGGAGTCATTAACATAGTCTGGTGTGCTGTGAGGAGTCATTAACATAGTCTGGTGTGCTGTGAGGAGTCATTATCATAGTCTGGTGTGCTGTGAGGAGTCATTATTATAGTCTGGTGTGCTGTGAGGAGTCATTATCATAGTCTGGTGCGCAGTAGACGGACAATTGCCATCCTGGTAAGCTTACCTAGATGCTCACAACAATGCTGCCTAGGCGTGGGAAATTGGGGGAGGGTGTGCATTAAGGATTCAAGGTAGTGTTGCTGGAATTGATTTTTTTAAAGGCTAACTTATTAATGTGTCCTTTACTTGTAATTTTGTTTGAGCGGATAAGATCATTTTCCTACATTATTTTCATAGGATCCAATATGCAACATGTTTTAAAATTTTAAAATATTTTTCAGTATGAGTATTATGTTTTCCAAAGTATTTTATGTTCACACTGAGCAATAGGAGGGTGGATTAAATTATGGAAATAAAAATTAACATTCATTCACAAATATAAACAGGTAAACAGACAGGTATATGGATGGATGGATGGATGGATGGATGGATGGATGGATGGATGGATGGATGGATAGATAGATAGATAGATAGATAGATAGATAGATAGATAGATAGATAGATAGATAGATAGATAGATAGATAGATAGATAGATAGATAGATAGACTTATTGGATGGATGGAGAGAGTTAGAGAGAGGGAATTACCAAATACAGCCAGACATTTGTAGTTAAGATCTGCTTCTGTTCATTCTGAAAGCAGAAAATTGGATTAAAAGCCTTTTTAAACACCTTCAAACCTTATATACACTATTAATTTAAGGCAAGAACACATGGCAAAATTTAAAGAAGGAAAATTGTAGACTAAAATTCTAATAAATATTTAAAAAGCATAATTATTTTAAAGTTAAAAATAACTTAACCTTTCAAACACTATTAAACTTTTAACACGACTGAAATACCATTTTCAAATTTCCACCTCATCTTGTAGGTAAATTGAGAAAGTTTAGAAGTACCAGTAAACGATTTGTAAACTTTTGTTTAATGTCATACTAGTTATATTGGGAATACAAAATTTCCCCCTCCACATACACAACTACCACTGCAAGAATACAGTTAGGAAAGTTCTCTTTCACAACAAACGGTAAGAAACAACACTGATTCAAAGAACAGGATACAAAATAATATTTTTAAAGGTATAGTTCTGACTACAGTTAAAATGGAAGATAAGCATTAGAAATAAGGTGAATGTGTCTTTACTGCCTAAAGACTAGTGGCGGGCGTTGATTTTGTTCACAAACCAGAGTTTGGTTCAACGTTGCTATTGTCTTCAAATCCTATTAACATTCTGTGAAAAACCCACCCTCAAAAAGTAATCTCTGGCACTACAGCAATTCATTTTAAAACTACACAATGAGCTTTACGTGTCCGGTACTGACCATCAGGGGACATTCTTGAGCAGTAGCAATTTCGCTCATCAAATATCGGATTCGAAATACAGATAGCAAAGCTGAATCAACCCTCTCACATGTGAATCTTTAGACAAAAAAAATCACGAAATCATTCTAACATTTAAAAACTTAAATTAGTTTATTTTTATTACAAGATAAATTAAATAACTGTTTGAATCAGATTATTGTGTGTGCAGAGATCGTGGGCTATTTAAATGAACTGCGTCAATTTCAAGGTATTGTATAGTGCAGTGAGTGCTACTGTTTTCTTCTCCTAAATTTATTTCATTGCCTGATTTAGAATTATCGTTTCAGACTTCATGTCGTCATTTGAACTTGATCACATTGTTATTATTTCACACACGTTACACGTCGTGACATTACGTAGCTCATCAGAAATGTATACAGTCAAAGTAAACCAGACCACTAATTATACAGTGAGTGCCGTATCATTGTTGTATACAGTATACACCATATTACTGAATCATACGTATTCTCGTCACGTGAGTATTCCATTTAAATGGTGTATCCACATCGGTTTTATTCATAACACACACCAAGTCAGTCACAACACATAGTAAATCAAGACAGAACACTACAAATCAGTCACAACACATAGTAAATCAAGACAATACACACCAAATCAGTCACAACACATAGTAAATCAAGACAATACACACCAAATCAGTCACAACACATAGTAAATCAAGACAATACACCACAATTCACACAGAGCAAGTCACATCATTAAAATGCACTACCTATATCAAGTGATTCATTTATTAGTCCATTCTACCGTATTCCTGTTTACAACACTTAACAAATCACAACAGACTACAGATGAAACCATTGATGCATGCAGTACCTACCACGTCATTAATTTGCCTGAGATCCATTCTCAAGGTCACAATGGTGCCGTTAGAGTCCAGTCCACACTGTGGCTTCACATCACGGTCGTAATTAGCCCACAGAAAATGGACCAATCTTTTGCTTAAATGGATCCCATTTTCACTTGCGAAATCTTAACATTAGAAAGTTGTGTTACTGCGTGCTGTTAAAGTCTATAAACTAATTTTGGTTGTTGTAAAAAGTAATTAGACTTCACTTTATTCGGAGTGTAAAAAATAAATCCCATACAAACAGTACTTATTGGCTATCATATCTGAATGAAGTAAATAACAATTAATGAGCCAAACGAATTAGTGAACAGTCGGTAGTCTTTATAAAAAAAACAACTAAACACTAGTTACAATAAAAACAAGAAAAAGAACTGTTAAAAGAAACATTCTTTAATACAAAGAAGCATAACGCTCTTAATGCACTCACACCTATTAAACAATAAAGAATATAATCAGAATAATCGGTAGAAAACAATTATTAGTCTTTTTTGTATGCATTTGTGTTATACAAATTTTATCTGTTTATATTATTTTTAATGTTGACCTAAACGCGTCACGGCTAAACAGTCATATGAAATATCAACTAAACTATAACAATATAATTATTAACTAAAATGAAGCATTAGATTAATTTATCATAAAGGAAGCAGCTGTTGCCACAGAGGACTTGGACATTCCAGGAAAGTTATCTGCTTTTTATGACACGTGTATGCTGACTCAATCAGATTGAAAAAAAAACACCAAACTAGACTAAAATAATTACTGAACTGAATAAAGCACTAGATCCATTGACCAGAATTAAATGAAACTTGTCCATTAAAGACAGAAAAAAATCCCAAATTTTACTCTTTTTTTTTTAACAATTGTGACGAGCATTGCTAATAAAGCAACCAACGCATAAAAGATAGCCTATTACTAACGGAAACGTGCCATTAGATCAGTTTAACATAAAATTGGCCGTATCTAAGCTTGACACCACGGAAAAATAGTTGCACCTAAATTGAAACCTGAAAGAAGAGACAACCCGTCTGACAGCAAAAAGCAACAAATGTGTGACTAGCAATATAACGTCAGTCAATCTTTTGACACTCAAGAAACACGAAACGCTTATGTCAAAGATAAAAAAGGAATTGTTCATCTAGTGGTGATAACTCTCATCACAAAGTAATATTCCGATTTTGACACCCGAGGGGATTTGGCGATTAATTGAAATTAACAGTTAAACAATTTACCCAAAGCGGCAGCCTCGTGGGCTTTTCCCAATCACTACAACTCACAGACATGGTGAACCAAATATATCTTAGGTTTAAAAATTAGATACGACCTGTTATCAAACTTGATTCCAATCAAGCTACTCTTACTTAGCGACTACATACAGCATTACATAGAATTTACACGTAGCTCATCTAGAGCAAACTAATGCACAAAAGAGAATGTTATCCTGTTAATATAAAATGTTTTTTGAGTTACCTCTTCAAAATGGACAAAATGTCTTCGTGTCACAGCATAAGAGGCAGCGACGTGACGGGCGCTTACAGGTATAGCCGCGTTTTGCGTATTGGGTATCTGTGCTTTCCGAGTGTTTTACAATATACGGGCCTGATGATGAGTTCAGATGTCCAGCAGAAATGAACACAGTATATACAGGTAAGATAAGACGTTCTTAGAGAGGGATCCCGAGGGTGAGGTGTAATAAAGAAAAGAAGTTTTGTGCTGCATTCTGCTGTAGACAATTAACGGTAAAGACTGTGGACATGCTGCAATGAAGACTGTGGACATACAGCAATAAAAACTGTGGATATGTTGCAATGAAGACTGTGGAAATGTTGCAATGAAGACTGAGGATATGTAGCAGTGACGACTGTGGACAGCAGAAAGAATGGGGACACACAACAGTAAATATTGTAGACCTGTTGGAACGAAGACTTTGAACACATATCTATGAAAACTGTGAACATTTAACTGTAAACATTGTGGACATGTTTCATTGAAGACAGTGGACATGTAGCAGTGAAGATTGTGGTCATATAGCAGTAGAGACTGTGGACATGTAGCAGTGAAGACTGTGGACATGTAGCAGTAAAGACTATGGACATGTAGCAATGAAGACTGAATATGTGAGTAATTCCATAAGTTCTTGGAGCTCTGAGAATAATCCTAGCTAAGGTGTTTTCGACCTTCGAAGTTTCTTCAGGACACTCAGTGATAGGCCAGAGAGAAGAGACAGTAACAACACAGCATAATCGGTTTTGTAGTAACAGCTTTGATTAAACAAGTCAATAGTGCCAAGTCGTTTCAGCTCCATATATGCTGCTCCACGAGAACTGAATATCGTATGTAGAGATGTCGATAAGCATACCCTGATTTCTAAATGACTGACTCAATGAATTTAAGCATCATTAATATCAACGACTCTGATAGAGGTAATGACTTAGATACTATCTCTTTGTTTGTATGTATGTGTATAATATGTGTGTTTTGTGTGCGTGTATGAATGAGAGAGAGAGAGAGAGAGAGAGAGAGAGAGAGAGAGAGAGAGAGAGAGAGAGAGAGAGAGAGAGAACCCATTTATGAAATAAAGTGAATCGGACGAAAAATGATATCACGAATGGAAAAGAAAAGAAAATTTGGTATGAGAAAAGTAAAAGAACAACTAAACATTTATTACGAAAAGCAACAGAACAACTAAACATTTATTACGAAAAGCAACAGAACAACTAAACATTTATTACGAAAAGTAACAGAACAACTAAACATTTATTACGAAAAGTAACAGAACAACTAAACATTTATTACGAAAAGTAACAGAACAACTAAACATTTATTACAAAAAACAACAGAACAACTAAGAATTTGTTAAGTTAAAAGAAATAGAACAATTAAAAATTTATTAAGAGAAAAGCGACAGAACAACAATAAATAACTGAAATGCGGCATTAAATGGCACTATTTCTTTTTAATTAAATAATTAAAAAATACTGCGTTTAAAAAATATAAAATATACACAAAATATAACAAAATATAACATGAAAATGACCATAATATAATATTGCACCCCTCAAATAATACTTACACACATATTTATCATTTCACCTTTCACACATTACATTGCTCTGAGACACGTGAGAATTTTCTGCCCAGAAATGATTATTGAGCTCCATTGCTTCCACTGTTTGTGTATTAAAAACAAACTACAACTGTTAAAAACTCACCCTCGCTTTGTTGTGCCTTCACGAAAATCGTCGATAAGTTGGTTGCGCATAAAAACAGCACAAAAATGATAGACACCTTGAGTCTATGATTCTCCCATTGCATTGTGTTTGGTTGTGAAAGCCTCCACACATATCGGGACAGTCGACTACGTCAGACAGATCGTCCGTTAAGACGATTACGACATCATGGCGACGCTAAATTAGCTAGATTGTTGGTTATGGCCGCGTGTGTCAGAACAGAAATAAACTCAGTATCTTTATACATACATAGAAAGGCATGTACATTTTGTAATACGACTAAATAACAAAACTATCTTGCTGTTGGTATAACGAAGACAAGAAATATATCACATTACTGTCTATGCATGTAGAATGAATCAACACAAAACCAATCATTAACAGCTGCAAGGCGGGTTGTTAATGTCAATGTGACAGGTGTCCTCACACTTCAGCAAACATGATCGTAAAATGGCACCAAAAAATCCCAAACCAGTAGCTATTGTATTTCCTCCACGAACCGAGTAGTGCTATGATAATATATTAACTTTCTTTAAATTATTAATATCAGAGATGATTAGTACTTTTGCAGACGCCATATGTAAAATTAAAAAATTGTATACGCACGCATGTATCTTTGTATATCAGTGTTTGTATGTTTATCCATCCACATATCTCTCTATCTATTAATTATTTATCTATCTATCCGTCCATTTGTCTGTCTGTCTGTCTGTCTATCTATTTAGAACAAGTAAATAGAGAGTTAAATAAATGAAGGTACCGGTCACATCGCTTTATTCAATACTACCCACCAATCCAATTTACTTCGTTCATCAGTTTAGGCTTCCTGTTCTGGGCAGATTAAAAATGAACAAACGCAAAATCGGTTTCCTGCAGGAAGCGAATATTCTCCCCACAGATCTTTATATTATGTCAGTTTAACGATTCATTCCTATACAGTGGCAGTGTGGAATGCTTGTGCGTTCAGATCGATACACAGTTGGAATGGCTCCCCCAAGTATTCAGGGAGCCAAGAGATGCAAGCTATGACAGCCATACGTGTATACTGTCATACATACTTGTACATTGTCGTACTTGTACAGTGCCATAGTCGAATATTCATAGTAGTACTCGCAAAGCATCATGATTGAATATCCATAGTTGTACTTGTATAGTGTCATAGTTGACAGTCAAAAGTGGTACCTGTACCTCTTCATAGTTGAATGTCCGTTGTCATACGTGTATAGTTTCATAGCTGAATGTCCATAGCAGTACTTGTAGAGAGACATAGTTGAATGTCTATAGTCGTACTTGTATAGTTTCATAATTGAATGTCCATAGCCATGCCTGTATAGTTTCATAGTCGAATGTCCATAGTCGTACTTGTATAGTTTCATAGTTGAATGTTCATAGTCGTAATTGTATAGTTTCATAGTTGAATGTCCATAGTCGTAATTGTATAGTTTCATAGTCGAATGTCCATAGTCGTAATTGTATAGTTTCATAGTCGAATGTCCATAACCTTACTTGCACAGCTTCATAGTTGAATATCCATAGTCCCACTGCACTATACATAGTTCTTGAGAGAAGACTGTAGTGTGTATAGTGGTACGTAGTAATCATGGACATTTAATATTACTGCTACTTATGAGCTCTAGGCATACTTGCACGTGTAGATAATTGTTACAGAGGTTACTGCTATGTCGATAGCCGTTTTTTTCGTGTATATAGAGGTTATTTATATGACAACAGTTATACCTGTACATTTAAATAAATGTTATAGTAATTATTTATATGGGTATAAACGTACTATTTTTTTTTTTGCATAAATGTAATAACGCTCTGTTATTTGATTTCTTCTAATCGTTAGCCGGTCTGACGTGTACATGTAAATTACTGTTATCGTGGTTACTTCTAGGTAGATTGATGTATGCAGTGGTTACTTTCAGGTCGAAAGTCTTTCTGATGTGTATGAGAGAAAATTGTCTGGTCTGAAAACATTCAATTATTAGATTTTGTTTTAAAATGTAATGTTGGAAATAGAAGAAGAAAAATATGATTTGTCAGCAAAATTTCTTTTCAGTAACCCACAAAACCACCCTCCCATAATTCCTCTTCCACTCGTTGTTGTTGTTGCTGACCTAGATGGATGTTGGTTGTGAATGTGGCACCTTTGAAATAAACCTAGCTGCAGTAATATTTTGAAATAAGCATAACTCTATAATATACTGAAATAAGCATAACTGTAGTAATAAACTGCAAAACCCTTTTTCGCCTATCATGCTATGCTCGAAAATGGTCGAATATTTTCGCCACCCCACTCCTTCTCAATACTACAACACACAATACTTTGCAGACTTTGGATTGTTCTGCATATGAGAAATTCCTGAAGATGTACATATCTAACATCAAGTTATAAGACTATTCTTTGTTTATCACTATTTTGAGTTAAGAGCATTCATAGTGGCTGCGATAAGTAACAATATTATCTTACAAGCGAGGAAACATTTCTTGTTCTCTTTACCGATCTGTAAATTGTTTTATTAAGGCTCTGGTCTAATACTAATTCTTTGACATGTTTTACACGTAAATCTGTTCATCGCAATCAACATCTTTTATGTACTATCGCTGTTTGTTAAATACTGTTATTGTGCAATACAAATTTGGGACGTTTTCCTGCACTCCTCTATCAACGTGTAGAACACATATAATTGTTCATTCATTTATAATTATGAAGTTTCAATATTGCTGCATAGTTATATCATTGTCCCCCTTTGTTTTATATTGCGATACTGTTATACAGTTATGTGATTGTATGTGTGGTGGAGTAAATTTGCCTATGTCTATTTCTAAACTTAATTGGTAAATAAATTGTTAAATTGTCGAAGTGACCCAAACTTGTGCACTCCTTATGATGGTATTTGTAAGGGTCAGAGTTGGAGTAAACACTCGAGTTGAGAATATGCTAGAAAATGCTGATGCAATGCAAACCAGTTCCAACTGGATGAGTAGTTTTTTTTATCCAATGTTTAAAATTTACGAGCACAAGGCCAGCCAATGGGCTGAGATCAAACGTTTACCTGATGTAGAGAATTCTATCATCTAGTCACTTGAATTTGGTGTGGCAAGAAGTCTGGAAATGAAAGGCAGCCATTAGCTTAATGGGAAAAGGCAGCCTTTCCTTGTTTTATCAGAATCTCTTGGATCACTGATTATAGACCGCTACGACTGTGGTAGATGCCCGAGAGGTGTCTGCAACAAATGTTGTTCTGCTTGAGAGAGCTATTACAGCAGAGTGCCAGATTAGTCTTGGGAGAAAAGCAGTGAATCAGTGTTCTACAATGTGAGAAGGGAAATATGTGGAATTGATGTGAACAATAACTTGTGACTTTGTTACATAAGTGTGGGAAAGACTATTGAGACAACACCTAAATCAGTTTTTGTAAAACTATTGTCAAGTATCTCCAATAACTCCATTTCTGTTCTCTAATAAAAACTATTCTGTGATTTGTATTGACACTTAATCTATTGAATTGTGTGTTAGAATATAAGACTCTATAGATTTTAAAATTATTTGATGGAAATATTGATGTTAAGTAATCTTTATTTATTGTATTTGCTATATGATTATTTGATTGTTGATTTATTTTAAATTTATTGACCTTATACATATTGATAACATTATGTTGGAGAAGAAAGTGGGTGGACGGGGGCTCGCTAAATATAGATTAAAGACGGATTTTCTTCTCCTTTAATAAGAAATTTTCCACCTACGAAAATATTGTAATGGTAAATGTTTGTCTTTAATGTTGCGGAAGAGAAAAAGTTTACGACGACCACATATCAGCCAAGTGAGAGAAACGAGTGGTGTCTGCTGGAGAAACATTAATAACATAAATTAAGATTTTCATCACTTGTAATTAACTATGGACGATTAGATGTAAATATATTATCCTTAATGAGTGGGGGCTGCGGCAGAATTAAATGCAGAAAGAGAGAGAGAGAGAGAGAGAGAGAGAGTAAATAAACCGCTACGAAAACTGTAAATAAATAATTAATATGAATGACTATATTTAAATACTTCAAAGAGATAGTATTAGATGTGAATAGCTTTAAATAAATAGTTAAAAATTGTAATTCATAAATCAGAAAGGCAGTCAACAGCATGAATAACTATCAATACATAGTGTAAAGAATGTTTATACTAATATGTGACAATGAATAAATAATTATGAATATTTTTAATGTTTTTAAATAGATATTTATGAACTGCTGTAATAAATTGCGATCAATGAATAGTATGCGTTAATTAGGGAGCGGTGTAGAAATCAAACGAAGAAAATAAACTTTATTAATGAGTACAAATAGCCAGGTTAACATTCTGAACAAAGTCTTAATTTAGTTTTGTGGGAGTGCTATTGAAATTTTGATGGATGCATTATGCCTGAGCACTGACAAAAGTAGTCCGGTTTGTCACGGACATTTCCTGCATCCGTCATACCTTAAATAACTATTTTGTTTTTTAATGGCTATATTTCTTTTCTTCCTCTGACTGCTCTGATTGACTAGCATTTCGAAATTTACCCTAGCACAACAAAAGCAATTCCAGGCGCTTGGCCGGTTAGCTCTTTGTGGAGCAAAGGTTCAATACACAGGTCTGGGTATCTTGGTCTATTTTGTTTCCAGTTCAACAGCTCAAAGGCATACAACGAAACACCGTCGAATAATATTAATTGAGTTTAAATGTTTTATTATTAGGTTGGGGATTGCTACTATTATAATTAATCTTATCACAAGTTCAGTAGACCACAGTTGTCACGCTTTCCACAAGTTATACATCCGGGTTATTTGCAAAGTGCAACTGCAATTCAGATGAGAATATTTCTATATTCGCCTCCCACCTACGAAGAACTGAGCACATTTTGCACTCTATAGTCCTTGGTCAGGTTACCAAGGTGATGTAAAGTCGATGTAAATTCCCTTAATTACATTCACTACCAGGCTTTAGACTGCAAGCTCATGTTATTGTGTTGGGGTCTCGTGTTCGTACCAGGCTTTAGACTGCAAGCTCATGTTATTGTGCTGAGGTCTCGTGTTCGTATCAGGCTTTAGACTGCAAGCTCATGTTATTGTGTTGGGGTCTCGTGCTCGTATCAGGCTCCACGGGCAAGAAACAAACTGTCCATGGATCTTAGGCTCGTGGTTGCAGTAACTATATTTAAGATTTCCATATTTGTGCGCCAGATTATATTTTATTGTGCATGAATTTCGCATTTACACTCGCCGTTAATTGACTCTCAAGGTTGATCATTGTAAAAGTCGTGTTTTGTTATGTTACGTTTCATTGTAAACCTGATTTGGCTCGCGTTGCACGCGATAAAAATATGCACTCATGTTGCAGTGTGGTCGTATCCAGATTCTTCAAACAGAACGGTCTGTTCTTTGGTCAGTAAATATTTTGATCGGAGTGGAATTAGAGGCGCCCTCAAGCTGGTACTCGTATCCGGTTTCTCCAAACAGGATTATCTGCTCTTTTCTTCATTAAGCGCTGTGAACGAAGTAGAAATACCCACCAGATGTATTAATAACCACAGTGGTTAATAACTAAAGTAATACAACAGCTAGTTGCATGGTAGTGTTACTAGTAGCAGAAGTAAGAATACTAGTAGAAGTAGGAATAGTTGTAGAAGTAGTAAGAATACTTGTAGAAGTAGAAATAGTAATGGTAGGAATTGTAGAAGTAGGAATAGTTATAGAAGTAGGAATAGTTATAGAAGTAGGAATAGATGAAGAAGTAGGAATAGCTGTAGAAGTACGCATATTAGTAGAAGAGGAATAGTTGTAGAAGTAGGAATAGTAATAGAAGTAGGAATAGTTATAGAAGCGAAGTAGGAATAGGTATAAAATGTATGAATAGTAGTAGAAGTAGTAGGAATAGTTGTAGAAGTAAGAATAGTAATAGAAATAGGAATAGTAGTAGAAGTAGGAACAGTAGTAGAAGTAAGAATAGTTGTAGAGGTAGGAATAGTAATAGAAATAGGTATAGTAGCAGTTGCAGTCAAAGAAGGCAAGGAAGAGGGAGAAGAAAGGAGAGAGAAAAGAAGTGGTTGGATAAAAGCTAAGGCGCTGGATTCTCATCAGTATCGTGCAGGATGTTATGGGTTCAAAACCCGTCCAGGTTGTTAGAGATTCTTCCATCCGAAACTATCACCCTAGCCCGGAAGTATGGAACTTAGTCTTTGGCTGTGAAGAGCGCAGAATACTCACTTTTCTGACGGTTTGTTACATCTATTTCTTCTTCTTCTTCTTCATATGATCAGTACTACTACTAGTAGTTGTTGTTGTAGCAGCAGTAGCAGAAGCAGTAACAAGAAAGATTTTATGACTGTCCCTAAAATAGCGATAGATAGATAGATGGATGGATGGATGGATAGATAGATAGATAGATAGATAGATAGATAGATAGATGGATGGATGGATGAATAGATAGAGAGATAGATGGATGGATGGATGGATGGATGGATGGATGGATGGATGGATGGATGGATGGATGGATGGATGGATGGATAGATAGATAGAATGATAGATAGATAGATAGATAGATGGATGGATGGATGGATGGATAGATAGATAGATAGAATGATAGATAAATAGATAGATAGATGGATAGATAGATAGATAGATGGATAGATAGATAGATAGATAGATAGAATGATAGATAAATAGATAGATAGATAGATAGATATTTGCGCTGTCAGACAAGCATATTTAATGTATTGTGTTCGTTTTAAGGATGTGCACAATAACGTGCTGTAATGTGTACGTGTAAGTTAAGCTATTACTACTAGTGCAAAGTTTGCACCCGTCAATTTGTCATCAGATCTGCATCACTATATGCAGCAACACATTGTTTTGAATAGATATTTGTTATTTATGATGGCAACACATGGGACAAGAAGAATGCCATGGATACTGAATAGAAATAATTATACATTACAATAATAGCAACGCAACGAAAATCGAGCTTATGTCCTTGTGGATAATGCTTGCAGTATCTTTGCTTTTCCTTGTTATGTATGCTTACTTTATGTGATCATAACATCTTGGGGCATAATTTTCAAACTCTGACATGCAATAAGAAAACACTTTTCTTATTTCCTTTTGCCGAAAGGAATATTTCCATCGATTTAGTGTGAGCGGTTATTTGCTTTTCATGAGGAATAAATGGCGAAGGGGTAGAGAAAGGATATATCTTTTAAATGAATGGTGAAAGGGTTCAGAGAGGATTAAAAACAACTATATGGTGAAGGGGTACAGAGAGGATTAAAAACTAATTCCCTCTTGCTCGCAGACTACGTCTATTTAAAAGAATTGTTTGTCTCTTTTTATACGTCAGTGATACTTAAAACACAAAGCATCTCTGATACTTGAGACAGTGTAACTCTTGAGTGCCAGATAATATGATTCATTACTTTCACTTACAAACTTAGCAAGTGTTCAAAGCAAACAATTCTTCAAGTTGCACGTGAATTGCATGGGTCCCTCGCGTGCACTGTAGCTATAAGCCTGTTCTGAGTGACGAATATTTCCGTATGCTAACGCGCAGCGCATGCGATTGTGAAATGCTGTCTAGGTTATGACAGCTGAATTTGCAAATCTACCAGTAAGCTTCTTGTATCCCCTCTGAATCATGCAATCAGGTAATGCACTGTGTAGGAGTGTTCAGAATGGCACCAATGTGTGCGAGTCCATTCCCCGTCCATTAGTTCGTTAACAATGTACATTCTTCAACACTTTTACTTTTAAACATGATCTCTCTCCCTCTCTCTCTCTCTCTCTCTCGCTCTCTCTCTCTCTCTCTCTCACACACACACACACACACACACACACACACACACACACACGTACATATACTTACACATACACACATCCAACCCACACTAATTCCATGCCATTACTGACATAAAGCCCAATACTTATATTTCCATCTCATTTTCACAACACATTCTCAAACCTTTGATGAAAAAGAAAACATTTGCTTAAGTGATATTTTAAAACATAAAGATATTCGTATAAAGTCATTCAAAACAAAGAACCTCTTATAAAGTCAATGAGAACAAAATAAATCTTTTAAAGCCAGTCAAAACAAAAGATAGTTTTATAAAGCCAACCACAACGAAAGATAGTCTTATACAGATATTTTATAAAGCCAATCAAAACACAAAAAAATGTAAAGCCAATCAAAACAAAAAAAAATGTAAAGCCATTCAAAATTAAATCATCTTATAAAGCCAATTAAAACAAAGATCAGTGCTTTTCAAAGCCATCCTAAAGAAAAAAAACAGTCTTATAAACCAATCAAAACAACAAATAATTTTACAAAACCTTTCAGAAAGTAGGAGTATTAGTGAACATTTGTATGTAGGTAAATATTATGTTAATTTAAGAGGAGCATAAGTGAAGTTTCGATCTAAACATTAAAAAACTGACAAGAATTACCAGTCACTATGCATGCAAAGCGTGAAGCTCGGTACAATATATCATGGGGGGGGGGGTGGAGGGATACAAGTGGACATAATAAAAAAAAATCTAAGAAAGATAACTGTGAGATTGATGGAGCAACTGCAGTATAACTGAGTTAGTGGACTAGGCTACCCTCATGAGTGTAGTTACTATAATGAGTGCTTTGGTGTGCAGATTTTCCGAAATCACCTATCAGGGAATAATATGAACACCTAGAAAATCCTGGTCGAAGATTCGTCAGGATTCGGGAGACCCAATCCTAATCTCATTCACCACTAAACGGCCAGGGTCTTTCTCGTAATGTGATGTACTGTGAACGTTTCTTAGAATTTTATGAACAATTTAGGAAGACCATATTTTGGCCTTAATGCTTAAATAGCTATTCTAACAAAAATATTATTAGAGCAGATTATATAAAATCGTAATATTGAAGCAAAAACTATAAGAGTAACTGATAGTAATAATGTGAAAATCAATCAATGACGTAGAATGACCATATCGATTAATTATATAGTTTTATAAATACCTAAGACGTATTTTATATAAAATTGTATTTGAATACTACTACTATTACTACTACTACTGCTTCTGCTGCTGCTATTGATGATGATGATGATGATGATAACGATAATGAGGGTGATAATCCCATAAGTTGAGATTTGCAAAAATTACCTCATTTACTAGTACAAGCTTTGCTCTGTTTATGTTGTACTTTTAATATTGAAACCTTAGATCATTTTCAGTTTTCATGTTCTAGCAGTATTATCATTGAGGTAAGCATTCTAGCACACGTTAGATAGTCACAGAATACCAGTAACAACAAAGTACAGTAGTCACAATGTACCACTAGTCAAAGAATACCAGTAACAACAAAGTACAGTAGTCACAATGTACCACTAGTCACAGAATATCATTAATAACAAAGTACAAGTAGTCACAGAGTACCACTAGTCACATAGTACCACTAATAACAAATTACCACTAGTCGCATAGTACTACTAGTCACAGAGTACCACTAGTCACAATGTACCAGTAGTCACAGAGTACCAATAATAAATTACTACTAGTCACATACTTCCGGTAATAACATAGTACCACTAGTCACAGAGTACCATTGTAAGATAACATCCTTTTCTTTTGACATCAAGTACCTTTAAACAATAAAAATCATTTTTTTCTTTGTGCATCAAATAACTTTCACAGTCATAATCAAATTCTTCTAACAATCAAATTAAGTAAATTTTTGCCTTTCGACGTTAGGGTCCTTTTCATGGGTCAATTAAAGTAGTTTATTTATGGATTTTTAAAAATAAAATAGTTTTTTTTAAAAAAAAATGTATCAGCACACACTTAGTGATAAGATAAAAGTATATTTTTAAATGTAGACAAATACTTTTAAACAATGGGACAAAGTAGATTGTTTAAAATACACTGTAATACAATCGTAAGTATTTAGTCTAACAGTCTTTGAACTTGCTGAGTATTCTTTTCAAACAACAAAATAATTAATCTAATTTCAGTGACACTCCAAATCGCTGTTGTGATGGGGTATCTGGTGTAATGTTATGGGTCACCACAGGATGCGAGATAAAAACATGATGATGATGCAGGACAATACGTCACATGCTCGACGACAGCCACAGCAGAGAAATGTACACACCGTGTTCACAGCTAACATGAGGCCTTAATTCATGACGACTCACTGCCAACTCATTCTCTCCCTTCTTGGCTACATGTCTCTCTGTAGCTCGGCGTCAATGTAGGGGGCGCTTCCGGTTTTTGCGCTGGGTGGGTGGGTTGTTGGGGAAGGTGAGGGGGGTAGTTTGGCCCTCTGGCTATGTCATTCTGGTCGTTGATGTAGGTATCATTGCCGACTGCAATGTCTTCTTTTAATCTTCCACTGATTGTTCGTGAATGACTGAAATGCATTGACCTCTGTGTGTGCTGCTTCTTTCGCTTGAAATTCCATTTCAATGTCAATAAAACCCGGTGATATGCAATAAATTGAACTATTTGTTCATCATCCGATAACAGGTTATTAAGATCAAAATCGATACTTAAGAAACCTACCCATATGCCAGAAATGAAGAGGACATTGTATTGTATATGTCTCTCTTACTGGGTGCATGTTTGAAAAATTGGGGTTAAAATCAATACGTAACAGTATACTGCACATTTCCCTCTTGCTAACCTTGTGGCAAAAAAATGGGTTTAAAACTGATCAGTGTCATCGCATTACCTATGTCACTCTTGTCGGGGTGTGATGGCAAAAATTGGTTTCAAGCTGATCAGTGCTATAGTATTACTTATTTCACACTTTCCATGTGTGTGATGGCAAAAATTATTTTAAAACTGATAACACTTCCAATACTACTGATGATAAAAATAAGAGTAAAATCAAGATAAGTGGTGCTTTAATAATAATTATTATTTAATGCAGGAACAGATAACCCATATCATGTGCCTTATCTTTGAAAGCTTTAGAGGTGAGCGATATGTCTGAGGAATACAGACAGAAAACTAGCTTTCTTTGCAAACGACACAATGCCAGTCTATAAACAGCTGTGTGACCGCCATTAATATTGTAAACATTCCACGGAAATAAATGACGATGAAAGCATTAAAGGTTTTCGGACTTGGACTTGTAGCTGCTGTTTTGTTGTGGTGTCATGGTATTTATGACTTTAGTGTTGATACCTGGACTTCTGTCTGCTGTTCTATTGAGGTGTCATGGTAAGTATGACTATAGTGTTGATACCTGAAATTGTGTCTGTTGTGGTGTCATGGTATGTATGATTTAGTGTTGATATTGATACCTAGACTTATGTCTACTGTTCTGTTGTGGTGTCATGGTATTGTGTAATGACTTTAGTGTTGATGCCGGAACTTTTATTTTCTGCTGTTTGTTTGAATTTAATGTTGATACCTGAATTTGTTGTGCCTGCTGTTCTGTTGTGGTGTCATGTATGGCTTTAACGTTGAAACCTGAATTTGTTGTGCCTGCTGTTCTGTTGTGGTGTCATGTATTGCTTTAACGTTGAAACCTGAACTTGTTAAATCTGCTGTTCTGTTGTGGTGTCATATATGATTTTTGTTGTTGACAATGACTTCAATATCGAAGGGTGTGCTTGTTTACTAATACTTTTGTCAATAATTAAATAAGTTGCTTTCAATATACTAATTATTTTAAGAATTAAAATAATACGCTTTAGGTCTGGATGCATGAAGAGTCAAATATTTAGAAGCACAACTTTTGACGAAAAACAGTGTGTACTTATTATTATTTTGTATGAATTAACTAGTTGGGTACTTTTTCTTTAGTTGAGTGTTTGCTTATTTGCTAATTTATCTACAACCACAAGTCAGTATTAAGTTTCAGTGACTGCTCCAACTTTTATTTATTTTAGGCAAGTGTAAAGCATGCACTTAGTATTTGTTCACTTTACTTCAGAGGTGTACATGTACATCTTATTAATTTCTGATAATAAAAAAGAATACAAATACTATTAATAAATGCTTACTTTTGCCAATAGACAATGTCGTGTTTGCTGTTTTAGAGTGAGACTATTGTGAAGTATGGATATTGTATGTGAGATTGTGTGTGTGTGTGTGTGTGTGTGTGTGTGTGTGTGTGTGTGTGTGTGTGTGTTGAGTGTGTGCCTGTAAATTTTATTTCGTTGCAGGATATCACATTCAGTAGAGAAAGAGTAAGAATATACTACTGAAAATCTGTAAAATAACATCAAAATGTGTATAGTTACGTAAGGTAGTATATACGTATTTGGGTGTGCATATGTGTGTGTGTGTGTGTGTGTGTGTGTGTGTGTGTGTGTGTGTGTGTGTGTGTGTGTGTGTGTGTGATAATTCAGAACGTGTGTTAATACTTTGAAACAATATATGCTTTTTATATGACACACTATATATTTTGATTGTTGTGAGAGGACAAAACATCTCTATGGATTAGTACACTATATCTACTTTAATTTTCTAAATTCTTAATTTACTTTATTCAGTGGACGCACAATGCAGCGAATTGGCTGGCGGTCAAGGGGCCCCGAACGGGTAACACGCTTAATGCAATATTATTAACGTTTTATTAAAGTCTGTATACACAATGCCATCACTCTTGTTCAATTGTTTCATTGGAAGAGATGGATAAAATCCTTCAAGTATTAATCTAAGCACCTAAGAGACGGTCATTTTTCAATAAAAAGTTTCGAACTGTCTCTCTAGATTGTACTTATTAGTAAACTAAACAGTATTTAAAATAATGAATATTTTCAAACATAGAGAAATGATGGTTAATTGATAAAGGAATGCGAAGAGAGATAACCCGAAAAGAAACTGAATTGCGATAAATTATGATTGATGGGAAAAAATGTTGATAAAAACAAATCTTGGCAATTAAATTTAAGTACAATAAAAGCGTTGACCCATTTACGCCTTTATAGATTTGCTGAAAGGACGTACAGCGAATCATTAGAGCACCTGGAGAATCCTGGGCGTGGTTTTGCCAACCTACTTGAGACACATGCGTCTTCTCATGTTGCACTCACCGTAAGTATTGAGTCATGAGACACTCTCTTCCTCTCGTGTTGCGCTCACCATAAGTATTGAGTCGTTAGACACTTTCGTCCTCTCATGTTGCGCTCACCATAAGTATTGAGTCGTTAGACACTTTCGACCTCTCGTGTTGCCCTTACCGTAAGCACAGTCTTGAGAAATTCTTTCTTCTAAAGTTGGGATCGCTAAAAAATTATGTGAACATCTAAATAGTGCAGTAATTTCTTCTCTGTTATTCTTCTTTACGATGTGTACATTACACTAAGAGTTTCTTTTTCTGCCTATTTTCTTTTCTTCTCGTTTTCTTTTCTGTTATCTACAGACCATACATAATTGTCGGAAGTGCGGATGTAATAAATAAACTGTAGTAAAGTTGTTGTAGTTTGCAGAGTGTCAGAAGAATGGGGATAATAAACTATGCTATAGAGAATTATTGTAGTTTGCATAGTGTCAGAACTGTGGAGGTAATAAATATGCAATAGTAAAGTTAGAGTAGTTTGCATAGTGTCAAACCAGTGGAGGTAATAAATATGCTATAGTAAAGTTAGAGTAGTTTGCATAGTGTCAAAACAGGGAGGTAATAAATATGCTATAGTAAAGTTAGAGTAGTTTACATAGTGTCAAAACAGTGGAGGTAATAAATATGCTATAGTAAAGTTACTGTAGCAATTATTGCTGTGCTAGTAAAGTTTAAGAAACTTAATTACCGTTAGAAATATGAAGTTTGTTTCTAGCGCAATGATAAGGTTTAATTAAGCACTCCATATGACGACAGACATGTGAAGACAAATCGAGGCGATGATGACATGAATGTTCCCAATACATACACTACCGCATATAGTAAAGGTAATTTGAGAGAATGAATAATAAAAGATAAAAATAAGATAATTAAAGTTTTCAGAAAATTCGTGTGTGTGTGTGTGTGTGTGTGTGTGTGTGTGTGCGTGCGCGCGCGCGCTCTTGAGTATGACTTATGAAATAATATGTCTAATATTTGCTTTATTTATATCTGAAAGACAAGACAACTTGCGAGTTTAAGAGAGACGACTGGCATTACGATGGTCTGGAGAACGTATTCTTTAGATACGTTTAAAACGTCATCAATTTCCACAGACTTCCTGAACAAAATACGTCACGATCTTGACGTAGTAGTTCAGAGCAGTTTCAATGTAGTACTGCGTTTTGGCTATATCTTTGAATTGGTGAGTTTGCAGCTTGTGACCGTACGGGTTTGAAAATATATCATCATACTATCTACTTTTCTCGCTGAGATTTGCCATTACTATTTATGTTTTAAAAGCATTGCTCTTACTACATTTTCTTCCATTTTTTTGTTGGGGTAGGAGTGGAGGATAGTGAATTCATAACGTACTATATTATATATACTCATAGGATATATTAGTGTGAAGCCACGGAAATATTAAAAAAAAAGAAACAAAATAGCATGGTGTATTGGGAGTGGCAGGTTGTATCACGCTTTTCTTTCTCTCTTTGACTGCAAACGTTATTTCGGAACAATAGCAAACTTTAGCTTGCATTACTCAACACTTTGTAGCGAATGTCTTGATAAAAGGACACACTCTTATGCATTCATTGCTTGATGCAATTTTACGTCTAGCATTTGTGTACTTACTGATAAGATACAGCATGATATCTTATACAAGTCTTTTTAAAAATACGTTTTAAAATTTCATAATATTTCTAGAATCCAGAGCCGCCTTACGGAGACGCCAGTAAAAACATTGTCCTTCAACATATCGAACAGCTTCGCCCAATCTTTCGAGATTATGAGGGCGTTATCACTTCCATTCAGGCAGGATTCATTGGAGCCTGGGGTATCTATCTATCTACCTATTTATTTATCTATCTATCTATCTATGTCTGTCTGTCTGTCTATCTATTTATCTATCTATCTAATTTTGAGAACTAACTGCGTTTTATTTTTTTGATTGTTATATTTAATAGATATGTTGTTATCTTTACTCTCTTAATTTACTCTCTTACACACATGCATTGATTTGAATGGAATAGGAGATGGGGTGGGTGGGGTGCTTAATTGAAGACTAATAAAAAAAATGTTCTTCAAGTAAGAAGTCGCCATCAGCAGAAACTTGTGTGACAATTGCATGATTATCTTTGTGTAGAAACCGCCAATCTAAGATCCGCCAGGTGAGTCTTGAATAAAGAAACTCCAGTCAGAATAATATCTTTTAAATTATAATTCGTCCACTGAAATATTTAATCAGTTACGAAATTAATAAGTTATTAAGAATTCACTATAGCATTAACAAGTATGGGAAAAGGCGGTGTCACAAACATGAATATCCCATACATTACCTATGGTAGATTAACAAGTTTTTTTTTGTTTTCTTTCATTCTGGTTTATTTTTTATTTAATTCAAGCGGACTATGCAAGTAACGTTAAATAGAGTGAAACTGCGGGATTAATTTGATCACAACAAGAACAACAACCACGACTAATGATTTGCTTTTATGATTAAGCAGAATTTTTTTTATTTCTTGTATTGAAGGTGAATGGCACTCGACCGACTATTTCGGGAACCCTGAGTGGGATACGCCTGGTCACGACCCAGTTACCGGCCTTATGCCTGAGGCCTTGAGAGACCGGAAAGACGTGGTGTTGGCATTGCTGAGAGCGGCGCCGACATCTATGTTAGTAGACAACGAAATAAACCATCAAAATTGATTAATACTTAAGAAAAGAGAATATGTATGCTATTCTTTTCAAAGAGCTATTATTCCAACACAGAAATCAGACGGTTTATCTACTCCAGCAACAGTCAGTGCAATCTATCAACTTGCAATCCGTCACATAGCACAAGTCAGGCAATAAATCTGTCACACAGAACTAGTCGGGCAATAATCAGTCACACAAAACTACTCGGGCAATAATCAGTCTTGCTGACATAAAATAACTATGCACTAGTCTGTGTATATTTTGTCAATATTCCATTTTACACACATCAGTCAAAGTGGTGCAAATTAATCAAAATAAATATAAATGTTAGAACCATTAAAAACTATTGAAGTGTGAGCGCATGCGTGTCTGTGTTCATGATAATTGACGAATCACGTGCTGGTCTAACCTGGTGTGCACTTTGTAAATTATTCCACAGCCAGGTGCAACTTCGCACCCCGTCACAAAAGAGGAGTATGATGGGTACCGCGACTTCATCTTTCGCGGGTGTGCAAGCAGGGGAGGACAACTCTCGAACGGGTGAGCGTGCTGTGCTAGTTAGAGAGAATTAGGTCATTCGTAGCCAGAGTAATAGGTTGTGCCAGAGGGATGGCAGAAATTATCATGACGAAATAAAAGGTACCGATAAAAAAGTTATATGAAAAAAGAAATATAATAAAACAAGCGTCAAAGTTGTCATTCCTAGCGTCATAGACTACCTTTAACTTCGTGTGCATTGAAAATATGAGTAGTGTTAATTTATTTTCTAATTAAATCATGAGTTTTAATACGATATTAGAGTGAATAGTTACGATTATTATTTTGAAATTTGTGTTTCGTTACTTTATCTCTTCTCTGAATCCACAAGGAAGAAAACCTAGAACGAAGCATTGTAAATAAGCGAAAGTAAATACAGTATTTCATTCAAGAATCTCAAGGTCTAATTTTGACACAAATATCAGTTTGTATGCGCATGTTCTTGCAGGTCACCATAACGACTGTTTCCTGGCCTCCGATACTGACTATGGCACCTACGTCGACAAAAGTATAGAATACCCATATCTCGAGACAGACACCCGTTACGTCATTATGGGTGGGGAGACATGTGGCACCACAACCAATCACAGGTATGGAAATAGACAACAGCAACAACAAGAATAACAGCATATCTCATGTATTCCTTGTGTTGACTATGAGAGTTTGATTTAATGAACGTCACGATAACTCGAGCTTAAAGAAAATCTTCTTCGGTAGGAATATATCTGATGTCGATTAAGTAATTTTGCAAATCACTGACAAACCGAGTGCTATTTCAGGACTATTCTTAAGACAACAACAACTACAAAAAACATACAATTACTGCAGCTGTCATAACAACAACAGCTACATCTACAAGTGCAGCAACGACAACAACTGTGCAAATGTACGCTTAATAAACTTTGACTTTCACTTTGATAAACTGCTGATTCCAGTTAGCTAAGTGAGGAGGGGGGGAGCGAGAGTTCGGTGAATGAATGGAAGCTGACCCGAGATACTGTTGTACCTGAGTGATAAATTATGAACCAAATTTTAGGAGTTTTCTGTGACTTTATTTGCAGATTCTTTACGCTTTGAAAGAATGGGTAAATGAATTGAATCAATAATAGGATTGTCCACCATGTTCATAGATGAAATTGCATTGAAAACCCGTACACATTTGTTTAAAGGACCTTAAAGAATTAAAGTGAATTATTCTAATTGTCACAAACTGGGAGGCTCGTTACAAGCCGACCCGAGCTGAAGTTAGAGATGCAAGGGGTGAAGTCTATTTTTGGCCTGCTCCGGTGCACCTCCAAGAAAAGCCCGTATGACATATGCCAGTACTACGTCGCGTCAGGTTGTTACATAGACACACATGACATACACCATTGATGTTTGGGTGGGGCCCAGTTTATTTATGTCATGCCAAGGAACGTTTTATTGGCGGTGTGTGTTGTGAGTGAGTATCATGAATGTGAATAAATGGACGAACAGACGAACGGTGCAAAACAATACTAGTACAAATTCTTTCGTCCCTCTCAAAAACTATGAATAACAAGAGAGTTGAAAGATGGTTAAATCAGGATATTTATTTCCCGATTTAAAAGGGGCACTACTCTTTCGCACAGTGATTAATCATTCATTCAACTTTCCAATGTCATACACTCTGTGGGAAATAAGGGGGGGATGAAAATGATGAAATTCAAAATATAAAATAAAGTTCAATTACACAATTCTTATGCGGCAAATGGGGCCGCTTTAACAATAGTTCACATATAAAATAAGCATTAATTTTAACATTAAAGTTCGTATTTCACAAATGATATAATAGTGTTCATTTTCTTAGAGTCCTAGAGTTAAGTATGTGCGCGTTAGCCGTGCTAATTATTACTCACTATTAATGTCAGAGTTCCAAGGAGATGACGTAATCTCACACGTCACTTATAAGGGGCACTTCAAAGCGAAGACATGACGCAATTGTGGCGTCGCATTACAGGTGAAGATTCTGCAGAATCTAGTCACCACTTTCAGATTATCACTGGGGAGAAATCTGAAATTTAGCTGACTGTTGTCAGCCTCGATAACTGTTGTTGTTTCTTGGTTGTCGTGGAAACGGACACCCCAACGACGTTTAGCATTATCGGATGGAGTCGTCCAGTGGGATGTGTCGTCACATTACATTGAGTGTAGAAATCCGATATCTGTTATCTCGGTGCTAGCCTTCTCAATTTCGGGATAGACTGTCAAACCAAACTCAGACAGGGGGGAGAACAAATTGGTCCCTCGTGTCGTTAACTGCATACAACCAGCATCGCATACATCGGTTTTTCTTGACAGTGAACTTTCCACTTTGCCAAAAATTATACTGAGTAATTTTGCCTCGTTACTCAATATATGGCATCAGACGGATGGAAAACGGATGGAAAGAGATTTTTGCAGCTTTCCTTTATGAAATCTCTGTACATGAGATAATTCATACGTGAAGTTAGACTGGCTTCAGACGAATTGACGTTTTCAACATTGAGAGTAAAATCTTCCTTTTGCCTCTTATATAGCTTCACTGAAGGTTTCCAGAACTTCCAGAAGCTATGCCGTGTGACTCGATTTTTCCCTTGGATATTTAGTGCTGTTCGTGTTGGTCGTTTTTCTGTGGTCAATTCTAATGCGCACTGGCCTTTTCTCTCGTAAACAACATGTGACCAGTAATGCGCAATTGTCCCAATTGTTTAATATACATATCCTTCATAAACTAATATATATATTCAATATGATATAATAACACACACTGTGTCACGAACGTCTGTCTACTAAAGAGATCTTAGGTGACCGTTACTGGAATTACATGCTACATATGAAAAATAACAAAACTCGGGTTACTTCAACTAGTTTCGTTAGCGGTTTTTTAAAATGAAATAAAATATAATTTCTGTCCCTCGTTCCCTGTGACACTAATAATTAAAGAAACTGCATCCTTACTACAGGAGTTGTCACAGGATCTTGCACCTTTAGTTAAAAGACCTCTTTCCCATGAGACCTTATATCCTTAGGTACAGGATCTTACTCCTACATGAAGAATAGAGGACTAACCGATTTCAATCCTATTTAGGTGTGGGTAAATGTGACACCCCACCTACCCAACTTAACTTGCACTTAAAATTACCTTATTGCATGTCTAGTCTGTTGAATGGTAAGACAAATCTCAAGTGTGTCCTTACGACTACCAACGCTTTACATCCTTTTATAGTTTAACATTAAACGTTGATTAAATAAAGCAACAGGAAAATTATCAGGGAAAAGAAAACTAAACAACGGCAATTATTTAAACCTTCACCAGATCTAATGTGTCTTTACGAACTATATCCCATAAGCACGACCATTATATCCCATAAGCATGACCACTGTATCCCATAAGCACGACCAATGTATCCCATAAGTACGACCAATGTATCCCATAAGCACGACCAATGTATCCCATAAGCACGACCAATGTATCCCATAAGCACGACCAATGTATCCCATAAGCACGACTACTGTATCCTGTCGATGAGATAAGCTGCTATGTCGTGTATTTGATATGATCATAAAATACAGGAAGCTTAATTAAGCTTTGATAAAGGAACATTGGGAGAATAGTTTACTTCACGAGTTTATGTTAGAGGAAAATATTAGCATTATATATCTTTCTTCTTTATAAAAATAACAAATAAGGTCAACTGTTACAACTACGCCAGTCTTAGGTATTATTTTGCATTATATACAGTCTTTTAAGAAATGCTAGTCAAAGAGTTTCAACCCGAGCCAATAAACAAAATCTTACGTATCAGTTTCGAAACGCTTTACTTATTTATGTTTCATAATATTTTCAATTGCTTAATTATACAGTACATCTTTTTGAGTCTCACCTATTCACTCTAGAAACGAATGTCCAGACAATTATCTAATTGTAATTTACTTAAAAAATGAGTGTTTGATCCTTCGTCTAACTACATTTTTCCAGAAGCTAGTTTCCTGTCATCTATGTAATTACTTTTTATTTCAGAACGAGTGTTTTGGTCCAAAGTCTATAATTGTACTTTACTACAGGCACGAATGTCCGGTCATTTGTGTCTAAAGGGTAATTATATTTTTCTCCAGACACGAATGTCAAATAATTTGTCTAATTATAATATGCTACAGTCGCGAATTGTACTTTACTGCAGACACGAGTGTCCAACGGCGTTGCGCGAGATGCAAATGTTCCACTGGACATACTTGAACAACGCATACAACCCAGACGTACTGGACACATGGAAACGGCAAAGATGTTACGATGAAGTCCATCGTCGTCTTGGCTACAGACTCCTATTGAAGAAGGTATTAGTGTTGTAGTACAAAAGGGGTGTTAACGGATATTATATCCGAATTTGATCTTGAGACCATCAACCTTACCGCAAGCAAGGATGCGCGTACACAAAACGGGCAAGAAAAATGTTTATCCTAAACTATGAAACATAGCGAAATATAAAAACAAACTACTAGAAATAGAGCAAGTTACCTTTCCCATCCCATAACCTTGTTTCGGTCAGAATTAAAAAAATATATATGTATTTATTGTTGTAAAATGATATTAATATAATTTAACTATTTTTCAATTGTGAATTATTTTCATATATGATTAGTTACATATAGCTGAATTATAAAATAACTAATTATTTTCATTTTTAAAAGCAACGATTAAAAAGGACAGTGGGAAGTGATAATTAAACCCTGATGATATAAATGAAAGAGATAACATAGGCGTGCACGACAATAATATGCACGTATGCGGTTGACATTCAATGAGGACCCAGTGGGTTAGTAAGTAATTGTGGCAGTGGAGGAGTTTCTGTGGCCAGAGGAATGGACATTTCGAAGGCTTTGAAGTTAGCTTTATTAAATATAACTACCACGGTAAAGATTATATTGATTCTGTTTACTTACCACCTTGGAGTTACGCAGAGATGTAAACTTGGCTTAGTGATGTTTCACCATTTACAATATAATTATGTAATACTGGTTTTAATGTGTACGTAGTTTAGTTACGTAATACATTGCTGTATACGAAAAAGTAATCAAGTTATGAAGCGCCCAAGAAAGATTAAGACTTTAGTTTTAAATTATATAAGTGTTTCTGTTTATTGCCTACTACGTATTAGCATTATTGATGCAGGTGACCTAATTTAGGCCGATTAAAGTTTTGAAGTTCTGAATTGATTTAAAAAATTTATTGTATCTCTGCAGGCAATTCTGCCCGATACAGTCCAGGCAGGGGATACTTTGTGCTTCAGCCTGGAGTTCACGAATACAGGGTTTGCTGCCCCTGTCAAGTACCTGAATGTCTCAATCGTTTTAAAATCCTCCTCAAAGTACGGGACTTTTCGTGCATGTCCTTCCACTAAAATGACTGAATTTTTGAAAAAATCTATTTGGCTGTCAAACCAAGTAAACTATATATATATATATATTGTCGAGCGGTTAAGGCATAATATAAGCTATAAAAATGAGACGATAATTCTTTTATTATTAAAAGTAATCAGGGTCATTGTTCGATACAATTAAGTGTAAATTATTAAGCCAAGTCTTCCTGTTCATACATCGACTATATGACGTTCAAGCGGACGAAAACGCAGACTATGTTAATCACAGCGCGGTCGTTGTATCTAATGAATCTGAAAATACGGATACCTGGGACCCTCTGCCAGTAGGCAATGCATTAAATTATCTCCCTTGTCTCACTTTTGTTTGCAGCACGTACTATGCGGCACATATAACTGACGTTGACGTCCGAGACTGGCAGCCCGCCTACTCCTCCTTCGTCACTTCGACAGCTCAAGTAGAGCGAAACATACCAGTAGGGACATACCAGGTTAGAAACTCTGCCGCGTTTTCATTATGATTTAATAACGTTTTTCAAAAGATGTTTGTGTTAGAATAGCGTTGAATGCGCTGTTCTTTGAATAATTGATTTACTTTTGTTTCTTGCTTTTTTTCCCCTACTCCAACTTTTCCACTTCCATTAATGATGCATTTGTTCGTTTTTTGCCTTTAATGTTTGTATGTTATCTTTCTGTGCTTTACGTGCAGATAAAAAGTGTGTTTTGAGAATTGTCAGTGGCAGAGAACGGATATGAATGTTAATCAAAGTCTGAATTGATATGATGTGTTAGTCAGTGTCTGAATGGATATGTGTATTAATTGTTGTCTGAATGGATATGGTGTGTTAGTCAATGTCTGAATGGATATGGTGTGTTGGTAAATGTGTGACTGATTATGGTGTGTTGGTAAATGTGTGACTGATTATGGTGTGTTGGTAAATGTGTGACTGATTATGGTGTGCTGGTAAATGTGTGACTGATTATGGTGTGCTGGTGAATGTCTGCTTGATCATGGTGTGCTGGTGAATGTCTGATTATGGTGTGTTGGTAAATGTTTGACTGATTATGGTGTGCTGGTAAATGTGTGACTGATTATGGTGTGCTGGTGAATGTCTGCTTGATCATGGTGTGCTGGTGAATGTCTGATTATGGTGTGTTGGTAAATGTTTGACTGATTATGGTGTGTTGGTAAATGTCTGACTGATTATGGTGTGATGGTAAATGTGTGACTGAATATAGTGTAGGCGAATGCATGAATGGACAACATGTGAAATGGTTAATATATTACATGGGTACGGCCGAAAGCAGAGTTAATTCGATATGGTGCGATTTATTTCAGAATTTTATGACCGGATATGGTGTTTTATGTTTTGAATAATTAGCCATGAATAATTATAAATGTCAAATTGGATATTATATAACGGTACATGTTGATTGAATGAATGGTGTAATGGTAAAATGCATAATAAGATTTGGTGTTACAGGAAATGTTGATTAGACATATTGTGACAGTAAATGTTTGATTATGTATAGTGTGATAGTAAATGAATCATTAGATAGTTATTATAGTAAATATCTAAAACTGCGCATATCAGATTCTGGTTGCCCTTGGCGATCGTCTGATGGGTCACCAGGCCGATTACAACATACTGCTGGCCAACACTGGAGTACCATTGTATGCCGAGGGCCTGAATGATCTGGGACACACTATTACAGTAAGACGCGACATTGTTTGTGTTAATTTCCTATTTTGGAACAGTGCTAATCAAGCAACATTAATACGCATACCTACACACATTCGTATTCACACAACACACACATACATATATACACAAACACACAAAATACACATATGTAAATCTTTCCATTAATAGCTTTGCAAGTGTTGAAGTTAATTACTAAATTTATTAAATCCATAAATTTTCAAAGATAACTGCTGCTCATGGGTCACCTATGGACTGCACCAACTGTGCTCATTTGTCTCCTTGGCAACCACCAACAAGGAGTCAGTTTTCAAGGGTCTTCAGGGGTCAGTATTAGTAATCTTTATAAACAATAATTTTGGTGATTCCAGATTAATAAATTAGTATTCTAGAAGAGCGGTTGCATACTTTTAGGTGAAATGGTTGTACGTATTAAAAAAATATTTTAAAATCACAATAAGTCTATAATAAAATTATATGTTAGAAACTAAAAATGTAGAAAGTATGTAATACAATTTAATTTACTATAAAAATAATTTCTTTTAGTCAAGATAAAATATGTGCATATTAAATAATGTACGAAAGGAAACAAAAATGTTTACCAAAATTTACCAAGCAGAGACTAGTTATAAGTAAAATTACACAATAATACAATAATTTGTTAGAAATTTGGTCTTTTTTCGCAATTTGTGCTTTATTTGTGTTACGAAATAATATCTTTTCATATTTTATACTGGATGTTTGTTAGACGTACTCCTATTTGTTCTTTAATAGTCTAGTACCATGTCACTATTTGACAACTTGACTATGTTCCCTTTACGTCGTACATTATAATGTATGACAGATTGACTATGTTCCTTTTACGTCGTACATTATAATGTATGACAGATTGACTCACTGATCCCGTTTCATATAATATTGCATTATCTGACAACTTGACTCAGATGTCCCTGTACATAGTCTGACAATGTAACTCTAATTCCTTGGACTGAACTCGTTACATTTTCTTTTATGTACAGGTTCCTTCACCTGAAATCCAGTGGAAATTTCATGATGAAATATTAAGTTATATTACTTTTATTTGAAGTGAACCAGTTTGACCAAATAAAATATCTGCTCAAAATCTACAATAATTTTATTATAGTAGTGTGTGTGCGTGTGTGTGTGTGTGTGTGTGTGTGTGTGTGTGTGTATGTGTGCGTGCGTGCGTGTTTGTGTGTGTGTATGTGTGTGCGTGCGTGCGCGCACTCGAAAGCATATTTTCAAATTTATATAGTTGTATTAACTAGTTTACAAGCAGGGCTTTCAAATCGGACTCACATCAATAACAGCATACTTTTTTTTACAATGGCATATATTATTGTCTTAAATAAATACAACATGGAATAAAAACTTTGAAATACATTAAATAACTTAAGGTCGAAATTTATTATGACGTTACGTGATGCAAAGCGTTGTTCTTATTGTTTGTGGGTGGAAATATTTTCTTCAAAAACTTTTGGCCATCTTCGCCTGACAATATTGATATTTGCTCTAAATATTGGTTTCTGTTCATCAGAAGTCCTTCATTGCAAATCTTCTTTCTCGTTGCATTTTACATTTTTTTTTTAGATTGTAAAGTATTTAAATAGTTTAACAGTTCCCAAACAACTTTACTGTAAGAAGTAAATATTAAGAAATGGAAAACACTTTTGTTGTAATATTTTATTGTTTAACATTGTGAGAATATATTAAACAAATTATGCATTTTAATACGCATTTTTATTCTTAATCGTTTATTGTATTAACGGTTTCCACTGTTTTATAATTATCGAGAGGGTTTCCGTTAAGGGGTTAAGGATGGCTGATGAAACCGCTTTTTTACGTGTTCAGGGAATATATAGTAAGCCAGAGGTGAAAGACAGGTCGAGAATCGTATACTAAATACCCATACATGGTCATTTGCTTTCCGCATAGTGACGTAGCGCTAAACCGTTAGTTTACCTCCATTTCATTCATATAACCGCCTGAATGGGTTGATTTTGTTAGACGTGCCAACTGTAACACAGTGTGCCCGACCTACCAGGGGTAATAGAGAGTTGCATCCACCTATTTGACCATGCCTAACTCTACATAGTGGTAATATAATTGATTTCTCTAGATCGTATTTCTTACTTGTAAAAATTGATGTATCATGTATTTTGTATTATAAATATTGTGTAGAATATTTATGTGATTTTAATGTTGCCAAATGTTGTTATATTTTCCTTACAGAAGCTAAGTGGTGTTAGCGATTATTACACTTGTAAGATGGTGGAGAAAATCACCACATGTTTACAGTCATGTTTCTCGTTGATTAATTGTTGTCTCGGAAAAGCTAACGAGTTAACACGCGTTGCATGAATCACTCCTAAAATTGTATTATAATTATGACTGTATTATAATGAAGGAAATATATATGGCAAAGAATTTATTCATTTGAAACTTTCATTAATTTAAACTATGAATTAGCTAAAGCTAATTAGTGGAATTATAAAGAGTGAATATCGCTGTCACCACAAAGACCATAGAATTATTATTGCCCAATGACAGTAATATGGTGTTATTCATTACAGCCTGTCTCCTGTTTAACTCTCAACTCTAGAATCACCAGCTAATGCCGAGCTCAGTGTTAAGGATCTACAGTCTTATAGATGAGGACCTAGGAGCAACCCAGAAGAGCGTGTGATCAGCTATATTAAAGTCCTCATTATAGTCTATGCCTGAAACTGCAATGGACCAGGGGACTGCTACATGATGTCAGCGTTGCATCGAATAATCGACGACATGTGTTCAATGACTATATGGACCTTCAGTTAAGTTAACGGTCTAACCAGAAAACAAACTTTGAGACAGTTGTGGATTATTATTAAATTATCGGGCCGTGCGATAGCACTCTGTATGTCAATTACGAATCGAATTGTTTATTTCTTTTTTCTAATTTAATTTAACTGTTATTAAATTTGTTGTTATCTTACCTGTTGTTACACAATTGTTTGTAGCACGACCAGAGAGCTGATTGATTGGGGGCTGAGCCATAATAAAAGATAAGGAATCATAAATATTAAAATATAAATAAGGAGAGATAACATTATCAATCAGGGTGAGTCAATTAATTTATCTGGCGTGGTGTCATAAATAACTGGCCGAATATTGTGGCATTTTGTGAAAGATAAGTCAAGCTGTCTGGCTGTCGCTATTGTTAGGAATTATTCAATAAACCAATGTTGATAACTAGAACCTAAAATAGGACAGAGTCGTTAAATGTAGTCTGGACATGTGACAAACATAAAGTGAATACAGATATCAAAACCATAGCCACAAACTATTTTTAACAAATTATACAACACAGAATGTGTTTTCAATATATGCTAAACTATAGATAGCATGTATTGTTACATATACTACGTTATAGAGTGGTATCCAAAGCATGCTTGAACAGAGAGAGTATGTTTTCAGAAAAGACCGAGTAACACTTCTACACTACACAACAAACTTCCAGTTTGCTATCTTCTCACAAATGGAAAAGAAGTGGTCATTATTTAAGAGATCCAACATCGAGATTTTGACAAATTTAACTATTAAGTGGTTTGTACTTTGATTAATTTTTCCTTTTCTTTCCGACAGACAACCTTCAATCAACTTACAAAATGCTGTCCACAAAAGAGTAAACAGAAACAATTAGATGAAGTAAATAAGTATATATTCATTATGCATATTTGTGATTTGGTCAGCAAGACCAAATACAATAGTGGTTCAAAGACCACATAAATTATATAGGACAACACTGTCCAGTCGCATGTTAAGAATGACATGTACTGCTAGAGACTACAATCTCTACAGAATTGCTTCACTTAAAGTTTTCAATGTGATTGTGCTCGAACACTCCCCTACACAGTCCCACACTGCCCTGCACGGTCCCACCTTTGAGAATTGCCACTCTACACCATACACTATCTGAGTCCCACACTACTAGTTGCACAGTCATATATTCATTTTCAGTGGTTTACAGAATCACACCTCTAGATCGAGGCAAGAGTAGAAACATCTGTCCACTCCATCCAGGCTAATTAAATGTGTACTTTGCCGCAGAAGTCGCTCCTGGAAAAATAAACAAGAGCTGGTCTCAGAACACCATTTATTGAAGTATGAATAGTTTCACACTTTTCTAAAGACAATCAACTGAACTAAGAGTAAAGTCTAACTAAGAATAGTCATAAAATATATTAACAACAGCGTACATAGAATATTAAATATACAATGAAAGAGAGAACTGAGTAAATCAATCATACTTCACCTTTGCAAGTTCAGTCTAAAACCCTTCCTGCTAGAACAATGGGTTGCGTGCAAGAGATATTATCATATCTCAAAAGACAAGATGAAAATCAGTGGATGAATTAATTGTACTTAATTTCCACCTTTAGAGGTAAATAATTTGGTCAACTATTTCTATTGTTCCAGTCAATGAGACCTATTTGACACTGATTGCAATCACAATATGAAATAAATTATTTAGTTTCTATACAAGAAAAAGAACATCTGTTACGGCGAAGGTACGTGACAGATAACGAAAGAATTGTGTCTCTTATTCAACTATATTGTCGTGGCTATGAGAGCAGCCGGTCAAATGTTTAAATTATGTTAGTGCTCATAACCAACGGCTGCTTCCACATCTATCCTTGTTGTAAGAATAAAGAGTACACAGGAACAAAGCACTTTTAATGCAATACAAAATGCGAATTCTATTTCAGACTAAAATACGGGTGGGGTGGGGTGGATGTATCCAACATGAAATTGTTTTGCTTGATTTCGATTTCACGTTCACTTCGAAAATTCCCGTATTTTTCCAACAGGCACTAGCGCCAAAGGAAATGTTGATTGTTTCAAATAGTGAAATGAGGTAGTCTTGTGAATGGAGAATAAAGATCTGAGTGAGTTTGGGATGTTTTCTACGTACAATTTTGTGTGTGTGTCCGGCAGTGGTCAACGGCTTGCTAGCGACGATGTTCTCCTGCCGAGAAAATTTTAACCGCCTATAACACACGGGACCCGCTTCATCGTCCTATCAAACAGACTAAGCCCACCACCGCGAGCTAGGGAGCGGTTAATGCTCGTTCTTAAGTTTGTTTTCACTCTGAGCTGGCACTGAACACCAATCACTTGAGCAAGAAGCCAGTGTCTGCGGCTCCCGCTTGTTGGAAAGTTTGCTTCAAATGCAATAAAGGCTGAAAACTGTTAGCATACATCTCAGAGTCGTAGGCTAACAGAGAAATGTTTTGTCTATGAGGCTCTTTAATTGTTTCATACCTTTTCTGAATCTCAATGGCCATAGATCTTAAGTAAGAAGCACTCTCTTAGTGTTCTTACCAGCCAAACTTCTTAAATAAAAAGTACTATTTTGACAGTTCCTACGAGGCAAAAATTAACACAAAAAAAAGCATAATTTTACAGCTCCTACCAGACTAAAAACATAGCACTATTTTACTGTTCCTACTTGGCCAAAGTTCTCAAAAACGATGCACTATTTTACTGTTCCTGCCAGGTCAAAGTTCTTTAAAAGAAACACTATTTTACAGTTCCCACCAAACCAAAGTTCTAAAAAAGTAGCACTGTTTTACAGTTCCTACTAAGTTAAAGTTCTAAAATAAAATGCACTATTTTACTACCAGGCCAAAGTTCTTAAATAGGCCACTTTGGGCCTCTGGTGATTATGCAGACGGGAGCTTGCAACTAGGAGAAGAAAGAAAGAATTAGACCCTGGGTTTAGAGTGAAAACGTGCACATGTGGGCTTGCTTATTGCTTATTTCCTTGGATTCCTAGTGGGACAAAGGGCCTCGATGGCAGTCCTCCAGCGCACTCGATTCTGGGCAGCCTTTTTCAGTTCACCCCACGACAGGTTGCACCTCTTCATTTCCTCCTCAGGATCGTCTCGAGGTGGTCTTAGGGCGACCAACCCGTCTCTTTCCCAGGGGTCCACTGCAAAGCCTGCCAGGTGATGTCCTATGGGGTTTCCGCAGGGTGTGTCCTATCCATCGCCATTTCCGCCTGGAAATCTGCTGGTCGATGGGATCTTGGTTTGTCCGCTGCCACAAATCGGCGTTCTTTATTTTGTCCACCTGAACTTCGTTGTGAAGGCAGCCGTTGACGTATACTTGGAGCTTGTTGGTTAGGGTGTTGTTAATTTTTTTTTTTACCCGCGTTGTCTCTTCAGAGCTGCGGTCGACGTGCTGCTCTCTCCGATTTTCATTAACTCTCCAAACATAGTGCACACGGGTCTCCCTCCATCGTCCTGTCCAATTAGACACTAAAGCCCAATAGCTGCATCTAAAGTGCGGTAACGAATTCCCAATACGTATTCAACCCCGAAGTAGAATCGAACTATTGTCCTCTTGAGCAAAAGAGTAGAGTTAACCTGTGCTCCACAGTGTGTTCTTCAGACACCAAACTGACAAGATTAAGCCACAGACAGTCTCATTCTTCCACCCCCATCCCCGCGCCGAGAAACCGGATGCAAAAACATATTTAGTAATATTTTATTACCCATTGAAAGAACAATTAAAGTATAACAGATAAACTTATCTTGGTAAAATATAGAGCAAAGCGATATCTCTGCTGATTGTTAACCGAAGACAGCTGTTTTGATAGACCAGATTCTACTGCCTGAAAACACAAGTTGAAATTTCAAGCACTAACGCAATAAAAGGGAGATAAAGATGGCAGTTTCGGGACTTCGTTTTGTTGTATTTGCTCTTATTTTTAACTCTGGTACGTATGATTTCAAATGGTGATTACTGCTTCCCTTCATCGAAGACTAGTTAATTGGTATGTATGATTTCATACATTGATAACTGTGTCCAGCATCAAAGACTAGTTAATTGGTATGTATGATTTCATGCATTGATAACTGTGTCCAGCATCAAAGACTAGTTAATTGGTATGTATGATTTCATACATTGATAACTGTGTCCAGCATCAAAGACTAGTTAATTGGTATGTATGATTTCATACATTGATAACTGTGTCCAGTATCAAAGACTAGTTAATTGGTATGTATGATTTCATACATTGATAACTGTGTCCAGTATCAAAGACTAGTTAATTGGTATGTATGATTTCATGCATTGATAACTGTGTCCAGCATCAAAGACTAGTTAATTGGTATATATGATTTAGTGTATTGATAACTATGCCCATCATCAAAGACTAGTTAATTAGGATGTGGGTTTTTCTCGTTAATTAAAGCTTTTTTGTGTTAGTTTACATTACTCATTTCCTTTTAAAAAGTCCAATGACATTCGTTGTTTGGCATTGTTCAAAACCTAATTATTTTAAAATATGCAGATCTCGGCCATTGCTCGGCATCTTTCAGCAACAAGCTATTATAAAACAGACCCTCGATAAAAGTACAAATAGTGTTTTTATTTTTCTTCTTTGTTTTCTCTATACCAAGGAAGCTTTTATTTTCTAAGTACAGAATAAATTAGGCTTAGTTTTAGCTGTGAAATACAGTGTGCCCTATCTTGTTTGGTGTATATATAATGTGGTGTTTTGAGTGTATACGCCGGTCTGCGTTGCTTAAACAGCGTTAGCATTTTATTTTCATTTTGACATTGCAGAAATGTCTGTGGAGGGTAATGTGAAAAGAATAATATAGTAATATATAATGTATCTACGTAAGACATCAGAAATTAGTTTACATTAATTTTGAAAGTGGAGCTTACGTTCCAGTGTCTGAAAGGTTTTATATATATATAGGGTGTGATTGTGTGTGTGTGTGTGTGTGTGTGTGTGTGACGTATGTAATTTTACATACTACGTTCGTCATCACTCAGAAACATGCAGTCCAACTTGCGAAACACGACTTCGATACCTTATAAGAAAGATAACTCTGCATAAGAAAAGGAGATTCTTTGAAATAAATCCCGTTTACTGCATGGCACATTTTTACACTCAATGCCCGTGATTTGACGAATGTATACACACACACATACACACGCGATGCACATAATATCATAAATATTTATAATTCTTTTCTTTATGAATTATAAAGTTTGTTTGTTTCCAAATCTTTTTATTTATTTCAAATTCATTTCATTTAAGTGGACGCTCAATGCAGCGAACTGAGTGATGGGCAGGCAACCCCAAGCGGGTAAGAGTGATGTCCGACATTTTAATTCAGCTATGATAATAGCATCCCAGCGTTAAATTGCTTTTAGCTTCAAATAATGTGTTTTTCTGATCGTTTAATTGGAAAGTTGGCAGACTTGTTCCAGAAAGTTAGTTTAGTGTAGAATATGTAAGACTTTACACTTAAAATAGAAAATTAAGAAAGAAATGAAGACCTTTATAAGATATAAAAAAATATGCAGAACCTGAAAAATATGAAATAAAAAAATCGGAGGGCGGAAAACCTTAAATAAAAATAACAAATGACAGAAAAATTTAAAATACGAAATATCAGAGCTGAGAAAACTTCAGATTAAAAGAAAGACAAATGAAATCATTAAACACAAATTAGAGAAGTGGGTTAAAGGGAAATAATAAAAAAAAGCAGAAAAAAAAATAGCTGAGCAACCGCTGCTAATGAGGAAAGTGAATTATCTCAAATTTAAAGTGTTTTACTGGTACTTTTCTTCCTATTTCCAGTTATACAGAAAGAGTTTACAGCGAATCGTCAGAACACTTGGAAAATCCTGGCAGAGGTTTTGTGACCCAGTACGTCACACACTCATCCTCACACCAGCCTTTAACCGTTAGTAGCAAGTAGAAAATCATTAGAAATTCTTAAGTGAAGGCTTTAAATAGTAAATATTGCATTAAGTATTATTAGCAACAGGAAAAAGGTCACTTACGAGCCTGAATCAACTTTCCATCCATCCATTTTCTGTATAGTTAACCATTTATCGATCAGACATCCATTTTTATTTTGTATTCAAGGATCCACTTTCCATCCGGAAATTAATTTTCTGCCAACAGTCATTTTCCATAAGGTCATCCATTTTCTATCAAACACGTGTTTGCGATTTAGTCATCCATTTTGCTCTTAAATGATTTTTTTGCCCCAAACTTATTTTTTTCAACCACTAGTCCATGTTCATCCAGTAATCCATTTCCGTCCAAAGTATCTATTAATATCTAGTCATCCGTTCCCCCATTATTCTTCCAATTTCCAACCAGATAGTCAATGCAGAATTATTGTTTATTATATTTTTGGCCACTACAAGCACGGTTTCCTAAATTTAAATAATTCTCAGACTATCTAGATACGCCTGTTTACTTCTGGAGTTTAAAAACATAGCAAAATATCATGAATATGGTGCAATGCATTTCACCTTAAAATGACAAACTGCCTGTGACACATTTCAATGCGATCTAATAAATTAAACAAATATTATGTTGTATAAATGTTGTATGTTGTAGAAGTCGTTCTTGACATTTTTATTTTCAATGTAACACACAATTAGATCAGTTACTGTTATATTTAGCAAAGCTTTATGGACATGGACGTCACAATATGCAATCCCTTTAATCGTTAAAAAATAATAAATAGGCAATGCATGAGAGAAAATAATATATACATTCACACTGGAACAGAACTATTTTCTAGTATTAAATATACGTATGTGTTTGTGTTTGAGTATGAGCAAGTAAATAAACAAATGTAATTTGTTTAGGCATCCATCAATAAACACATAAAACAAATATACGTACTACACTGTGATGACGTTGATTTAATGAGACATTTTCTTCTCAAGGTCGGACTTTTGACAAATCTACGTCAGAGCAGTGGCCTAACCATGGTTTGGAGAACTTTCGTCTTAGATACTTTCAAAACGTCATCAATTTCTGTGGACTATTTGAATCAAATACGTCACGACTTGGATGTTGTTGATAGCAGCAGTTTTACAGCAGTACTCCGATTTTGCTACATCTTTGAAATGGTGCATGCTTACTATATTTTTTAAAATTAATAATTAGTAACTTTTGATTGTGCGTATGTATGTGAGCAATATGAATAAGTACATATGTGTTTGTGCATATATATGCGTGTGTGTGTGTGTGTGTGTGTGTGTGTGTGTGTGTGTGTGTGTGTATTCAATATGACTTTTTAAAATTATTTATATTTCTTACCTCTTAAGGCAGAGATGCATTATTGCGTCAATCCCCAGGGCGTTATGTGTTTATTTGCATCGATTTTGAAGCAGTCAATAAAACCACGATTTCCTCTTTAATCTTTTAAGCCCTGCTTTATATTATTTGACGCAACAGTAATATGCAGAAAAGTTTATAATGAAAGTGAATTTGTTAGTAACTCAGTTGTTTGCAAAACGAATGCAATGCTGCTCTAGAACTGTGGTCCCTCTGCTGCCCCCAGTTTAGAATATAATGTTTTCTTTGACGCTTTTCAGAGGCCACAGCCGCCTTATGGAGACGCCAGTAAAAACATTGTCCTTCAACATATCGAACAGCTTCGCCCCATCTTTCGAGATTATGAGGGCGTTATCACTTCCATTGAGGCAGGATTCATTGGCGCCTGGGGTAATGAATGAATAATTAACGTACGATGCCAAAGAAAGAAATGTGAATCGTGCACTTGATTGCATTTTTAACATAAAGTTTTTATGCTATTTCTTGCTTTACCAAAGTCTTGTCTAAATTTGTTTGCCTCATATGAACTAGGTGAATGGCACACGACCGACTATTTCGGCAATCCTGAATGGAATTCACCAGGTCACGATCCAGTTACCGGCCTTATGCCCGAAGCATACAGGGACCGAAAAGAAGTGTTGCAAGCGCTACTGACTGCTGCTCCCAAATCTATGTAGGTCAATTCCAAATAGAGCACACACAAAACCTATGCCAAGCCAATCCACAATAGAATACACAAAATCTATTTAGGTCAATTCAAAGCAGAGCACACACACACACACACACACACACACACACACACACACACACACACACACACACACACACACACACACAATTTATGTAGGTTAGTTCAGAGTAGAGTGCACACACAATCTACATAGGTTAGTTCACAGAAGAGTACTCACAAAATCTATGTAAGTTATTTTGAGGTAGAGAAAATATAATTTAAAATGTAGTACGCAATAAATAAATAAAAATAAATATATAAATTTATTTATACTAGAGTACACATATCAATATCCGCGTTCGTTTATTTCATAACTGAGCAAATTCAATGAAAGCTAATCAATTAACGATCAAAGTCCATGATCTAGATTCATTGATGTTATTTAATTGATCAGCAAAACCACTAATCAAAATCTGCTAGGTTATTGATAAGCACCAAATTCTTTGTCAGTAAGTGATAACAATAAATTTGAATAGTAAGGATTTAAACTTTCTTTTCGAAAATCACGCCTAGGAGGAACATAGATGACGTAATGATAATAATAAATCAAATACCGCTATAACTTTATTACAACCGCTTCTATAACTGTATCAGTAATTACTTGTCTGATAAATACTCTTAACCCATATACAAATATTCTTTTTAATTGTTTTGCTTTTTTAAAAGTCAGGTACAACTTCGTTATCCACCGCAGAAAATGTACATGATGGGTACAACGCCTTCCTCGTTTACAGGCGTTCAGGCAGGAGAAGACAATTCTAGGACAGGTAAGGTAAATATTCTCAGATCAAAGTGTTAAAGTGAGTATATGCATTTTAAAAAGTCAGTATAATCTTTTTGCCTTTTAATTAAAACATAATACCTTTCATGATTTTGTTTATGTCTGGTGTTATAATGTATAGATTATGATTATCATTATAACAGTAGCAGGCAGTAATAGTAAAAATAGAAGTAGTAAAAGAATTTCACCAACAGATTGTTGCCTTATTTTTTCCTCTCTCTCCTTACCTACCTCGAATCTATCTATCTATCTATCTATCTATCTATCTATCTATCTATCTATCTATCTATCTATCTATCTATCTATCTATCTATCTATCTATCTATCTATCTATCTATCTATCTATCTATCTATCTATCTATCTATCTATCTATCTATCTACCTTAAACTGTCGAAAAGGAATATGTGTTGTTCGTTGAATCAGTTTTTGTCGCAAGTTGAATTTTTCTCCCCTTAGGATCAGGACTAGGCTGTATGAGACAATTTAAGTACCAATAATTAGATCAATGAAAACAAAATATGTTATATTTTACACTCACAAATATATGTGGTTTCTTGCGCGCGCAGCGTGCGTGTGTGTGTGTGTGTGTGTGCGTGCGTGTGTGTGTGTGCGTGCGTGTGTGTGCGTGCGTGCGTGTGTGTGTGTGTGTGGTTGTGAGTGTGAGTGTGTGTATGTGTGTGTAAAAATAGAGATAGAAGAGTAAGAGCGTGTAGTTTTATTTGTTTATGCGTGCATGCAAACTTATGCGTGTGATTGCGCCTGATTATAGGTTCTGTTTGTGTGTGTTTTCATAGATTTTTTTTTTGTATGTGTGAGATTGTGTGAGGTGTGTATATATGATCATTTGTATGTATGCATTCTTGTGTGTACGCGCTTGCATGAGCATAAATGTATATTCTTTTGTCTGTGCATATATTTGTTTGTGAGAGTGTGTTTGTATCTCTGTGTCTGATTGTTTGAGCGCTTTTCTTACAACTGCGTGTGTCTCTCAGGGCACCACAATGACTGCTTCCTATCGTCGGATAATGATGTTGGCACATACAGAGACAAAACTGTGGAATACCCGTATCTTGAAAGAGACACACGCTACGTCATCATGGGAGGGGAGACATGTGGAACCACAACCAACCACAGGTAATCTGTAACGACTGGAAACAGTTTGTAAAAGGAATCTTCTGTCTGTAAATTTACAATCTTCTGAAATTATTCTGAATTGCACACGAATCTTTCTTATTTCTTTTGTTTCGTGTTTTAAAAATAGAAATATGAAAGCGTCTGAAAATGTCCTTAGTCACTATGTAGAGCACAATAGTGTATGAGTGACCGACACCTAGAAATGAAAAGTATGGTCTACCCACAACATCTTGGTCTGTAAAGAAATTATGCGGATCTTGCTCGGGGTGCATTTTGCTCACATCATTCTCATCGACAGGGTGTTTTCTTTTTGGATGGTGGGTAGGTGGATGGGTTTTTTTAATTTTTTTTTTTTTACTGTAATAGAATAGTTTTTTTTTAAATGGCACGTAGCCACGTTTCAGTAATTGTAACTAGTTTTTAAAACAACGAATTCTTTTTAACTAATTTCTCTAAAAGGAGCTTTTACAGTCAAGTTCGACTTCGAAAGCCGACTCAAAAAAATTCATTATATATTTTAAAAAAAAATATAATCAAGTAAAACACAAAAAGCATAAATAAACAGAATATAGATAAATAAGTTCTAAATTAGGCTATTTTTTTTCACTGATGTTCAATGAAAAGTGAAATAGTCAATAATTCATTAAAAAAATAGACTGTTTACACCAACATAAATTCTTATTTCCTACTGGTTAAAAAAAAATCCTACGAACATAATTAAAAAGATACAGTTAACAATTTCTTTGTAGAAATGGGAAGTTGTAATTTGAAAGGATGGTTGCATTGCAAGCATTATAGTTGTGACCTATAGAAAAGAACACGTAAAACGAAAGCGAAAAGATTTTCGTATATTTGTGCGTCAAACGCTGACCAAACGTAGATTACCTGTGAAATAAAGAGGCTGTGTATTGGTCTTTCACACAGGAAAACTCGTGTTGATTATTTTGTACGCGGCCGAACTGATAACGGCTATTTACAATTAAATTAATGGTTTGAGTGCGTGCGTGTGTCTGTGTGCGTTTGTGTTTGTCTGCTTGTGTTTCCTGCAGACATGAGTGTCCGACAGCCTTGACTGAGATGCCGATGTTTCACTGGACATTTCTCAATCAGGGTTATCACCAAGACGTCTTGAACACCTGGAAGCAACAGAATTGCTACGAAGAAATTCACCGTCGCCTTGGCTACAGGCTGGTTTTAAAAAAGGTCATTGCTTGCTTTCTGTGATGCCAAATCACCTAGTTAATGATTATTATTATTATTATTATTATTTAATTAATCATCCATAACTAATCACAAGTGATCTTACTTTATATTATTAATAATTCTCCAGCAGACACCACTCGTCTCTCGCACTCGGCGGGCGCTGTAAAAGTTTTCTTTCTTCCACAACATTTAAAGACATTTACCGTCACACAATATTTCCATAGGTGGAAAACGTCTGGAAAAATCTGTCTTTTAATCTATGTTTAGCGTTCACCCATCCACCCAGTTTCTCCTCCCCTAGGGGTTATCAGTATGTGTAAGGTCAATAAATTTAACAATAAATTTATTAAATCAACAATCAAATAAATATATAACAAATACAATAAAACAAAGATTACTTTACATCAATATTTCCATGAAACCAATTTCAATATCTATACAGTCCTATATCCTCAAACACAATTCAACAATTTAGTGTGAATACAAATCACAGGATAGTACTTATCAGAGAACAGAAATAGAGTTATTAGGGATAAGTGATAATAGTTTGTAAATAACCAGGTTTAGGTGCTGTCTCAATAGTCTTTTGCAACGAAGCCACACGTTTATTGTTCACATTACTACTGTCAATTCCACATGACTCCCTCCTCACATTTTCGCTGCTATTATTTTCTCAAGGCTAACCTGAGCGCTCCTTCTCCTATTAGCTCCCTCAAGCAGTACAACAATTGTATCAATTTTCAGTACCTTCCTTGTACCAGAAATTGCTCGATGAGGTCAGCATAACTTGCCACAAAGGCTTACACTTACACACTGCGGTAGATACTTTTCATGTCTACCACGGTCATAGTGGTTTAAAATCAGTAAACCAGGAGATTCAGATAAAACAAGGAAATGCTGCTTTTTCCCTCTAAATTATAATCAGGGATCAATGTTAAGTTTTCAGTTGATTCCTTTTTAACTCCATTCTTCTTACATTCAAGTCTCAACTTACAGTTTCATGCAACATAATTTATTAGCCCGATACACACATACAATATATCAGTTTTATGAGCAGGTTCACTAGAAACAATGTAAACAAATGCAAGTATAACACATCAATAGCAAAAATGCATGAAATATTTATATGTCCATTCTCTTTCACTTAACTCTCCATTAAGCTAGAAGCTGCCTTTCTTGAACAGACTTCTTACTACACCAAATTCAAGTGATTAGACAATAGAATTCATTACAACATATTAAACTTTTGATCTCAGCCCATTGGCTGGTCTCGCTCTCATAAATCTTAACCAGTGGTTAATAAAATCTACTCATTCTTTTGTAGCTGGTTTACATTGCATCAGCACTTTCTAGTATATTCTCAACTCGAGTTGTTTACTTCAACTCTGTACAAAAATACCATCATAAGGAGTGCCCAAGGTCCGATCACTTTGACAATTTAACAATTTATATAACAATTAAGTCTGGAAATAGGGATAGTCAAATTTACTATGCCACACTTTCTTATCCCAAATGTATCGAAAACAAATAAGGATGACATTAAAAATGAGGCATCATGCATATAATTGTTTTTCTTTAAAAAAAAAAAAAAAGCTGAATCGGTTAATATTACCATTAAGATGTTTATTTCCGGTTCTCTCTGGTGTGCCGTACGTTCACAGTTTAACATATCCTATGCATATTTCCATAAATTAACAAAACGTCTTCTTCTGTATATCTATTTCCATAAACTAGTTTGTTTCTCTACAGGCGATACTGCCTAATGCAGTCCGAACTGGGGAAAACTTATGTTTCAACCTGGAGTTCACCAACACAGGGTTTGCTGCCCCTGTCAAGTACATGAACTTATCGCTCGTTTTAAAGTCCTCCACAAAGTAGGATTTCTTCAAAGCATTTACCTAAATCTGTTTAGCGATGTCTTCTAGACGATTCATTATGGAAACTGCTTTTTGTTTTTACGAGGGAGTGTGTTTATGAATGTATAGAATTTATTTAACCATTATATATATTTGTGTGTGTGTGTGTGTGTGTGTGTGTGTGTGTGTGGTATGTGTGTGTGTGTGTGTTTGTGCGCGCGCGTATGTATATGAGATATAAATATTGTATATTTTAACTATATGCTAAAGTACATATTAAATTTATTATTAATTTATATTTTAATCGTGTTAAAGTTTTAAATATATGTTGTATTATTATTATATTAATTGCAACAGCACGTACTACGCGGCACAAATCCAAAATGTGGATGTTCGTGACTGGCAACCGACATACACTATCGCCATTAAATCCGTAGTGCACGTGCAACAAAGCACACCTGCTGACTCTTATCAGGTAGGATGCTGTGTCTATTGCTTTCTGTTGCATGTGGGTCGATTGTTGTTGTCGAAATGGTGATTTGAGCTGTTTATCTATTGTAACTCAGCCCTGTGTGCATTGTTCTTTTCGATCTGCATACAATATGACGTTGTTCCAGTTCCATTTGTGCTTTTACTGCACAAGGACGTTATTGCCTAAAAGCACGTTATGGTAGGAGCGCGTTCAAAAATACCGATGCCCTAAAAATAAACAAGAAGTAATAACCCTGTCAGTGTCAGTTTGTTATTTTTGTCCTATTTAACTATCTACGGTTCTTGTGAGAGAAGAGTGAAATTACAGTAAATTCCCAGTAATACTAGTGAAATGATAGATGAAAATGTATTTACGTTTCAAAGGGCAGAAATTTTCTTTCCAGACATATTTAATTACTGACATAAGTTTCGACGTCACAGGCCACACGCGACATTATGTTAACATGGGGCTAATTAACGTGACAGGTCAACGTGGCCCTCCTTTTTGGCTTGCAGCACCCGGATGAAGAACAATACTCTAAGTGTCCTCAGACCTCACCAGTTTATTCTTTAATGAGGTATGGAGGATTTCAAGTGTCAGTAACGTTATGTATTGTCGACACAACTCCGGGCCCTTCTCGTTCTCCTTATAAATTATGCAAAGGAAAAACAAACACTCAGCGAAAGTTAAAGGGCCACTGTTGAGACAGTTTGAGAGGCTCTGTCAAATACATTATCCTCATGCTTGTTTCGTGGCTTGTTGTAACTTTAATTCTGATTCTAGTTTGTTTCGTGGCTTATCGTAACTTTAATTCTGACTCCAGTTCGTTTCGTGGCTTGTTGTAACTTTAATGCTCATGTGGAATCAAGCAGTAATTATTATAGCATAATTCTTCTGATTTTTCGACCTGATTGGCACTCAGTATCCCCTAGGAATTCCGGGGTTGAAATAATTTATTTCCCGCCTCTTCCTGCATGTCGACAAAAGGGTTAATTGCGACACCCGTGTCTGTGACTAATGATGGTGGGCGATGGAATCTTGAAGTTGTATCGCGCCTGGACGCGTTTCATGACGGTGCAAACAAGTCACTGTGACTGATAGTTCACACGCAGAGGCTCGATCCGATCCATCGGCCGGTCACGCCAGAAACCTCCCAGGATGGGGGACGCTTGTTTTGCTGGCACTTGACCCTTGTATGTGTAGTTACAAATGAATTCGTCGGACATAATATGATCTTATCTCAGCTTAATATCCTAGATTAGCACACCTGACATCACTGTACACTAAATGTTGCACATTTCAACACACAGATTCTTAGATGGCGACGCCTTGGTAAAACAATAGTGGAAAAGGGTTCGTCACAGTCTAAGTGTGACGTGCACTAAAATCAGTGAGTAGTATACACTTGTGAGATCACTGCTAAAGCGCAAACAGGCAGCCTTGAAATGCTTGGCAGTGAATTGATAGGCATGATGATGAAATTACGTATGTATAAAGCGCAAACAGGCAGCCTTGAAATGCCTGGCAGTGAATTGATAGGCATGATGATGAAATTACGTATATATAAAGCAAAAACAAACCATTGATGTGAACAAACATTCAGATCCATTCATTTCAGATGAAGGTCTCGAACGGAGCTAATAGCTAAGTACTTTAAAAAGATATCCGGATTAGCTTGTCCGTTCGCATTGTATACTGCTGCCATTTGCTTTGAAGAAGGCTACACTGAGAATGCAATGGAGATCTTTAGACTTATCATGACGGAGAGATTCAGACACACATTTCATTAAATATAAATCTCTCATATTGATTTTTTATACCTGCAAAGATGTTTCTACATGAACCTTGAACTTTCCAAAAGGCATTATATTTTGAAAGTTTTATGCACCTGTTATACTAATTCATCGAACTAGAAGAAGTAAATGAAGTTCTTTGTTTCTGATGCGACATTTAGTGACGATTTTCAGTTGCATACGAACAGAGCATCACGTGATTCGAGAACGTGTACTGTCTCATCAAGCAATCTGTGCAACACAGATTTAAAAAAAAAATATTATACTTTTCGATTTCCACTTTGGCTGGTTTGAGACATCAGTGTCGTAGTATATTCTTAAGGAGGAACAGCTTTTGATAATTATATATTTATTATATAATTTATATATAAATTCTATATGAGATATTGGCTTTATTCTGACGCGGTACCTCACTTGCACTTTTCTGCAAGCAGAGATGGAATGGCCGCTAGTAAGCCAATTGAACTCCATTTCCTTTTCTTACTGTAATTTAAACACCATCACACAATACTGAATTGTTGTGTTGTCTTATTACAAGCCCTACTTACCTAAAATATATTGTTGGTTTGTCTTAAGACAAGCCCTTCTTACCTAAAATATATTATTATGTTGTCGTATTACAAGCGCAACTTACCTAAAATATATTGGTGGTTTGTCTTAAGACAGGCCCTGCCTACCTAAAATATATTATATTATTGTTGTTATATTACAAGCCCTACGTACCTAAAATGTAGTGCTGCCTTGTCTTTTACAAGCCTCAGTTACCTAATATTATGCATTGTTGTTTTGTCTTATTACAAGCCCTATATACCTAAAATATTTGTTGGTTTATTTTATGTCAAGCCCTATTTACTTAAATGACAATGTTGGTTTGTTTTAAGTCAAGCCCTATTTACTTAAATGACAATGTTGGTTTGTTTTAAGTCAAGCCCTATTTACTTAAATGACAATGTTGGTTTGTTTTAAGTCAAGCCCTATTTACTTAAATGACAATGTTGGTTTGTTTTAAGTCAAGCCCTATTTACTTAAATGACAATGTCGGTTTGTCTTAAGAAAAGCAACACTTCCTAAAATACATTCTTGTGTTTTTTCAAACAAGTCTTAATTACCTATCATATATTGCCTTGTTGGGTTAAAACAAGTCTTATCTATATTTTGTTTTCTTTAAAAAAAAGCCTTACTTCCCCAAAATGAATTGTTGCATTGTCTTAAAACAAGTCCTACTTACTCAATAATTTTTATCATTGTTCACAAGAAATTGTCATTAAGAAAAACAAAATCAAAAGTAACAATATTTTAAAAGAGGAATATATACTATTGAAATATTTTATTAAAAATCTTTATTATGGAGATTTTTTAATGGAATTATAAAGATATTAAACAAATTCCAACCACTACAAAATTATTACAACATAATGGCTGAGAATTAAGAGAAATGTAGAGTAAAGAATCCCAGAAACATTTCCTAAAACTATAATTGACTTACTGCACACTTTGGTTTTATTAAACTGTGGGAAATCTGTGTCATATTTCAAATGTGAGTTTGTTCACGTTAAAATTGAGAATTTTTCTTGGGTATGTTCCCGTTGTATTTTTAAGACGCAGCATTAACGATGTGATATTCCACTGTGATATGAAACTGACAACAAATATTTTACTGATGCAGGTTCTAATTGCCCTTAGTGACCAACTAAAAGGACGGCAGGCCGATTACAATGTGCTACTGGCCAGCACTGGTGTTCCGCTGTATGAGGAGGGTCTGAATGATTTGGGACACACTGTCACGGTACGTCATTCCTAGAGCGTCCTATTGTCGCTTACCTCTCTCACTCATACTCTCTCTCTCTCATACACCACACACACACACACACACACACGCACGCACACACACACACTCACACACACACTCACACACACTCACACACACTCACTCACACACACACACACACACACACTCACACACACACACACACACACACACTCACACACACACACACAAACACATAGGCCTATATACACACAAAGACACATACATACACAGAGTGATAAGTGGAATTAGTTAATTAAAAAATCACCTCATTAATCATCTACTCCATCCAGAACTGTATAACTACGAATGAGAAATCTCGGTCTCGCTCAGTGCCTCTTTTTAATGAACGATAACATTACCCATACTGAGTGTTACCCGCTTCGAAGCACTTATGTCCGTTTATGCGCTATTAGCTACATCATAAAAGATTACAAAGAGTTAATTGTTCTTCACAGATCAGTGTCTATTTCCCTAGTTCCAAAACAGTTCATTGTTTAATGTTTTCACATCGAGAAAAAGATAAAATAACCTGACAAAATAAATCAATACTAATGTAATAACAACAAGAACTCATTTAAGCACATTTACTGAGAGCGTGCTTATATTTTCCTTGTGTCCTGTGTGTTTCCCTCGATCCCTCTTTCACTTCACAACAGATATATTTGTCCGCTCAAGGCCCATTCACATTCCCTGAATATGGAGATCAGGCATCACTAAGATATGTGATGCTAACTGCAGACATTCCGTTTGCCCGTGTCTGTGCCATAATATATGCCACGTTCACATTCACAAGAGTACTGCCATTCTCGTCATCCCATCCCGGGTAGCTCCTATTACATCTTTGTCTTGACTAGACAGCCACTCGGCTTCAGGTGTAGACAATATGATATTCCCAATACAGGCTGTGAATTCAGCATAACAAAGTAGAAAGTAAAGTGCTTTCAGTAAGAAAAAAACAAACAAGATTTCATGCGTTGTCAAAAAGTAGGATTGCACATAGTGAATATTCATTTAGGCTTAATTTTAATTCCTTCCATCAGCCTCTCTCTCTCACACACACACACATACATACACACACACACACACACACACACACACACACACACACACACACACACACACACACACACAGACATAGATTATAATTACACCTGCAAAATAAATATATTCTAATTTTGACTACTCGCTTATAATTATTCGTGAGAAACACAATTACTCTAGCTGAATAAATATAATATTTCACTCACACACATAGCTATGACCAAATGTGCAAATGTGCACCGTCTAAAATTCCACCAAATGGCAGACTGCCAAAAATTCATAAGATGTCCATTCAGGTTTCCAGTCTTCCACCTTATTTATATACAATTCACAACTAGGACGGATAGCATCGGAACTGTTTTTACTTTAATTGCAATCCAGGACAATATTTCAGGTTTTGATCCCTCGTCTGTCACGATGGCTCCTAAGTATTTGAATTTATTAACTATTTCTAATTTCTGATCACCAATCATGATGTCAATGCCAATGCCACTGGTGTTGATGGTCATCAATTTGGTCTTCTCTGCACTATTTTCACATCAAAAGCAGTATCTGTCCTGTCCAGTTTTTCTTCCAATTGAGTTAGCTCCTCCTCTTTTTCTGCAAGGCAATCGATGTCGTCGGCAAGGCGTAAGTTCGTTATCGTTCTGCCTCCAATACTGAGAGTTCCTTCATGGTCTTCCAGAGCATCTGTCATTATTCTTTTATGGAAGATTTGTCTGACTCCTACTGTTGTCCTAAACCAATCTCCTATTAAATTGAAGCAGACTGCGCTGGAGGTCTTGCTGTAAAGGCTTTATATGACTTTAATCAGGTTGGCATTAATGTTGTACAGCTTCATGGCGGACCAAAGGGCTGCATGCCACACTGTCTTAAAATCTACAAAGACATGATAAAGGTCTTGTTGGTGCGGAAGGTACTTCTCACATAGCAGTGTCAGATTAAAAATCTGTTCACTTGTGCTTCACCTGATTTGAAGCCTGCCTGTTCTCCAGCTATGATTTCCTATGTCTGCGGCTTCAGTCTGTTAAATATGATCTTTACTTGAATGAAGGTGCACAAAGGATGATGGCCCTGAGTAATGTTCCTATTGTCTCTAATCAGTCGCGATGAGACAGGGGTGTGGAGACATGCAGGAGGGGGACAATGTATTGCCCTCGGGCGTGGTGTCAGCAGGACCAGCATTTACTTTTGCATGATGAATGACAGAATATGATCGTACATCGTTTGGACTAAGCAAGATTTCAATGACAGTGATCACCTTGTGTTCATCAATCAGCAGATTTCTGACCAGAATGAAAGAGCAAATCAGGAGGACTTTGCCCTCACAATATTTTCTTTATTTCTTTTCTTTCGCGTCTATGAAGGAACATATTGTTTTGCTTTTTTAATTTTATTGCTTGTTTTAGTAGTCGCAGCGTTAGGAAAGTGGTATTTTTGGTGGTGGTGGTGGTGGTGTGTGTGTGTGTGTGTGTGTGTGTGTGTGTGTGTGTGTGAGAGAGAGAGAGAGAGAGAGAGAGAGAGAGGGTGGTGGTGTTGTTTTTTTGATAGGTAGGAGGTTTGGGGACATTACTCGCGAGCGTCCTTCAAGCCTCGCGACTAGGCTACAATCATTACCATATTGTGCCTGTGATTCCTAGTTTATGACGTCACATAGTTACGTATTATTGTAATAGTCTCCAGGGGTGCTAATATAATAGGACTTGTAGTTGCACGAATGAGTTGTATTTGCTTTTTTTAAATTTTGCATTCCGACAGATAATTGAAAGCCGCGATTCAGTATCAGAGTGCGTTGACTGCGCCCAATTGTCGTCTTGGCAACAGCCGTCAAGGGGACATAATTCTAGAGTGTTTACAGGTACTGAATCTTTAACATAACAAACAATACAAAGTACAGATGTGTTTTCGCTGATGCGTATCTATTTGGGATTTTTTCCACTTAATTTTCTCGTTGTTTGATGTTGTTGAAATTATGAATAATTGAAATAACTTTTGCCATTTTGATGAGAAGCAGAAACAGGATGACTGAACAAAATTAAACAATTTTAATAAGAAGGCAAATTGTTAAGTGGTTAAATAGAAGCCGTCTGAGTTAAAACGAGGCTGTCCCAGTGTTAAGAGTTTAGAAATTGTAGCATATTTTTTTTCACTACATTTTCTTTTGCTTCCTTGGTTTGTTGTTATTGTTATTGTTGTTTTATCCGTTTAGACAACAAAGATATTTTTAGTTGTTAGATGTATTCTGTAGATAGTAAATATTTCAACTTAAAGACCAGATCCTGTACCACCAAGGTAATATAAGGTTTATGGCACTATACATGCCGCCTATAAAATACTTTAAGACAATAATTTTGCACAGTTTTACTTTATGAAGTGGATTTTTAATGCTGAAGTGTAACATCTTTGTCGGGTAACTAAAAGCTAACACTATTGTAATCATTTGTGCACTTTCGTTTTATTAAAAAGTCAGTTGTTAATGTTATTTTATTATTATATTATTTTTCTATATACAAAATACTGTTTCCATCCGTACTAAATCCGTACCGAGTTAAATATAAATTAACATGGTTTGATGTATATTCACTTGCAATATCCGTTAATTTCATTACAATGCATTGAAAGTAATTTTAAATTAGTCCGCTCGTGTCTTGTATTAATCTAATGAATTTAAAGAGTTTGGAGAGGGGGGCTCACTGAAACACCTATAATAATATCAACATAGCGTCGTTATTTTTACATACTCAAAAGGCATGCACGTACGTATATATGGGGGTGGGGGTGGGAGGGGAATTAGTGTCTGCAAGCATATGGCAGTTGAAAAGGGGGTTATAGTCAGTGTGTGGGGGGGGACTGGATTCAAAGGTCAGTTAAAAGTGAGACATACTTTATGGCCAGTATCATTAAGGCCATAATGCAGTAAGATTAAGATCTGATCTTAAGAAAACATGCTTTTATAACTCAGGTTAGAAACAATATAATTTAAGACAGAAAACGCACGGTTATTACTACACGCTTAGAAAGTTTCTGATCAACTTTTCGAAGAGACCCTCTAGCTGGAAAAAAACGCAGGAACGAGGACATGGCGATTATAGATAGATAGATAGATAGATAGATAGATAGATAGATAGATAGATAGATAGATAGATAGATAGATAGATAGATAGATAGATAGATAGATAGCATATTAGAATAAGATTAACATTTTCTATTGAATGTACAGCTTTGGAATTTCGTTGAAATCAAGCAGCCATGTTGCGAGGCATATCACGTACCGGTTAGCAAGAATGATCGAAATTTTAAAAAATCGAAAAAAGAAAACTGTTTTAAACAATTTGCAAAATAGATAGTAGATTTTCCTAGCAAATAAGAATTTCAAAACTTAATTTAAAAATCTGATGGAGATGTGTGCCAACCGATTAGCAGTTGCCACATAAATTTCTAATACGAGTTATTTCCCTTGTTGCCCAGCATATGTATTTCCAATCATCACTTATACTACATCATAACACATCTCATCACACTACACACAACTTAATTGAACACAACACAAAGTACTTATGATTTTATAATGTAATATATTTCCTATCAGCTAAAAATATTAGTATAATGATTTTTTTGTTCTGATTATAAAACACCTTTGTTTTTATTTTCAGGATCTTTCAACCCAAATTGAATACATTTTGAATGCCTCACTAATGACAATATATAATGATGAAGTAAATTCTGATGTTGGCTGTGGTGCGTTAATTCTCTGAATGTTCGTTAGAAAAAAATGTGTCGCTGTACGTAATGAGGACATGAATCGATAATTTAATTAGAAGATTGATTTGGGGGTTTTTTTGGTCACATAATTTCGGTGTAACGATAAACAAATATATTATTGAACACTAAAAGTAAAATGTGTCAAGTTTATTAATTCATTAAAGCAAATATATACATATGTATATTTCAATTATAATACCTGTACTCCCATATTAAGATAAAAACAGAATACAACAACAGCACAAAGAACAGTAAAATATTGAACGTCTGGATTTTTTGCTTTTATTTTAAATCTGTTATGTATGTACAATAGTAATTATGAGTAACAAAACCAGATTATCAGAAGGGTTGAAGAGTGGTTGGCAGAATATTTAGGTTACGTTTCACTGAAGTCACTTTTCTCAGTGTTATGGTTCAGCCAAAGTAGAATAATGATTGCAAATCCTTAAGTTTCATTCCTCACATTATATTTATTTTAAAGCGCGGTTTCACATCACACAAGAAAGATAAATATATTTCTTATAAATTGTCAATTATTAACTATTTTTCTAGTAATTATTTTTTGTTGTTGCAAGTTATCGCATTGTTTTTATTTGCTGCTCCCCATCTCCCAGTTAGGCAATATCTTATACTATCTCACTAGGTAATATCCATACAATATAGGCAATATCCCATACAGTATCTCACTAGGTAATATCCATACAATATAGGCAATATCCCATACAGTATTTCACTAGGTAATATCCATACAATATAGGCAATATCCCATACAGTATCTCACTAGGTAATATCCATACAATATAGGCAATGTCCCATACAGTAACTCACTTGGTAAGATCCATACAATATAGGCAATATCCCATACAGTATATAACTACACTTTGTGGGAAAGAAATCCTACAAGTTGTGTTTTAGCTACATGTGATCAGTGACGTCATCCAAAGCTTCTTGTTTGTCAGTTCACGATGACACCCTGAGCGCTTGTACAAAAAGAGAACACTAAATTCCAAACCACGGCACTTTAGGTGTTTTGGTGAATTCATAACAATCACTTTGTTTTAGTTCACACTGTACGGACAGCTAATAGAGAATGAATGTCTTGAATTGTAGAATATCTTAGTAGTAAAAACCACAAAACGCTCACGCCTGAACTTACGAGACTGCGAGTAGAGCAAGGCCGATAACCACGTCGTACATGGATCGAGTCAGGAAGGGAATGGATGAGGGAGAAGAGAAGCGATAATTTTATTTAAAGAATTGTTACGTTGATAAGAAAACGAGATAACACAATCGACTCTACTGACTATGGGAAAACAGATCCTAAATTAAGATTTAACCACTGATAAGTGATTATGCATTATTAAATGATAAGATATTCATGATAATAATCAAATAATTTGCAGTCACTACTTTTAGTGTTGCTATTTACTTCTTTCTTTCTTTTTTTTAAATAAAGAAATGTTTAGACAAAGGTTTCAATCTAACTGAAAGTAATAAACTCGCCAACAAATACAGCACAACCATCTAGAATTCATGACTAGGCAGTGACTGACTTAGACAATGGTTTAGTTTAGTATAAGTGCTTGTTGTTGACCAGAAGCAGTATACATGACGTTATGAAAAGTACGTCAACACATTTTGCTGATTTCCTCGAAGCAGGAGGGTGGGTGGCATGTCGCGAGTGAGAGTGTCCAACCACGCCATGTAAAGTCCTGCCGGACATAATTTTCTTGGTACAGGCAAGGACCTGAAATTAGATGCACATTGCAATAAGCCGTTTTCTATTGTCAGATAATGGCTTCTGTAGCCCACACAACACACCCTCCTCTAAAATTAGACTACATACTGGAAAGGCTGACACTGATTCTTAGGTTACAAACATGCCTGAATGTTCCAGACAGCTCACTAAACTAACCAATCAAAGTGCAGTTCAGCCGCGTGAACGTATATACCAGAAACTCATAAATTGTTAGTTGAATGCAGCCGACCGTTAAGGCAACATGTACTTTGGCTCCCGGCCTTAATGAATTAGAATCATATTACTAACCCTTATCTCCAATTGACAACACAGAAGGAAACCATTCTCTATATTACTGCTGAATTATGTGGTTTTGTCTGCCTAACTAATATTATATTCATGCTTATCATTTGACATTAACTATATTTTATATTGTTAAAGTTTGCTTATGGATTTAAATGTATGATGACCATGTAAGTAAGTCTTCTCTCAGAGAACACATGAGGATGATTTCTTAGCCCATGTGCATTTTACTTGCAGATCGGCACTTTATCAGAGACATTGATTGGCACGTGTTGAGCCATGAAATAATTCCAGGACAGAGCCACATTATCTTGGATGTTGACTTTGACGAGTATTGCACCGTGAAGCAACAGAAGGTGTGTTTTGGGGATTAGCCTAAGGTTATGGGCGGCCCGGGGTGGTGGAGAATTAACATCTTGTCCATCTCCCAGCAGAATGTCACATCCGTTTAAAGCAGAGTTGCACATTTCACCTTTATCTTACATGTAACGGTCTGAAATCAGTTGCAATATTTATGTTACCTAGAATATTTTTTTCTAACCGTTTTCGAATTTGATTCCTCTTCACTAAAGCTAACAAAATCACGGTGATTTAAAAACGTGTAGAAATGGTAATTCTGTGCTTAGCAATAAAACTGTAAACTAAAAGAAAGGGAAAAAAGGAGGGGAAGTAAGCAGCCCAAAAGGAGTTAAACTTACGCAACAATGAGAGAGGCATCCTTTGAGTACTCTTTCATCATCTCTCGTATCTTGAGCTGCATATATATCTGTGAAATAAACATCAGTCATCAGTCTAGCATGATTGATTAATTTAGTAATCGGCATAATTATGTATTAATAACATATGCTTATAATTATAACTGCTGCATTCCTCATTCGATAATGATTGAAAATTTTTATTTTTATTTTGCTGATTTTCATTTCCTCGACTTAAATTATTGTTCATATCTCTCTGCGCATGTTTCTGGGCGTTATTCGGCAAGTTGTTTTTTTAATGCACAAGCAGCCCCAACAAATGTATGCCAAGCAAATGTCCAATCAAAGATTGTTAGGGCTTTACAATATTATAAATTAGAACTATATATGTAACGATTATGTCTAAACAACTGACAAAATTCAACGTTGTATTATATTATGTCCCATGCGTGTACATGCACAGTGTGCGCGTGTGTTTGTTGCAAAACGTGTTGGAACTTTTGTTTACTAAATGTATAAACAGGTGAGGTGAAATGTTCATACCTTTTCTTTGCGCGAAACGAGGTCAGCGTCAGATATTTTCCATGGATAGTCGTCTTGTGTTTCTCCTGGCTGCAATCGCCAACTGCTGATCCTCTCTTGAAACTCTTTATAGCTGTAACAACCAATCTAGCTCATTCCATTTGTGACAACCAATCGAAGCTGCATTTATAGCTATGACGCCACAATACCAACTCTTGCAAGAAAGGTAGTGAGTCAGCGAGCATTTAAAAAAACAACAGGAATCATTCAACAAACTGTACTTAGGGACAACATTCAAATTAATTCTTCATAGTTGTGATGGTTGTGACAGCCAATCAGTAAACTGTATAGACTGACAACAGAAAAATAATTCTTCATAGTTCTGATAGCCAACCAACGAACTGTATAGAGTGGCAACACTCAAATTAATTCCCCATAGTAGTGACAGTCAATCAACAAACTCCCTAAGATGTGAAATACAATTATCATACCTAACATATTTTCTACATAGTTAATTTAATTCATTACGAAGCACACACGCAACACGCAACACGCAACACAAAACACACACACACACACACACACACACACACACACACACACACACACACACACACACACACACACACACACACACACACACACACACACACACACACACACACACACACACATATATATATATATATATATATTCGCAATAATTACTGTAATTAATTAATTATAATAACAAGTGACACCTTACAATGACATCGTCGTTTTAACATGATTCCCCTGAATGTATATTCTGCCATTACATACTTGGAACAGGTTTTAAAGTGCTACTGCTGATCGCTTTCAATTTAAAATGAACGTACAGAATATGTAAAGAGATTTCACTGATCCTCTTAAAATAATTAACAACCAGCTATAAACAGCAAGCTTGAAATGAAAGGGAGTGGACCAGAAAGCAAACATGACATTTATCTAGCACCTTAACGATTGATTTCTTCATAAAGAATTACCTGCTTTTACTGGGCTTTAACCTCAACTCTGGTACGACGGTGATTTCAGAGTAGTCGATCCTGAACTTGCTCAGCAAGGCTGCCATTCTAATAGTAAAATAAATAAATAAATACATTTATATAATATAAAGTTTTTGCAGGTAATACTATTCATGAAGCATGACAAATTGATACTTGGCGGAAAAGTTTTCTTGGCAAATATTGCAACTTTAGTAGTGGTGGTGGTGGTGGTGTTTGATGAGTTTCGGAGAAAGCTACGTATCGACCTGGCAATGTTTAGGTGTCGTTACGATAACAACATGCACTTACTGTCGCTGTTCGAACTCAAAGTTTGATTTCTTTGTTCCTGCGCAAAAGATGCGGAGTTTACACCGACTCCATTTCTTGCGCGTGGATAGGAGGTAAGGCACCAGAAGACCCAGGCCTGCACGTGCACAAGGTCGTCACGTCATTCGTAATATTAATCAAGTGTCATTTCAACTCACACACATACAAACACACGTACTCACACATACACGCGCACGGCTGTGAGAGACAAGCTGAATGAGTGTGCAGTAACAGGCAAGAATGGGCAATGAGAGACAAACTGGATGAGTGTGCAGTAACAGAAAAGAATGGGCAATGAGAGACATGCTAAATGAGTGTGCAGTAACAGACAAGAATGGGCAATGAGAGACAAGCTAAATGAGTGTGCAGTAACAGACAAGAATGGGCAATGAGAGACAAGCTGGATGAGTGTGCAATAACAGACAAGATGAATGAGCAGTTTTACTCCTGATTTAGGTGCCAACGATGTGCGACTGACGTGGCATACAAACAAAGAATTAGCAGTATGGAAATTGATTCCGTGTCTGATATTGTCAGAGATATAATTTAGGCTGCAAAGATATACGAAATATACTCAAAATAAATAATTATTACAAAACTAATACAAAATACAAAACAACTCACCCCCATCATCAAAGACCCACCAAACATCAATGGTTCCCGTCTGCTTAGTACGAAAGATATCTTCCAACTTAGTTTCTTTCGTCGTCTGCCAGTTTGAATTTTCCAACCCTGATAAGCGATCATCTTGTTTCTGTTCCTGTGTTGTCACACCAGGCGAATTCCTTAAGCTCATATCATTCTTCAATACACCAGACTTCTCCCGAGCAAGGTCATTGAGCACTTTGTCACTGTCATTAGACTTTACCTCTGCTCTCTCTTTCGACGGAGTATCTGACCCATCATCCGCGATTTCTCCAGAAAGATTAGTCGGCTCGCTGTCGGAGTCGGACAGGTAGGCGTTGTTGGTGATGCTACCGTCGAGGTTAAAGATGTGTTTGGGGCGTAAAGCGTCCAGGGCAGTAGTCGAGGTCTTTTGAATGTCGTTAGAAAAGGTGTTGTTAGTCTGTACAGGCTCATCTTTTGTTTCGTTTTCGTTTTCGTCTGACGTTTCTGTGAAGGAAGAAGTATATAATACGAGCCTAAGTAATGAACCCCATAGGCTTAGCAATACAAAGCATAAATAGTCAACCCCACAGGCTTAGTAATACAAAGCATAAATAGTCAACCCCACAGGCTTAGCAATACAAAGCATAAATAGTCAACCCCACAGGCTTAGCAATACAAAGCATAAATAGTCAACCCCACAGGCTTAGCAATACAAAGCATAAATAGTCAACTCCATAGGCTTAACAATACAAAGCATAAATAGTCAACCCCACAGGCTTAGCAATACAAAGCATAAACAGTCAACCCCACAGGCTTAGCAATACAAAGCATAAATAGTCAACTCCATAGGCTTAACAATACAAAGCATAAATAGTCAACCCCACAGGCTTAACAATACAAAGCATAAATAGTCAACCACACAGGCGTAACAATACAAAGCATAAATAGTCAACCCCACAGGGTTTATTCGTAAGACACCTGACACCACCGAAGTGTGGGTGGACGTGTAGTTGGCCGCTTTAGAGTTTTAAATATTTTTACACCTTTTAAAAGTCCATGCTACACAAATAGAGAGCTGACTGGGATATGTTCTGTAATTTTAATATTTGGATTTACATTTTAAATTAAAATCGTTCCTTTTACTAATTCGAGACACCTGCCCCAGGCTAAACAGACACAAAAAGTCTATTAATACACAACAGTCAAACACAAAAGCATATATATATATACAAAATACTCAGACACAAAAGTATGTTAATACTAAACAAATGCGTTAAGTATAATATGCAGTAGAGCAATATGCAGAGTGCTATGTGCATATATATATATATATATAAAACGCTCACAATTAGATTTGTGCATAAGTACAACTCTCATAAGTGCTTATGCAGTAGCACAAAATGCTGTAATGCAATGTTAAGTAGTGCAATAGTACAATGTGTATAAGTACATTTTGCAGTAGTACAATATGCATAAGTACAATTTGCAGTAGTATAATGTATATAAGTACAATTTGCAATAGTACAACGTGCAAATGTACAACGCTCATAAGTGTAATTTGCAATAGTACAATGTGCATACGTACGCTGTGCAGTAGTAGCTATTCAATTAGGCTCTAGGCTAGTCTAAATGTATAAGGATCATCCTATTATCGAAAGTGTCACAATAAATTAAATTAAATGCACGCTTTAAAATAATGTACTTATTACTGTGGCTCTTTGTTTTCCCTGTTTAATTTCATGGTGCTATTTAGTTCTAACCAATTCTTGTCTTAGTTCAATTACAGGTGCCATATTTTCCTCCTCTTCCATCTTGTGTTAATTTCAAAACGTAAGTTACTTTACAAAGCTCTTCATAATGTTTTGGTCAAATGAAACTGCCAAACTATCATTGACAATAATGTAGCCTATAAATATTAATTCTTATCACAAATAAATTTAATTAAAATACATCAGCTCAAAACACTTTAAACTGCAACCATAGCAACCATTAAATATAAAAGTGTAACCTTCATCGGAGCTGTGCAGGGTTTGGTCAGCATCCTCCAAAATATCTTCTTCGGTGTCCAGAGAAGCGTCACTGAACTTGTGGATGTCCAGTTCCCCAGGCACCCGCAAAATCCCGACACCAAAACACAAGTCGAACGCATCACTATAAAGAGACAGTTATTTAAACTGTTGACCTACACCATCGCCACCAGAAACATAACTAAACTCGAAACTTTAACGTGGAAGACATCTACCAAAAAATTTCACTAGTCATAAATATTATCACCTTAGACATATACCTAAAATTATCATTAGACCTAAGACACTTTACATAGAAGACACCTTTTCAAACGTATTACTTTTAAATTGCTTTAAGAAATGTTGACATTGTTGTAAAATTGTTTACACTGCTTCAGCACTTCTTGACGTTCTTTACATTTGGTGTTGTTGTTGTTGTTGTTGTTGTTGTAAACTGTTTACGTCTCTTCAGTGCAAAAATATGCAAAATCGCGTTACGATGTACTGATCTACTAAAACACAAAAGACTCGAACCTTTTGGACTATAGATGACATAGTGTACAGATATCAGAAGCGATAAGTTATGTGTACGATACATATCGCTCTAAGCACATCACTCAACACCTTCTGTCCGCATATATCCGATCCAAATCGTCAAATTGCTGATGTAATTTTGATAAAATGTAAAATCAGTAGCACTTTTAATGTCAAAATGGAATGAAGGTGTGCTGTTGATTTCTTTTATTGTGCACGATATAATGTCGCTCTTAGCACACCACTCAACAAGTATTTTGTGTATATACCCGTTAACAAACGTATTGCTGTCATTTATTAAAGTCATATTTCACTGGTGTGTTTTCTTATTACACTCAATACTGAAACTGCACAGGCAAACACTTTGAATCATATATCTTCAAACATACGCCTTTGAAAACGGCAGGCACACTTCTCCACACTGTTAATGTCGTCGAATAAGCAAGCATTCCTAAAATTAAACACAAACTTTACAATGCTAATATATTTGTAAATGAATTCCTAAAATAAAGCACAGCACTTTACACTTATGATTTCGTTGTTAAAGCATTCCTATAATAAAACACAAAACATTTTACAATGTTAATGTCTTTGTAATAGCATTCCTAAAATAAAACACAGCATACACTGATAACTTTGTAAAACATTACTAAAACAAAACACAGCTTTACACTAATAATATCTTTCTCAAACATTACTAAAATAAATCAGAACTCTACACTGATAATGTCTTAGTAATAGCATTCCTAAATTGCAACGCAACTTACACTGATATCATTGCAAAAGCATTCCTAAACTAAGACACAAAAAATGAAGTGCCTACTTAAGACACGAGATATCCTCATTAAAATGTCTAAAGCATTCCTAAAAAGACACAAAAATGAAGTGCCTACTTAAGACACGAGATATCCTCATTAACATGTCTAAAGCAGAAAAAAAAAACGGTATTGCTGTGTTCAATGGGCCGTTGCACGATTTTTTTGTCAAGAATGAATTGCGATAGAATTATGCATTTAAAGTATTCTTAATTTATTTTCAGTCCCTGATTATAATCCATTGCACGGGAACTGATTATAATGAGGCTCGGATACGCGCTGAGTTAGCAATATTGAATTATTTTAATTTCTGTTACTCATATTATACATTATTGTAAATATTATATCCATTGTAAGTAGTATACCCACTGTATTATGCCCACGTAGTTATGCACCGTCCTGGGATCCACCACTTGCCAGTTGACCTTGAAACCTAGCAACAAGACGTTCGGACGCAGTTTGCCAAGGCCTTGTGACTATCAGTAAAAGAGTAAACAAAATTTGGCGCTGTTTAGTAGCAGAATACATTTTACATTGTTCATTGCAAAGTTTACTCTTTCCTTCTATTCTTAGGTGTATTACTGTTTTGTTTTTGTTATTTTTTATTGTTTTGTTTTTGTTTTCTTGTTTCACCTGCAAAAGAGCTTGAGTTCCATGACGCAATGTAGGGGCGGCAACTGTTGTGTAGAAGGCATGAACACCACGGTTACGGAGCCAGCCATATGCTGCAGTAGAGCGCAGGTGACGCGCGTGTTGCTGCATGTCACCCTTATTTTAAAAAGAAATAAGCATAAACATAATAATTCTTGATATAAATCAAAATGTGGAATTTAAGCTGTTTTAGACGTAGCAGGGGAATAGTTCGCATTTTCAATTAACTCTCTACTTAAATAATGCGGTTAAAGAGTTCGCAAAACAAAAAACAGAACAAAAAACTTTTACATGCACACAATTGCACTCATAAAGGCATCCTTCCTACTAGTCATCAACTAATCGCCACAACGATCATTCACTCTTACACGTCAGTACAACTTCCTCCTCCATTCTCAATACCACTAACTTCCTCCACTCTTACATTATTAAGACAACTTCATCTTCCATTCTCAATACCCTTAAATTCCCCTAATCTTACATTGTCAAGACAACTTCATCTTCCATTCTCAATACCTTTAAATTCCCCTAATCTTACATTGTCAAGACAACTTCATCTTCCATTCTCAATACCTTTAAATTCCCCTAATCTTACATTGTCAAGACAACTTCATCTTCCATTCTCAATACCATTAACTTCCTCCGCTCTTACAATGTTAAGACAACTTCATCTTCCATTCTCAATATCATTAACGTCCTCCACCCTTTCATTATCAAGACAACGTCATCTTCCATTCTCATTACTAACTTCCTCCGCTCTTGCAATGTTAAGACAACTTCATCTTCCATTCTCAATATCATTAACGTCCTCCACCATTTCATTATCAAGACAACTTCATCTTCCATTCTCAATACCCTTAAATTCCCCTAATCTTACATTATCAAGACAACGTCATCTTCCATTCTCAATACCCTTAAATTCCCCTAATCTTACATTATCAAGACAACGTCATCTTCCATTCTCAATACCCTTAAATTCCCCTAATCTTACATTATCAAGACAAACGTCATCTTCCATTCTCAATACCTCTAACTTCCTCTGCTCTTACACGCGCCAATGAAAGTCGTGAAAATGATTTGGCTATGTAAATTACAGTACTCCTGTCTTACAACAGTTTTTATGTTTATTTACTTTTGTAAAAAGATTGGTTATGTACATCACAGTGCTCCTTATCTTATAAAATAAAAGACCTTACAACAGTGTTTATGTTTATTTACTTTTGCAAAAAGATTTCTTAATGCAATAGCAGCTCGTTCAATTGTCCAACTAATTTCATCCTGACGTCTCCTTACAACAGTTTCTTTCGTCGAACGGGGGGAATAGAAAATATCTCCAAGAATCAATCAGTGCCTGATAAGATCAGAAGGCTTCTACTCTTTTTATATATGATCGCATAAAGATTCAATCCGTACCACTTCGGTCAGCTTGCACTGATATACACCAAGCAACTGTAAATATAAATGACCTAATTTAATGAAGGGATTTAACTTTATGAAACTTTTCTTGATACATTAATATTAAGGGAAATAATTTTACCGGGTGTTGACAATAGTGTTGTACCTATTGGATCTTGAGATGCTTTGTTGTTTGCGATGTTCTGTTTAGAATCTAATGGTACTTCGTCCAGTGCTGTGCGGAATTGAATCTAAATTAACTTACTTAGTTAAATGTGGAATCTAAAGGTCATCTGCTGCTTTTTAGTTCATTAATCTTAAGCTACTTAATTGCTTGTGATGTGCTGAATTGTGTTCAATCAACCAGACTGTAAACCCTCATGTCGTCATTGTAAAGAGCGTAGGGTTTACGTAGCGCATACGTAAATGCACAATTGTTTTAATAGTAACTGACTGGTTGCAGCAAATAAGTCAAGCCGTCTGTGCAGCATAAAACAATTTTCGCAAAAGCCAGCTCTGAAGTATGGGCACAACACTGACTACAGCACCCTACTTTGAAAATATGGGCATGTATATGGTGTCGTGTCTGAAGATGAGCCGTCAAAACTTGGTGCAAACTAAAACACCACCTGGAACAATAAAGACCTTGAATAGTAATGAAGCTCTAAAGAAGCAGGCAATTGGAACCATACCTGGAAAATGTGCGCGCAAATAAGAAGACTCTGTCGTTTTGTGATTGTGGCGGCCAGGTCTACAAGAGCTGGCCGGTTTCCTGGGAACCCGCTGAGCAACAGAATTTGTGGCCTGCAATGATATGGAACGAAAAGCCCACAGCGAATTCGGTGAGAATTTTATAATACCAAACAACCACAGTCAAAAGACAACAACAAAACAAACACACAAAAGCATATGCACAAACACTCATACATGTAAGAACACCCACATGAATTACTCTCCGCATAAAAATATTTAAGTAATTACATTAATATATTAATTACATTTAAGTAAGTAATTACATTAATATATTAATTACATTTAAGTAAGTAATTACATTAATATATTAATTACATTTAAGTAAGTAATTACATTAATATATTAATTACATTTAAGTAATTACATTAATATATTAATTACATTTAAGTAATTACATTAATATATTAATTACATTTAAGTAATTACATTAATATATTAATTACATTTAAGTAATTACATTAATATATTAATTACATTTAAGTAATTACATTAATATATTAATTACATTTAAGTAATTACATTAATATATTAATTGCATTTAAGTAAGTAATTACATTAATATATTAATTACATTTAAGTAATTACATTAATATATTAATTACATTTAATCAGTAAAGGAAGGAATCTGGCTCTCGGTAATTACTTCCTAACCTTAACTATAGAACCGTTACCGAACACTTAAAAAAAAAGTCTGTTTTTAAACGGAGAGATTTTTCAAATGCTCTGTTTTGAAATGGTCTGTTTGTAAATAGTCTGTTTTTAAATGGTGAGATTTTTCAAATGGTCTGTTTTGAAATGGTCTCTTGTTAAAAAAATCACTGTCCATTCAGTAATACAAAGAACACATTGGAGAACGAAGAATATACACCTGTTTTTCAAGCAGAGCAAGCATGTCACTTAAAATTACCTGAAGTTTTTAACATGCTCAACCACCCCTAGTAGTTTTAGAGTAGATTTGAGTGCATCATTGTACGCATGCGCTTGTCCCGAAGATCCCCAGTTCACGTCTGAAAACGGAAATGATTAGCACCGCTACTTCACTGTTTAGACACAACGACTAAAATTATCTTAACCGTTGTCAATATAAGTAATGATGAATATGAATTATGCACTTACAGAAGGAAAAAGTCTTTAACAAATAATTATAAGACAACCAAATAATCAATCATAAGTCTCCAAAAATCGTAGGTCTCTAACAAGCAAACATAAGTCTTTAACAAACAATCAATCATACCTATTTTACAACTAATATTAAGACTCTAATAAATGATAAGTCATAAATATCTAATAAATAATCAGACTCTAACAAACATAACTCTCTAACAAGCAACCAGACATAAGTCTCAAACAAACATAACTCTCTAACAAGCAACCAGCCGTAAGTCTCAAACAAACATTGATAAATCTCTAACCAACAAACATGTGCAATTTTGATTGGAAAAGTACAAAGACAATATGCGGCGAATAATTGCCTGATTAAAAATAAATCGAAATTAAAATTACGAAACCATTAACAGGAGGGAAAAGGGCGTTGAAAAAAAACACAGCAGCTTAAATTCCACGCAAACTTCTTTCACTTAATAAACTTGCCACACCGACAAACACAAAAAAATCCGATTGCTTCCATGCATACCAAATATTGTTTTGGTAAGCATGGAATGAATCGGATATGGATTAATATAGGCCATGTGTACCCCTCTACCCCAGCATATTTAAGCCAACAGCACAAATGTACCACCTTATGTTTAAGAATGTACTAACATAAACACGCAGCATTCAACTGCCCAATTAAATGACCCACGCGCTGTGTCACAGCAAAATGAGATTGCTGGTTTAACAGATTTTTCACTCCGGTTGCAAACAGGCTCACATATAATTATGCCCAGATAAAAACAAACACATGTATACCAAAAGTCGTTTATGCAGACAATCATAAAATATTTCAATAAGATCTTAAATATACACACACGCCTACATATATACCAAAGTACTCCAAACACACGTGCACTCAGAATCAAGTACACTCCAGCGTACACGAATGCAGACATACCCGGTTTCTTGTGCTTAATGTACATATAAAGGGCGACCACCGCGACCACCGTGAGTAGTGCAGCCCACCAGCTTAGAAGAAACATGATGACGAGGCAAATCAGGGCGCCAGCAAGGCTCACCCAGTGATTGAAGAGACGGAATGACGGTCGGAACCCTGACGGCAATGTACCAAAGAAACATTTTAAGATGTTTACATTTACAGTGCACCAATATATCAGTAACTCGCTAAAGCGACGTACGTCAGCCTCTGACCCAAGCTGTCATTACTTCAGTACTATGCTCAGTTTTAGTGGTCCCTCAGTAAGCCTGTGTCCGTGATTCAATGTAAACCTATGTTAGTGACTCACTATAAAACTACCTATGCCAATGCCTCAATATAAGCATGTTTGCCGTCACTCTAAGCTGGTCTGTAAAAATAACTCATTCAGTATAAACCGATTTGTGTTAGTGACTCAGTATACAACGGTCTAGATCTATCAGCGACTCATTCCGAATAACACGGTCTATGTCAGTGCCTAATTCAGTTCAAGTTGATCTATGTCAAAGTGCTTCACACAATATAAGTTGATCTATGTCAAAGTGCGTCACACAGTATAATGATCTATGTCCAAGTGCATCACATAACATAAGATGGTCTATGCCAGTACCTAATTCAGTAGCAAGTCGATCAATGTGTGCGTCACAATGCAAGTAGTGCTAAGTCAGTGCCTAGTAAAGGGTAAGATGGTCTGTCAGTAGCTCTGTCAGTATATGTCACTATGAATTGCGCTGTGTAAGATGATTTCTGCAGCTGGGTCCAGGGTCCAAGTCACTGCTACAATCTGAGTCTTGACGATAATTCTGTTATAGGGTGTTTTAATTAATGGTTTTTGTGTTTTTTTTAATACCAGTAGAACTGTCTTCTATTATCATCCGGTCTTTCACCACACGCGCAGTTGAATGTAGGCAATAAGCGTTTCTTGCACTTATTGATAGAAGAATGGGTAGTGACATTTCAGCTAGCTTCCAGCATAACTTACAGTGAGCATCATGACGCCAGATCAAAATTAACTATGAGGAGAAAGTACATTAGAATTTGATGAATAAAATAAAATAACTCCACCCAGTCCATGCGGAATATGGCTTTTAAATGGGGTGGTAATGATGTTAGTAGTTTTTTTTTTTAATTCAATGTACTATTTACTATGGTAATTAATTTCAACACACCTTTAATTATCCCAAAACAATAAGTGTTACGTAAAGGTAATTATAACTACTATATTATTCTAATGCAGTGTACTATAAACAATTTGCTATTACTGTTTGATTCGGTGTTAATAATCCCATCAATATATAGTACACTATTAAAAAAATATATATATTTTAAATGCTCTGGTTAATACAATCAACAGTAATTAATAACGATGCAAAATGTTTATTTTGTTGAGTTATTTCTCGGAAGAATGAAGTTACAAACAATAATCTCTTTTAACTTCAATTTACTATTTGTTTTCTTGTTCATCCATGTAATGCATTGACAAGTAATGTTTTAAAAAAATAATTACTATTAAGAAGTATTACAAAGTGTTCATGACTAGTTGAGCATATTACATCTCCTCGACTGCTTTGAGTTTACAATTTAAAATGAACATGTCTGCCTTCGAGAAGTAAGTCAATTAATTGGTACAAGTTATTTAGTTTTTCGAGCAAATACTTATCTCTTTCTAAGTTTCTTTGAACCTTTGCTTAAACGTTTTACACAATTAGGTGCACAAAAGCTTGTTATCATATTTAAAATGTATTTTTAAACTGATTCTAAATGATAACGCTTTCACTGTGATTTAATTCCCTTTGCCCACCACAACAAAAGCAGACGTTATGTCATGTGGTCTATGACGTCGGAAAGTTAAGTGCCTATAGAATGTAATAAATAATAGAAATAACTAAACTGACTGATATACACCAAATTAGACAGATTAGGATAAAATGGTTACAGCGACTGTGACAGTTAACTTCCCTAAAAAAATATTTAATAAAACAGAGTAAAAAGAATAAATACATCTATAAAATATGTTCCTGATCTAACATTCTAAATTTGAATTCCTAACATTCTAACATCTAAATTTGAGGAACGTACTAATGGTCATTAAGAGGAGAAGAATAGCACTGTACTGGATATTTAGAGCTATTTTTTCTCCTATTCGCCCTAATGTCGATTTAATTCTTACATTTAACAAAGAATAACTTTACAAGAAAACTAAACACACCTGGAGAATTGGCAAATGCGGTGTCAAAGCAAGAGTAGTTGACCAGCGCGTAGGACATCAAAAAGAAATTGGAAATAATCGGCGCAATAACGTCCAGTGATCCTGAAACAATGAGTCAAAGTAAAAGGGGATGGGGGAAGTAGTGCGTATGAAAGGTAACCACAAAAATCTCAAACAAATAAATATTCTACAGACTAATTTTAGCATTCATAGTTGGCAACGGTAAACTGCCACAGACTGTAATAAGCACTCAGGATTACCTATAACAAGATTATAGTTTTAAGCACACAGGATTAGCTGTGGTAAAATTCTACAGACTGTATTTAGCACACAGGATTAGCTAAGATAAAATTCTACAGACTGCATTTATCACACAGGATTAGCTATGGTAAAATTCTACAGACTGTATTTAGCACACAGGATTAGCTAAGATAAAATTCTACAGACTACATTTATCACACAGGATTAGCTAAGATAAAATTCTACAGACTGCATTTATCACACATGATTAGCTAAGACAAAATTCTACACTATATTTATCACACAGGATTAGCTAAGACAAAATTCTACAGACTGCATTTATCACACATGATTAGCTAAGACAAAATTCTACACTATATTTATCACACAGGATTAGCAAAAATAAAAGTGCTACAGAATTACAAAGACATTTCGAAACATTCTATGGAATTTGAGTGATATGAAATGTCGCTCTAAACAAACACACAAACACGCACACACAATGAATCAACTGTATGTTTTTAAATTCTGAATTTTACATAATAGTTTAAATAATGCTTATGGTCATTTAAATCAATGGCAATGTCCCTTATCATGTAATTCTGCAGTTTGAATATACATGAAGACATCAGCCATTGTTTAAAGACAAATGCACTGAACATTCACCTATGCACGTTATTCCAGCGCAGATTAAAAAAGCCAAAATATAACCTCGTCTGGGTTCACTCCCCTTTCCGTACCCTTTGGAAAAAAAGCCAATGAAAGGAAAGAGCTTGTCCTTCCCAAGAGCCTGCATAAAGCAATATAATAAACAAGATAATTTATTGAAGAGAAAAGAGATCTGTTTCTAAATTACTGAATTTTCCATAATAACTTTATTACAAAAGCAGCCAATCACTTTAATTGTTTAGTATAAAGGAAAGAAATCCATTTGTCAGGGTACTTCTTGAAGTCGTTAAAACAATGTCTAAATCTTAAAATAAAACAACACTAACAGTTAATCAACAATAATATATAATGAACTATGCTATCAGTAAATCAACAACAATAAAATTTAATGAACTATGCTATCAGAAATCAACAACAATAAACTGTAATGAACTAGGCTATCAGGTACTGAACTGAGTTGAGGGATTCGTATTATTTCCTAACATTATTTCGTAAAATTTTAAAACAAAATTGATTATTTCGATAAAACTTAGTCATTTAGTGAATGAACGATAAACGCACTTTGTGAATTAAAACATATGTTCTTTTACGGACTTTGCCGAACACAAGGCTTCGGGCGTATTCGGAAACGCACAATCTCGCGACGTCATATGAAAGGCAGGAAACTTCATTTAGTATTACTAATATTATACTGAGTGCCGTATACTTGATGGATCTGTTTCTAACAACAGTGATATTACCTGTTTGCAGAATGAGTGAAATGAATGTAATAAAAAAACGAATATATGATAAAGACGTGGATTATAAACCAGTTTATATTTGTTAAATACATATTCAGTTGTAATATATAAAAGAACATTTTATCTTTGTTATCTTTGTATGTATTTGCCTGTTAGTTTTTAGTGTATTTAATCACATTGTTGCTGGATGAGCTTTGAGGCGAACTTAAATGATCGTGAAATAAAATGTTTTATTAAAAACACCAACACTTAATGAACAGTCCTAAGCAACATAAAAATCTAGCTACACTTTAACATTTAATTAACAAGACCAACAGTTGATGAACACCACTAGGAAATGAACAATCCTAACAACTAATGAAAACACAAAACAGTTGATAAACAGCAACAATTAATGGTCAACGCCAACAGTTATTGAGCAACACCCCAACAGTTAATGAATAATGCAAACAATTTGCGAAGAGCACTAACAATTAAACATTAACACTAACAATTAACGAACAACACCCCAACAGTTAATGAATAATGCAAACAATTTGTGAAGAGCACTAACAATTAAACATTAACACTAACAATTAACGAACAACACCCCAACAGTTAATGAATAATGCAAACAATTTGTGAAGAACACTAACAATTAAACATTAACACTAACAATTAACGAACAACACCACAACAGTTAATGAATAATGTAAACAATTAACAAACACTAACAATTAACGACCATCACCCGAGGAGTTTATGCATAATTCAAACAATTAACGACCAACATCTCAACACTTATTGAATAATACAACAGCTGACGAAGAACACTAACAGTTATTGGACAACACCAACACCAATAGTTACTGAATGACTCCAGCAGTTAATGAACAACACCATAAGGGTTAAAGATTAATACAAACATTAACTTTTTCTTACCTGAAACACCTTCGGGGCACTAACAAGACTGGCAAGAGCAGATGACAAAGTGGCAGAAAAAATACCCGCATATATTAAAGGCTGGAAGGCTGAAGCAACGCCCATAATCTGTGCAGTGGAGATATATTATTAAAATAGCCAATCCACCAAAGAAAAGTATTAATTTTTTATTAACGGTACATGATACAAGAAATGCTAGAGAAGTAGGATAACATTTAATAATATAGCTAATCTGTACTAATAGAGGTAAAACACTAAATATGTACGTACGTAAGTGTGGAGAGTAAATTTGCCTATCCCTATTTCTAAATTTAATTTTTGTATAATTTGTTAAATGTCAATGTGACAATGACATTATGGTGGTATGTTTTGTAAGTGTCAAAGTTGGAGTAAACAACTCAGGTGAAGAATATGCTATAACTTGCTAACAGTCCATTCAAAAACTTTCAATAAAACAAAACACGCTTACATACAGACACACATAGAAAAACATACAAACAAAGAGATCGTTAGAGGTAATTGAATAAACCAGACACAAAGGCAAGAAATACTTACAAACATACACACACATACACACCCATATAAACACATACACACCCACATATATAATTATTATATATTCTGATAAGCTTTCATGAAACAGGTACCCACCCACCCTTGAATACTTCTTCTCGAGTAGTACGTGCAAGACAAGCGCAGTATGCGAGTTTGCAAAAAGTGTAAAGTAGCGATACAAGAGTTGAGTTAGGAAGCAGTGTGTAACTTGCTGCAGTGTGGAAACCCTTACTGCGTGTGAATTATGCAGCCCAAACAGGCAGCTCGAGTTGCCGCATGCTTGGATTTCTTCCAAACTGATCGTTACATTTGCCGCCAGGGGCGCCACGTTCCCTACAGCATCCCGCAACATGCAGCTTCCAGACGTCCACACAATGGCCAGGTACACGATGGTGGTGACCAGAATTGCCAGGAATGTTCCTCGCGGAATGGCGGTTGAAGGATTCTGCCAAGATTTCATGAGATCATGATTAAATTTATGTGTGAAAAGTTTAATTAGAAAACTGGTCTGATCTAAGTATAAATCTAATTGCTTTTCAAGTGTGAGTAAAATATTTTCTCTAAGAACTTGTATTCATTTATGGACATTAATTAAAAATATTTGTGTATATACTGACACAAACAAAATTATATAAGCTGCATCCGTAAAACTGAAATATTTTGACCTGTATTTTCTCACCTTCAAATCACCTGAAATATTTGCCCCCGCCAAAATGCCAGTAGCGGATGGAAAGAAAATAGCAAAGACTTTAAAGAAGCTGTAGTCAATCCCGTCCGATTCCCGGAAGTCTGGACCGATATTGTTTACGAGCAAGTCACCTGCAAAAGAATAAATCACTAGACCGTGATAAAACTGTCGATACACATGTATAACATATTTCACATTAACTCAACGTTAACATTCTTAATTAGCTTAGATTATGTGTGCACACTCTCTCCCTCACTCTCTCACTCTGTCTCATACACCAACAAAAACAAACAAACACACACACAGAAGAAAAGTGACAGGAAAAAAGGCTGTTAAGAATTAAAAGGTAGGCTACTGATAAGAATTTACAGGATGCCTATAACTATTCATTATTTTACCCGACAGTTTCTTCGAAGATTTTAACTAATAGACGTAAATATACAGCAAGACAAAAACTATATATATATAGAGACAGACAGACATATAGATAGATAGATAGATAGATAGATAGATAGATAGATAGATAGATAGATAGATAGATAGATAGATAGATAGATAGATAGATAGATAAGGTAGATAGAAAGATAGGTACATATGTAGATCGGTAGAAATATAGATTGAGACATATATATTTGTATAGATAAATAAACAGACAGATAGGTGAATAAATACATAAACAGACAGACAGAGAGAAAAACGATAAATTATTCAATTTTACCACAGCGTTTCTCAAGTTCTCCTATTACGATGAAATCTAGAAATATTTCTGTAAAAGTAAGCACACTCTCCAATAAGAAGTGGATGGGAAATAAAACATTACAATAAATTGTCCCACTTGCATGCAAACAGAACAGTGAAGAAAATTACTGAATAGATATACTCTACAAGTCAAGGTGCAATTCAACAGCCACACCCCAGGGAGAGAACAGTGTGTGACACTAATGACTGTCATTGACTTGATCGGGATCTTGAACTCCCGACCTCCTGGACACAAGGGCTGCGACACAATCTTGCAACCACCCGACTCCATAAATGTAATCTCCTTCCGGCACAATTTACTTTCAGAAATAAACATACAATTCTTGGAATCATTTCAAACCCAAATGATTTTACCTTGATACCCTACGAAACCCAAGCGGCGCTCTTCCTCAGAAGCGGGTAGGAATGTCCCCACGAAGTAGTTGGCGAGTGAGACGAGAAGAATAACAAGCAGAACGAGCTGAGCTTTGGCCTCGAAGTCAAGTCCGATAATTACAACCAGTAGCAGCAACAGAGATGTTAAGCACCCGATCACTCGAACATCGTGTAGAGCATCCCCTGTGATTGCGCCGCCATATTCCTTTTTAAGAATATGAAGTGAAAGGTGAAGTGACGGTAAATGTGAAGTATTTAATTTTAGTTTTAATTTACATAAAATAAGAAAGCTGAATAAATCGAATGTGTGAACGAAGTTTGTGTAAAGATTAATTTTTTTTTTTACTTATATAAACAGTTTAAAAAGAATATGAATTTTCAGTTTTGAAAGCTTTTAATATGTTTGCACTTACACACGAAGATATGCCTCTAATACACACACACACACACACACACACACACACACACACACACACACACACACACACACACACACACACTAATATAAACTGTCACAATTGTTAACAAGGTAAAATCACTCACTTTTATAAGATCTCTCAAAGTCTCAGCAAAGCCCACAACATGCATAGCGGCACCAACTGCATTCGCCAAAGAAAAGATAACTCCAATTGCACCGCCAAACTCAGGACCGAGGCTACGTGAAATCATAAAGTAAGCACCCCCTGTGGGTAGCCGAACACGGTATTACGAAACCTTTGTCAGATATGTTTTTGATTGTACAAACATTATTACAGGCCTAATAATTACAATGATAAACTTTACGAAATAAATGAAGGCATGTTCATTTCAAAAATATATTGTTTGATTTGTATAAAATATTCATAACCGTTGACACTATGTTAACACTCTCATACACTCGCACACTCAGGCATGCGCACATGTACGCACAATAAAAGAAAGTATTACTGACCGCCTCGCACTTCTCCATTTGTGCAAATGGCGGCCATAGACATGGTTGTTAACGAGGTCACCAGAGAAGACAGGAGAACAATGACGGATGCTAATCCGATCCCTGCCTGGCCCGTCATCCAAGTTAACCGCAGAAACAGCATCACCCCAAATATATTGAGCAAGCAGCGGATCTTGATTACAAGAAATCACGGTGATATATTGAAATAAAGCATTTGCCAGTCAGTGGACGATATAAGAATTTGACAATTGCAGACTGCAAAAGATAATGAAGTGAAAGACAGAGAGAGAGAGAGAGAGAGAGAGAGAGAGAGAGAGAGAGAGAGAGAGAGCGTGCGCGCGTGTGTGTGTGTGTGTAAGAGAGAGAGTAGCTGAGTGTGTGAGAGGCTTTGTGCGTATCAGAGAATGCGTGACTGTGTAAACGTGTCTGTGTCTCTGTATGTAGGTGAGAGAAAGAGATTGTGAGTATGTATGCGTGAGAGAGGATGTGTGTGTGTGTGTGTGTGTGTGTGTGTGTGTATGTGTGTGTGTGTGTGCATGTAAGAGAGAGAGTTAGTAGCCGTGCAAACATGATGCAATATATATATGCACTTTTATTTTGGAGTTAGAGTGTGTCCTTTCGAACCTAATTTAATTATAATCTTTTTCAAAAGCTACAATTGCTTTAGTTCATTTATTGGAGAGGTTTTTTTCAACTAAAAGTGCATATATTTTGCAGTTGTTAATTGAATATATGTATAATTGTCTGTTTTCTACAAACAGACCCTAATATATTGACCTGGATCCTGTACCCAGTCAAAAAAAAATATTTGCCTAAATTCACTGTCTTACCCTTTATATATTTACTGTCTGTGTGTGTGTGTGTGTGTGTGTGTGTGTGTGTGTGTGTGTGTGTGTGTGTGTGTGTATGTATGTATGTATGTATGAGAGTAGCTGTGTGTTGAGAGAGTACGTGGTTGTGTGTTTGTGAGGAAGTGGTTGTGTTAGTGTGTGTGACAGAGAGTTTCTATGTTCCTGATATGCTTACTTGTATCCCCTCTAATCTATTACTAATCTTTTATCTAACCCCTGAACTTTACCCGAGTCCTGCCACGAATCTGTTTACAAAATACTCTCTGACAAATCTACATAATTTCAGACTCTGAATATATATCACCCTATATCAGGGGTGCACAAACAGGACTCTATGCGGCCATCGGAGGACTTTTGGATGTTACCATTATTATGAATGTAAAGCACATTATTTCATTATTTATGTTGTTTTTTTTCTACTGAGTCATCCATGTGGCGGCCCTCCACGCACTATCAATTGGAAATTTGGCCCTTTGGCCTAAAAGGTTTGTGCACCCTGCCCTATATCCAGCCTCAGATCTTTTCACCACGAATGCCATGTATCCAGTCGCAGATCCGTTCACCACAAATACCCTGTATCCAACCTGTTCACCACGATACCCTGAATCCAGACTCAGATCTGTTCACCACAATACCATGTATTAATCCTCAGATCTGTTTACCACAACTTCTATGTACCCAACCTCTGATTTATTTCCCAAACCGTTTTGTTTCTAGCTTGCGATGCATTTACTAACATACTATGCATCCGTTCAATATATTTACCAAGATATTCTGCATATATTCAATATATTTACCAAGACGTTCTGCATCCAGCCAATATATTTACCAAGATGTTCTGAATACATTCAATATATTTACCAAGATGTTCTGCATACAATCAATATATTTACCAAGACGTTCTGCATCCAGCCAATATATTTACCAAGATGTTCTGAATACATTCAATATATTTACCAAGATGTTCTGCATACAATCAATATATTTACCAATATGCTCCGCATCCGGCCAACATGCTTACCAAGATATTCTGCATTCAGCCAATATAATTACCACGGATTTTCTGCATCCAACCGATATATTTACCAAGATGTTCTGCATACATATATTTACCAATATCATCTGCATCCAGCCACTATATATACCAAGATTTTCTGCATCCAACCAATATATATACCAATATTCTCTGCATCCAGCCAATATATTTATCAAGCCGTTCTCGCTCTATTCAGCATATTACCAAGACTTGTCTCCAGACTCCTAACAGTTCGCCCTATACCTATCACGTGATACTAAAAAGCCATTCGTCCAGCCAATATAATAGTTACAAAGACAACGTAAAAACACCATTTATCGAGCTATCGAGATAATCCTAAATAAAATTGTGTTGAATCTACTTATGACGTTTTCCATTAATTTTCTATAATATTTTAAAACATTCAAATCCTTCCATCCATCCATCCATCTACCTATCTATCTATCTATCTATCTATCTATCTATCTATCTATCTATCTATCTATCTATCTATCTATCTATCTATCTATCTATCTATCTATCTATCTATCTATCTAATTATCTATCTATTACAAACCAAAGTTCTGGTTATATTACCAGTTTCTCCTATTTCAGTTATTGCTTATTTACAAAGATTTCACGTTAGTGTTAAGTTCCTATACATGTACCAATATTTCTCTGATATACGTACCAAACTCCCCATGTTCAGTCCTTTATATATGTTACAACATTCCCAGTTTCAGCTGTAATACATTTACCAAGGCATGTTTTGTACCAAGATTCATATATCATATTATATGTACATATATCTAGTCCCGTTTTATATTTACAGGACACTCACACTTTGTACAAAAAACCCTGACATGTAATTCACTAGGGCCCGTAATATATTTACCAGAACACCCTGTATCCAGCCCATCTTTTGAGCAGTTTTTGGTTTGGCTTCGCTTTCTTTTTGTTCCATTGAATTGATATCCTTTAGGTCAGATCCCAAGGCTTTGTTGGTGTTTGCTAGTGATTCCTGACCATCACAGAAGAAGCAGAATTAAAGCGTTAAGTACCAATAAATATAAAATTATAAACAGACATACATAAACTACTGCGCTCATCAAAAAGCGAATAATCGACGTAAGTGGCAGTCAGTTAAAAACAATAAATGTTTTGGAATTCAACAAATAAGTAATCACACAAACCAAAAATGATTTGATCTGACTTTTCACATGTATATAAACTAAATGAACAATTCGAACAGTAACAAACTTTTAATGTTTCATTTATAATTCATTCTGTTGTTATAATTTAATTATGAAGGCGTGTGCTGGCTAGTAGTAGAGAACTTTCGGGTTCATAAAAATTAGGTCTTCGCACTTTTAGGCTTAATAAAGCTAGGAGACCATCAGAAAGAATTTAAAATATTTTAGTACCATCCCAAAGAAGAGCCATAAGCATGATTTAATTAAACATGGGTAAAATGTAAGCACTTTTAAACAGGATAGACAGACATATGGACTGCATGATAAATATATTTACACAACAAATTAATATTTAAATATTAAGAGAGAAAATAAAGAAATAAAATAACATTAAACAGTTTTACACACACACACACACACACAAACACACACACCAGTGTGGTTGAGTGTATTTACGTATGTGGTTGTTTGTGTATGTGTGCATGTGTACATATACATGTGGTTGTTTATATATATATGCATGCGTGTATATATATGTAGTTGTGTGTATATGTGAGTATATATGTGTGTGTGTGTGTGTGTGTGTGTGTGTGTGTGTGTGTGTTTGTATATGTGTTTGTATATGTGTTTATGTAACACATACCGGCTCTTCTCGAAGCTCGTAGAGCGTGGGCCTAGGTCTGTATCCCCCCCATCCCGCCACCGATAGTGAGTTACCATAGTGATCAACATGAGGAAGAGATTCCTGTGGGTCCCAGAATGTGACATCAGACTGTAAGCTTCCGCGGCTGCACGTAGAGAACACGGACATGCGGTGTGGTTTCGGGATCGGCCTCAAGTACTGGACCTCCTGATCATCTTCTTCCGGAATGGATGATTGGTCAGAGGCATTTTGTATGAAGTAACTCTGTTGGAGTCAAATTGAAAGCAAAGGAGAGTAACGATAAGTGCAGCAATGTGCAGTTAAACTCACGGCGAATCATTTATTAACTGCTCTTAATGTCAGAGTTTTAACGTCAGGTGCAATATGGTGGTATTTGAAGCTGTTGAGCCGGTACTTGTCGAGTCAGTTGTTAACGTTATGTGCTAACGTTCTGTTGCTGAGGTTATATCGACATAGGGTTATTGTCCGTCACTTGAACATTTTCTCGTCATTTTGCTGAATTCTACATCTTTCACGAGTATCGTCTTAAGGTAATTAGTACGTTACTTGAAGTTCAGCGTCATGAGATATTATTCTACTATTAGAAGAAATTGTAATGTAATACGTTGACGTTCATTTTCTTAACATTCTACAGTTACCATTCTGTAATTTTGTGTGACAACGTCACGATGCGTATTTTGGTACACGAACTGCATAGTGCTAACTGAAACACCTTATCGTACAGCATTGTGCTAATTGAAATACCTTATCATACAATATTGTGCTCACTGAAATACCTTATCATACAACATTGTGCTCACTGAAATACCTTATCATACAACACTGTGTTCACTGAAAACGATAACATGCCTTTACTTGAAATATAATTATATATGATAACTTCAATTCAAATACTTAAAACTTAGCGTCTATTATACGTCACATTATCTGATTTATGGATCATCATATTACCTAAATAATAGTGTCAAACGGTATTTCCTATTCCTTGAGCGGTAATGTCAAATTGGATTTTGTAAATATTCTTTGACTAGAGAATCATTATAAGTATGTTGGGTTTTTCTTAATTATCGACGAGTCACTGGCCCCGTTTCGCCAGAGGAGGCCCACTGGAACTTTATTCTAAACCGTTTTGGAAAATAAAATGCTGGCGATTCTCATTTTAATAAACTCTCTCTCTCTCTCTCTCTCTCTCTCTCTCTCTCTCTCTCTCTCTCTCTCTCTCTCTCTCTCTCTCTCTCTCTCTCTCTCTCTCTCTCTCTCTCTCTCTCTCTCTCTCTCTCTCCTCTGGATTATTTCTTTATTGTTTCTTCTGGAATAAGGTTGTTTTGTTTTTGTGGATTTTTTTTTGTACACTCATCGAAATATGTTTGACAAGATTAAAACAAAACAAAAATATTCCCCCCCCCCCCCGTTTCCCCAAACCTAAACAATAATTTACATTCGTATTCTTGTGGTGTACCTATTCATCAGACCTTAACCTGCACTTTATGACAATGAACAGAAATAACAGGATGACGTGTTATGGGGTGGGGGGACTTGACACACGTTAAGTTGCTCAGGCACATTCTGTTACTGGGTGGGGATGGAGAATCACTTGTTTACGAAGCCTTGTCCTACGTAAAATTTTAGAAACAAAATATGAGAGTGTAGAGCTGACATTAATTCTCTGACAATAATTTTTTCCCTCTCTCCCCATTCATCCATCCACTCATCACACACCCATCCATCCATCCATCTATCTGTCTAAATCTATCTATCTATCTATCTATCTATCTAATACCTTCTGGAATCTATCTTCAGTTAATTAATCTCACATTATATAGTAAGTCAGCTGGCAGACACTTCAATAACAGTTTTAAAGAATAATCCTAAGAGAAGTGAAATTCAACTGTGCTTTGACAAAGATTGTGATTGTCTTTAGTGCAAAGTATGATATATGTTTTCAATTAAGACAAATATTATCTTTAATAAATTATAGTTGACGATTTTAATGAACTATTAAGATTACGATTGATTCATACATCAAAATATTGCTACTGGAATTAGGAATGTAGCTGGATTTAATATGACAGGGTACCTGGAACTAGGACTGTGGTTTGATTCGATATGGCAGGGTACCTGGATCTAGGACTGTGGTTTGGTTCGATATGGCAGGGTACCTGGATCTAGGACTGTGGTTTGGTTCGATATGGCAGGGTACCTGGATCTAGGACTGTGGTTTGATTCAGTATAAATGCACGTTACTTACGACAGAATTCTTTGTAAAGTCTAAACATCAAATCAAAATGAAGAATAAAATGTTTTAAAAGTTTCATTCAGTGTTAAATCTGTTATACGGTTTGTTGTGGGTGTGTGAATTTTCTTAAAATAATCATTTTATAACCAGCCCAAATAAAAGATAATGATAAAATATATTTGATTACATCATTGTGCATTGTATAATAGCTTAAATTATTAAAGTACAGAAGTACATTCCTGTCATGATTAGCCCTACTTACAGATATTGGAATTGTGCCACAATTTCCCGTACATACTAAATCATACGTATATTACATCATACATGCCTATTTGGTAATATCTTATATCATAGTTACTTTTACTTACTAAACATCCAACTTAAGATTGTTCAGACCTTCTTAGACAAAATGTGAAGTTCAAATTATTGACAATGTTTAGGTTTTATTAGTATGTACATACCTCTTCGTGAGTTGGTATCGACTTACTTTGCTTTCTTGGACTCAAGTCACTCAGAATTACGTACAATGAATATTAGCACTGTGAATAAATCGTGCGGTGTGCTTAGGGCTATTAATCTTACAAATTAAAATATTTTATTCAAGTAAGTGTACCTTTAATCTTTTATCTTACCTGCAAAGAATCGTGGATTATTTGCGGGATCTGGTCTATCGTAACCATGGACTTCTTTCTCGTGGGAACAACATTGGCGTGGTTGCTGTAGTTGCTAATGCCGCCCACGCTCATGTCGGACCCTGTAGAAATTTTTCGCGAATGCTGGGAAATTTTTCTGGCACCGATGTGTGTGTATCTCTGCTGAGGAATCGTGGGGTCTGGGGAGAGTTTCCGCGCTCCCTTCAGAGGGTTGGATCTCTTTTCGTAGTATTTCGACAAAGAATGTGGTTTGTCTGTACACTCACTGTCGTCGATAATGATGTCGATGTTGTTGCTACTGTTGGTGCTGTTGGCTCTGGTATTGTCACCATTTCCGTTTATCTCGCTAGGTTGAAGTGTTGAGTAAGAATGGCTGAGCGAGTTTCCATCGTGTACTTCGGACATCACGTCTTTCAGAGGGTGAAGGTGCCCAAGGTCCTTGGACTCGCTGGCATTGTCCCACATTTCTGCGTCTCTAAGGCTTTCTATGTTTTCTCGATCCTTTCCTTGATCTCCAAGGTTATCTCTTACACTGCAATCTCTCTCTGCTACCGGGTTTTCGTCTGGAAGCCTATTGTCCAAAGTTGGCAACTGATAAACGCCAATTTTTCGAGAGGACTTCCTGGTCATTGATGGGTTCGACTGGTCAGAACAAGCCACTGATACGCCATCAGAATCAAGGCTATTAGTCTCGCAATCGGCAGTCACTTTAAAATCGGATCCATTAACTGGCTTGGCACGACTGCTTGAAAGGCTACCAGAGTCGTAACTCGGATATGGTTGGTGTTCCAAGTTAGGAGTTCCTCCAAATGAAGTTTCTTTTTCCACAGACTGCTGACCGTTGACAAAAGGTTTGTGTTCAAAGGTAGTGCCATTCGGAAGTGATGTGTTTTTCATGTTCACGAAAACGCTGCAAATTCGTTTTTCTGTTCCGCTTCCGGTCGTGACGTTTGGAGACATCGGTCTGTCTCCAACAGAACTATCCGAAACATTTCCTCTCAATCTTGGATCTCGAACTGAGATTATTGTTCGATTACTGTCGAGACGGTCAGACATAGTCGTGCAAATATACAGATTCTATGTATTTATATTACTCTTGTTTAGAGAGCGAAATATCTTTTTGACACCGCGCTGCTAAAATGTTCGGAGTGGTATTGTAAACATGTTTCCGTTTACAAAGGGACGAACTTGCAAGTCGCAATTTCTTTTTCACTCTGTTCAACTGGGCCCGTCACACGTGTCTAACTAGGAAGAACATCCATTGAAATGTTTAGCGACTTTTATAGAAGGAATAAAATTGCAAAATGTTTTAAATGTGAGTTGATACACTCCCATCGTACATTGTTTATTCACGTATTATTTCTTCTGTATTTTTTTTTTACCTTTGGACACTTTCTTGAGTTTACGTATTCATAGAAAACACGTGACTTCAGTCTCGGATTGCGATTAAATGCTGTACAGCTCAATTACAATTACACAAAAGGCAAACAAAACGAAATCCCAGCAGTTTCACTATCACACCCAAATTCAGGTAAATTTTTTCTGCTTAATTTTTCTTACACCAAGCCGGTCATTTCTCCGCAAACGTATGTAGTAAGCTTACACTCATAGCCTGTTACTCGGAATACCATATGTCAAATGATTTTCCTTCCTCTGGAAAAGCAAGAACTGAACCCTACATCCTGAAAACTAGGTCTATTCATATAATGCTAGTGTCTAAGGATGCTTACAGTTCCCGTCACTCTCAACCCTCTCGCAATGCTTCACGCTAACGAAAACTTTTTATTCTTGATGGATGTCGAGTCTCATCACAGTCGTGGTTGCAGTGTGTATGCAAGCCTGTCACAGCAAAATTAATGATTGTTACCTGCGTTACAACACTTGAAGGCTTTCTTCCCTGTCCCCAAATCGCGCCCTTTTCTTTCTTTCTTTCTTTCTTTCTTTCTTTCTTTCTTTCTTTCTTTCTTTCTTTCTTTCTTTCTTTCTTTCTTTCTTTCTCCCTTTCTTTCTTTCTTTCTTTCTTTCAACCTTTCTTTCTTTTCAAATTTTCTTTCTTTCTTTCTTTCAACCTTTCTTTATTCTCTATTTCTTTCTTTTAACCTTTCTTTCAAACTTTCTTTCTTTCTTTCTTTCAACCTTTCTTCCTTCCTTCCTTCCTTCCTTTCTTTCTTTCTTTCTTTCAACCTTACTTTCTTTCTTTCTTTCTTTCTAGAACACGTGTTTACTGTGAAGGCAATACTCATAAATACAACTTAAGAAATGATAGAATGTGTTTCATTAGTCAGCAATTAGTAATATCAAGTTCTGGTTGATGTATTCTTTACTAGAAAGGGTCAGGTCAGCATCGCGAATGTAACATAATGGAGGTATTAATTCTAATCCAAAATCACCAATTGGCATCATCATCATATATATATAATATTTTAGATTATTTCGTTTAGTCAGTTTTATTACTTAATTTAGTGTTTTCTAAACACTCTTCCTCCTTCCCCCTTCCCCTTCCCCTTCTCTTCTCTCTCTCTCTCTCTCTCTCTCTCTCTCTCTCTCTCTCTCTCTCTCTCTCTCTCTCTCTCTCTCTCTCTCCAGTTTTACTTATCTCAGTTGACAGATCTTTAGGTTCGTAACACTGTCGCCAAGCTTGACTTCACAGAAAAGTATTACTCCATTTAATTAATACAAATATAAACAGATGCAACACATTATAAATGACGTAGCCGTATAATAATTTTAACCTGCTCCTGCGAAAGAGATTATCCGGTGACAGCCGTGACGCAAGTACAAGTTATTTTATTTTATTTTTGTATTTTTATTTTAAGGCCGCTTTCTCTGAAGGAACTCATAGTGCGTCGTTCGTCTTGGTCATAATATTCTAGGCTACATGTAAATCGTATGTAGGATACAAATGAAAGTGAAAGAATGTTGCAAGCAGAGATTTGAATATATAATTTATGTGTAGAATGTACGAAAATTATCCTTATCCCCCCCCCTCCTTTCTCTCATCTACCCAGAAAACAATTCTTTATGCAAGCGAGTGTACTTAGCTCTCCAGAAACAGGGTAATTAATAATTTAAAAAATTACAAATAACCATTTCCTTTCAGATGTGTAAAGTAGGTGAATATTATTTTTTAAATTGCAGAAATTATGCATACATCAAGGAAAAACGCAATTTGTAAATATTTTATTTAAAACGACAAAGAGTCTTTCACAATGCTTTCTCTACACATTCGTCAGAATAGATAGATAGATAGATAGATAGATAGATAGATAGATAGATAGATAGATAGATAGATAGATAGATGGAGGGGTGGAGGGACAGACAGACGGACGGACGGACGGAAGGATGGATGGATGGATGAATAGTTGGAGAGAGAGTAATGAAACTTGATATTGATTTTTATATATTTTTTTCTTCCTTGTATACCTCTGCATGTGGTGTATGTTCTAGTTTGTATATGACTGAATTTTGAATTGCTTTGTGTAATGTGTAGATAATTTATATCATTAATAAATTTTACTATTTCCTCATTAACACCCATGCTTTCCGAGCAGCATTTTGGGGGGAGAAAGAGGTAGGACGTATGACCTTGAACGTGGGTGCCTGCTACTAGTTATTTGGATATATGCCAGGTACTAATCTGTGGTGTTTAAGGGCTAACGCTGGAAGGGATAAAGGGAGATTACCCCTTCGACCGCAATTGATAGATGATATTCTCATAATCTAAGAGGCAACTCTCACAATCAAGCACTTGCTATTTTGACATGCTTATTTATTTGCCTGTGGGCTTATAGCGCGGCTGATGTCAGCAGCTAAACCTTTCATTGTAAAATATTTTTTTGAAAGCTGCGTGAGACTGTTGTGCGTGTGTTTGATGTTTCGCCTTTCATTAAAAATGTTTCTCTATCAATGTTACGTTCGGCGCGTGAGCACAGTTCAAGTATATATTTTGGGCCACTGTTAGTGAACAGTTATTTAGTTTCGATGGCCATGGATTAAGATTCTATGACAGGCACCAGAGACCTACAGGGTGGGGCACGTGCGGGGGTGGTGATTGCGGTGCGAAATCAACAGGGCAGAGTTAAACAGTCACTTTTGTTAGGGTGCCGGTAAAAGTCATCCATCTAGGGTGACCGATTCCTGTGCACTTCACGGTAGCTTCAGGCGCTAGTTGGTGTCCATTTGCCAACAAGGCAACACCATTTAGGCATCACTACTACAACTACTGTAAAAGACATTGCAACACCTGAGACGAAATTCACAGGTCACTAGTATTGAAAATTACTACCTTCTCAAGCACTTGACGAACCCTAAAGAGCTCTGGAAAATCCACTGGAGTCATTAACAGGAACATACATTAACGACAGAGTGGCTTCATTCAGTGGATGCCAAGGCAGCGACGTATATACTTTCTCAATATTTCGCACATTTCATGACAGAAGAATACACACCAGACCCCTCTAAATATGTACTAGAACATGATGAAAATGACACAGACGACTGCTCCTAGCCTGATGAATACACGGACTCTTTCAACTGAAGTCACGAAAGATTACATCACATAGACTATCCCCTCACAATCTCCTGTACATGCACACACCACTGCTGTACATGTGGACACAGCATTACAGCCCACGAGTATTTCTCAAAGTGGGAACACGCACCATAGCTACACAAATTATGCAATCAAGACATGGCACAGACACAAACTACACAATTCAAAAACAAGACATAAATACACACTCATGGCAAACTCTTATCAAATTCTTTAGATTATCGAGGATGCGACAGAGTGATAAGTTTGAGAGAAAGTCACCACCCATCCACCTAAATATATGCGCGACTACACACAGCTATCAACATTCACAAAGCATGATGACACAACCAACACTGTCCAAACTCTAGCTCATCTGTCTTAGAACAGGTTGCTCTCTTCAAGACACTTATGGCGACTTGCTTACATCAAGGCAAACCGGTATTGTGAGGGTTGTCTTATCTTTAGCAGATGTAATGTGAAAGGTAGAGAGAGTATAAGGACCTTCACATTCATTTCCACTACCTCTCAAGTCTCCACAATTATTTATTTATTTTATTATATTTAAAACAATGCATCCCCACTCCCCCCACATATATGGTATAGTTATACATCTTTAAGTACTTTAGGCAGGTGTTCACGGATAGCGAATCTTTCTTCAAAAATTTTTGATTCAGTCATAGTTTTTCAAACGATTAATCAAATAGGTAGGAATTTCTATCTTTAATTTTTAAAAAAATCGATCTTTCTTATTTCATTGCTTCGCCTTTTCAGCCTGTAGCTCAGTTACAGCTATTATTACAGCTCAATTATTATCATTATTAGCTCAGTAATTATTATTAGTTCAATTATCATTATTATTTCAAATCATTATTAATTCAATTATTACTGTTAGCTCAATTAAGATTATAACAGCTCAATCATTAGTTCGATTATTATTATTAGGTCGAATACAAAGAATAACCCCTTAGATTTGTTCAGGTGGTCGAAGTTTTACGACGTGCAAATCCTTTTTCAAAGTCGTATGCTATGTGGCAAGCAGGTTCGAGACCAAACCGTATCCTAAACTTGTTTTTCGCAAAAATTAGAACAGCATCAGGCAACACCTTTATGCCGCTATAAACCAAAGATAAACTAATTGTTTTATTGACTGACTGATGACTGATCATCGATTACCTATGCTTCCAAAAGAGTGTCACACTGCATAAAAGAGGAAAATGGCAGAAACAACAACTAATGAATACAAAGAATTAATGAGATTTTTCAAAATCAATCCAACAATTTAAACAAAAGAATAATATAAAATGTATGTTAATTACTGCGATAATCAATTTGTTAGTTAATGTGATAACACACTAGATTTAAATGATTGTGTGGGAGAGTAAATTTGCCCTATCCATATTTTTATAATTGTATATAATAATTTTATAATTTTATAAAAACATAATTGTTATATAAATTGTTAAATGTGAAATATGCCAAAATTTAGTGCTGCCTTAATTTGAATTTTGCAGAGGAGCAGGTCTTTTTGTTTTACTTTTATCATGTCATGTTACATTGACTAATGTGCTCTACTAGATTGCGTTAGTGTGTGATGTGAATCCGGCATTGTAAAGTTGATTCTGGTTAATTCTTTTCGAGAGCCAATATGGCAGAAATTGTGCCTTGAGTTTGGTATCAAGAATTGACGGAGATTATTTGAATGTTTCTTGTGGTATGTGGAGTAAACACACATAGAAATTCAAGAACATTCCTCCTGATGTGCTTGATAGCGCACGTGAAATTCAGGACGATTCTCTATGGTGTGCTTGGAGAGGATTCTGGGACAGTTGTGTAATGTGCCTCTAGAAAGAACATACGGGGCTTCGCCTAAATATGAAAGGCGGTGATGTTGCAAACCATATTATTGTGAAATATGTGCTGGTGGCAGCCGCCATCTTTGAATAAGTTATCAGCCTTGACTTTAATTATTTCTCTGAAACTCTACTCTCATTTCTGTGATATCTTTGAACTTGATTATGTATTTATGATTAATTTGACTGCTTATGTCTATGCTAGGATAAACTGAACAATTGTCCAGCGTTAATTGAAGGTTGTTGTGAAGTGATGTAAATGTCAACGCTCGTTTGATTTTATTCATATGTAGCACTTGATTGTAGATTTAATAAATTTATTGACGTTCTTACACATATTGATAAATTTATTTTGGAGAATATAGAGGGTTGATGGGGGCTCACTAAATATAGATTAAAAGACATATTTATATTCTCCTTCAGTAAGACGTTTTCCACCTTTGGAAATGTGATGGGGTGTCCTCTGGTGTAGAGTGTTTGTTATGGGTCACTCCAGGATGCGAATTGAAAACAACGATGATGGAGGACAATACGTCACACACTTGATGACAGCCACAGCAGAGATATGTACACAACACGATGTTCACAGGTTACATGAGGTTTTATTCATGACGACGTGCAGCCAACTCATTCTCTCTTTTTCAGCATAGCCACATGGCCCACCACTCGTTCTCTCTTCTTAGCACAGCCACATGGCCCACCACTCGTTCTCTCTTCTAAGTACAGCCACATGGCCCACCACTCGTTCTCTCTTCTTAGCACAGCCACATGGGCCCACCACTCATTCCCTCCTTCAACTGTACCTCACACATCTTCCACTCTCTCTCACACTCCAAAAGCATGCAATATATTCTGAAAGCCCTGAATGCAAAGAGAACCACAGTAGACAATTCAGACAAAGATGAGTGAAACCAATGTTAATTGACTCTTCTGTGCTATCTTACTTTGGTTTACATATAATTTACTCCTAAACTACTAAGAATTATATTAAGAATCAAATATATAATATAACTACCTTAATTGGACTTTAATACACAAATCTTTCCTAATCTAAAGATTTAGACCTATAAGAAAATAAAATATGTGTTGGTGAGCTGTAGGAAAAGCATTCACACACACATGAATTACAAAATAAACAAATGCAATAACATTATTCATCATATAAAATATGTCAATTAAAAAATATAAGCTGTTTCCTGTCTGAATTAATAAATGCACAACATAGTAAAGAAGAATTAAAATGTGCACATTAACACAACGTTATACATTAATACTGACAAAGTTTACTCATACAGTGCACGCGATTTGAAACAAAGCGAGCGGTCATGACCTTATTTGCAGCCAATCATGGTCCTTCTTATAAAAACAAAATAAGCGTTGTACACGTACACACACCTTCCACAGAAATATCGTGTGACGATAAATGTTTGTCTTAAAGTGGAAGAGAGAAAATGCTTATAGCGCCCGCATATCGGCCAAGAGACGAGTGGTGTCTTCTGGAGAACTATTAATAACATAAATTAGATTCTCATCACTTGTAATTAGTTATGGCTGCTTAATTAGCAATAATATTCATAACCATTTACTAGGTGGCGTTAGTATCATAGTCTGTTAGTAAATACGAAAAAACACACTAGTGTATTCCTTACTAGTATCATGTGTCTGTTAATTACTGCAATAACGCACTAGTGTATTCCTTACTAGTATCATGTGTCTCTAAATTACTGCAATAACGCACTAGTCTTTTCCTGACTAGTATCAAGTGTAAATATCTGTAAGTTACTGTGATAATGCACTAGTCTTGTTTTTACTAGTATCAAGTGTAAATGCCTGTTAGTTACAGCGATAATTCACTAGTATTTTCCTTACTAGTATCATATGTAAATGCCTGTTAGTTACTGCGATAATTCACTAGTATTTTCCTTACTAGTATCATATGTAAATGCCTGTTAGTTACAGCGATAATTCACTAGTATTTTCCTTACTAGTATCATATGTAAATGCCTGTTAGTTACTGCGATAATTCACTAGTATTTTCCTTACTAGTATCATATGTAAATGTATGTTGGTTACTGCGATAATTCACTAGTATTTTCCTTACTAGTATCAAGTGTAAATGTCTGTTAGTTACTGTCATAACACACTGTGTTATTATATACAGTGAAAGTGGTTCTGTCGCGTCAGAAATTTTTCGGTCAGGTTGGTAGGTAAGTGGTTCGTTAATAATTTTATACACCTTTTCCTCTCCGCTTTCTCACTGTCTGTCCTTCCGTCTCCCAATCTCTATCTCTGTCTGGGTAACAGTTGTGCAGTTTTTAATTAGCATACCTTTACATACCATTCTCTACGATAGTCTTAATTAACTGACATTTACTTTCGTTCGCCAAACACAGATCTGTGATCAAAGACAACTCCCTTGTGCTCACTGGCACCTGAAAATCGGGACAAGTAGATCACTGACGCTGTGTTACAGACTGTATCCAGAAGTCCACTTCAGGATATTCCCTTCCTTAAAGGTTTCTGTACCTCCCCGTTTCAGACATAGATATGATATTAATATATCTGTGGTTCCAGAATATCAATGATTAACCCTCTTCAGCAATAGCGTACATCCGTGAAATCAGCGAGTGGTGGAAGCGGACGTACAAATCAAACAAACAAACATGTAAGGCTAACTGCTGCGTGATCCGTAAACAGGTGTGTAGCCTAACAACTTAATTTCTATTCCTCGCTCCTTCTGTCACACACATACCCCCCCCCCCCCAGGCACACCACACTCACTCACTCATTCACAAACACACACACACACACATACACACACACACAGACACACACACACACGATGCAACAACGTCAGAGTTCAGTACTGCCTTCAGGCTGGCTGATAGTAAACATTTGATAAACTAATCTGTTTATCACAGACTTCTTTCTATATTGCCATTTTCATTTTCAGCACAACACACGCACACGCATTTATTTTAGGATTGTGCATGACCATCATGTTTGCAGTGAGTTTTGTACGCCTCCTTGTGTTTGTTCTTTCTCAAACAAGAAAGTCAAATAAATTGATTTTAAACTCAGAATATTTTTTAGCTGAAATTTGGTACACCGTGACTTGCAGATTGTTGTCCGCCATTTTTCATAAACTTCTCGAGCTTTCTCCGTCATCCTCAATGGGCACTGAGAGCAACCATTAATTAACATCAAGTCAGTATGCCAGATCAGTCTTTGCCAGTGCTGAGTTACTGTGATTGAAGAGGTGTATTGCATTAAAAATGTAGCCCTGAATTATTAATGTTTCGCAAGTTTATCTAGACGTGTTTTGTAGAGAAAATATAGCAGGTGTTTCACAAGATGACCTAGAAGTGTGTTGTAGTGAAAATATAGCACTTAATTATTAATGTTTCGAAAGTTTATTTAGATGTATGTTGTAATGAAAACATAACACTGAATTATTAATGTTTCGCAAGCATAACTACAGTATCCTGTAGCAAGTGCTTCAACTATTACGCAATTCAGTGACCAAGAGTCTGTCACCAGCATTGACGTATACGGTGACAAGTGTTTTACTTTTGCTGACGAATTAAACGGATTAGGATGTTGCTAAACAAGGTCAAACGCAATGTTGACCGACTAATTAATTAACAAACTGTCCTCGAAGCCGAGGAAGGTGTTGAGCTGATGCTGACGTCACAACAGTCTGCTAAACTTGATGATGAATGGAAGACGTCAACGATCAAAACCCATTTATGACCCATACCCGTTTAAAGATGACAAAGGACAAGTGACCCCCCGACTCCCAGTAAAATGCACTAACCAATAATTAACGTATTAACAATTAACCAGTGATTTTAATTAGACACATTTTCACATCTATTCAAATACGCATGGAGCTTGAAGTTTCCTTCTTTGCTAAATTGATTTAAAGTCTGTGGACAAGGTGCACGCTAAGGTCAAACCAATAGCGTGTTTGCCGTTTTAAGTTTTCTGTTTGCCCTTCGTGGATGGATGTGAGTTTCAGGTAATCTTTTGTGATTTCCTACTGTACTATATGTGGATTTCTGTGAAATTTCTATTTGATTATACTTCTTGTTTTATCTAGATTTCCTAATTAATCATATTTTCCCAATCATGGTAGTTGTGGTCGGGAATTGACAGTTTTGGAGAAACGTCGTTTTCTACTTCTGTGTCACGATGACCATGATTGTCGTAGGTGAATTACGAGTTGTTCACCGGTGATTCGCTTGTGTGAAATGACGTTCTTATAATCCTATTTACAGTTATCTCTTTTTTCTGTCTGTCTGTCTGTCTGTCTCTCTATGTGTATCATCCTATCTACAGCTCTCCATATATATATATATAATGAGTGTATGTGTGCGTGCGTGTGTGTGTGAGTGAGTGTGTGTGTGTGTGTGTGTGATAAGTATGTGGAACGACTCTCTTGACATCCCATAGGCACCTCTCTCTCTATAGTCTATATATATATACACACACACACACATGTGTATAATCCTATCTGCAGCTCTCCCTATATATATATATAATATAATGTGTGTGTGTGTGCGTGCGTGCGTGCGTATGTGTGTGTGTGTGTGTGTGTGTGTGTGTGTGTGTGTGTGTGTGTGTGTGTGTGTGAAATGTATATGCAGAAAGCAACCTCGGAATATCGGAATATGGACTTTTAGAAATAGCAAAAGCCAATTTTAACGTTTTGAGAACTTTATTTGCTTAATTATCTATAATTTGGATGTAAGTGTACTAAACTTAGGGTCAAAACTTCATAGATGTTCAATATATCATCCTTTATTTCAAGGACTGTGTTATTGTATTAGATTAATTAAAGTGAACAATTCTTTGGACTGGAATCCTTAATAATGAATCGTAAATGAACATCACCTCGTCAGTCGAGACCACGTCCATACGCACGCCAGGTTGTGCTGCTGTATTATAAATCGTCCTTGCTCTTATTTCCTTCTTAGACACGAATTTGACTATAGCAAATTATTAAAATGAAAGAAAGGTCGCTAATCAAATAGTACTTAAATACAACTGCTATGTTTTATGCAAGACAATACATTTTTGTAATTAGTAGGTCTATATATACTTTACATGTGAATGTGTAGTGGAGTCAGTCAACCTTTAGCTATCGCTAGATAACTCTGGCATACATAAAGAGACTAGCGGCCCTTACATATAATGGCGGCAAAAAAATACTAGTACCTGTGGTAGTAAATTACAGATATACTCATATAGTGCATTACTTATTATTCTAAATAGAATAATTGAAGGATTAATTTAAAATATTCCATTAGTCCTTTGCATTTATTAGTTGTTCATTTCCTATATTTTTTCTTCTTTCAGAAGTACTCAGCGAAGATAAGCAACAGTGACTGCAATTGTGACTGTAGGCTTATATGGTTGACAACGGTTAACATTTGATGATGCCAAAAGCAAAGCTAGCTCCCGGACCAAAACAAATTACCATATCTAAATTTTTTGCGCTTAAGCAAGGCCTCAACAAAAATCCTGTGAATGGAGTGGAGGTTGTTACTGATCTTGAAGATCAGGAAACCGACGCTGGGGGTGCTAATACATGTACAATTAAATCGAAAGTGAGGGTAAAGCTTAATGTACATTTTATTAATAAATGTAATTGTCATACGCTGTAAGTATAACAACACCACAACACACAACTGATAGTGATCTAACAAATTGTAAAACTTATAACATGGTCCTTGGGGTCCAAAAAATTCAACCGCATTGTATCAATGTATGGCATGTTTGAACAGTCACTCCATGTCACATGGCTGCTACTGTTTATCAGCTTACAGTTCACCATACTTCACCACATGTACTTTAATAAATAAGCCATGTAATTTAAGGCCTTTCTTCAGCATATCTACTATCTAGTGCATTTAGCTTTTCTTTGATCATCCATTGCTTTCTCTTTCCAAAACTTACAAATAAAACCTTATTTTCCAAGAAATACAATGTACAGTATGCACAGTGCTCAAGTGAATTCTATAATTAATGTACAGTGTATGACAAATGAGCATATGAATGCAAGAGTTGACAGTTTATTGATAGCAACATGTTGCAGTGCATTGTAACAATTTGTGGTTTTTTTTTTTTGGTTTTTTTTGTTTGTTGAGGTATTTAGGGTTTGTTGCGCTAGGTACAAATCATTGTTTTGTTAGTGGAAGTACAGTTTTGAATACTGAGGTAGTTGTAAAACCTTCATAACTTTCTGTATATTCATATATGCAGTTTCTTTATCTAATTAGTAGGCCATCAAAAAGCTAGAATTATAATCTTAAATCTATTGTAAACATATGTGTAATTATATATAAAGTGAACATATGTAAAAAAAAAATAAGGCAAATTACAATGATACAAGTTTTACCACATTTATAAATTTGAGGTGATTATTAATACATGATTATATAATTACTAGACACATATAATATTATTTTAAGTCAGCAAATGATTGTATCAGCTAGATAGAACAATATTCCTCTTTTAAATATTTGAACCACACCTGTAACATTTATTGTTCCAGAGATATGACATTTTACGATTTATGTATTAATGTTTTTTTCTCATTTTTTTTCTGAATGTTTAAATTAGCTTGTTTGGTGATGTTTGAGACCTAACATTTCACTAGCTTTTAGTTTTACTGTTTTAGATCAGTGTCTTTTGAAAAAATTGGGCTAAAACTCCTTGGTAAAGATATTACAAGTGTGTTTACATAATGAAGAACTCTGTTTGCACACAGTTTGTAAAATACAATAATATTCTCTGAAAAGAATTTCTTTATTTTTATCATTTAGAATATACCTTTCTGTTGTAATTTTAACTTTGCCATTTCATAATTGAAGATTTTTTCTTTTTACAATGTATCAAAAATGAGAATTTAGTCATCTTGTAAATTGATGATGACTAAATTATATATTCAAGGGATGGTATTTCATAAACTATTTGAGGTTTTCTCTTAAAATTTTGCAAGCAACTTTATAGTTATATCATCTAATACTATTATAATTCTAATACTAAATTTTCACCATTCACATTTTCGCACCTAATCAAATACATATTATTTAATATATTTTTTTTAATGCTTTTTACACAATTTTTAAATTATCTCTTTGTAGTAAATTATTATTATTATTTTTGTTTGTTAGTGAGAAGCATGTCATTAAAAGACTTAGGGTCTGAAACTTATCATTGGTCATGTTTCTATCCCCTCAGGCATCGGTAGCTGGACAGAAGAGAAAACAGACAAAATCTTCAACCTCACCAAAATGTAAGAGACAGTTTACAGACACCCAAAGCACTAGCACAGATGTTTCTCAGTGCAAGAAGATACAGTCAACCACAACATTTCAGGCTTTGAAAAATTGCCAAGCTACAGATATTTACAAATCTGCATCAACTCGCCTAAAATTATTTGCATTTGATGATGATGAGACAGCAAAACAGACAACTGAGCAACGAATGCTTTGGCAGCCCAGAAACCTGCCAGATCTAAATTCAGACAATGCAATTGAAAAAGAAATGATGCATGATGCATTGGAGGAATCAGACAATAACAGTGATGATGACTGTGGTCCGGGTTGTGATTCTAAAAAAATTTCTTCCTGTATCAAAGGAAGAAAATCTGATTATTCCTCAGCAACATTTTTAGAGAAGTTTTCGGCAGCTGCTTCATCATCACCCACTTGGGCTGCTGTCAACAAAAAAACTAAAACTAAGTATACCCCTCTAGAACTGCAATACATAGAAATTAAGGAGCAGAATCCAGATGCAATATTGCTGGTTGAATGTGGCTATAAATATCGTTTCTTTGGTTCTGATGCTGAGGTGGGTTTACACTATAATAGTTAACACATTTTGTGTATCATCACAATATTTTTTAATTAGTTTAATTTTATGAATTTGCACTTATTTTATGAGGGTTTGAGCTTGCTTCTAATTATCTGATGTTAAAAAGTTGATGCAGGAGTCAAAATATTGAGCATCAGATAACCAAGGTTTCACTGTATTTTTATTTTATCATTTTAGTTTGTTAAATCACTATGAGCTTTCAGTACATGTAATATCATACTTTTTTCATCTTTCCATATTTGTTTCTTTTCATTTGAAGTAATAGATTTTGTTTATAAGAAATTGATAAATAATTGTTTTATGACATAAAGATAGCTATTTGTTGCTGACTATCTTTAGCAAAGTTGCTATACACTTGTATTTATATGTGACATACAGGTACTGTTTATATATTTTTAACATTCTTTTCTGAAATATAGAGTTGAAAATAAAACATGAAAAAATTAGATTGTGTTGGTTAAAATTAAGAAGATACTGACAAGATTGTTTGATAAGCTAAATGTGTACATTATATAAAAATATCTGTAGTATGCTAAATTGTACAATCAAAAATATAGGCTTGAATTTATTATAAGAAAATAAATGGCAACAGGTGGCTGCAAATACATTGAAGATAATTTGCCACCCAGACCACAACTTCATGACAGCAAGTATTCCAGTTCATCGTCTCTTTGTCCACATTCGACGTCTTGTTGCAGCAGGATACAAGGTGATACAAAATTCCTTATCCAGTAATCAAGGAATTAGAATTCTGAAGCAATCATCAGAAGTTTGAATTTTTTTTTTAAATACCTATTATTATTTCTTTTTAAAATTTAAAATTTATTTTAAAAAGAACCAACAAACAACAATAAAATCCCTATCATTCAGATACCATTGTAAGCCATGACAACAGTTTTACAGGTCATCTTTAGCATTGCTTCCCTAGGATTTTGCCTGCAACCTATCTTACCAACCGTAACAGGAACATACACCTGCCCAGTCACCTATAACAGACATAAAATTTATAATTTTCATGGAACATAATCTTTAAAATAAAAGAAAAATATTATACCTCAGTTAATAAGTTTTAGAAAAGGGTTAAAAAAAAATTGTGTGATATCTGAACATAAGGGTCAGGCTTCATTATCAGAAACTAATATCTTTTAAAACCCAACACCATCAATTTCACATTTCAAGTTGGCAGCATTCATAATTAATAGTGTGTACTTTTGTCCTAGGTAGGTGTTGTCAAACAGACAGAAACTGCAGCCCTTAAAGCAGCTGGAGACAACCGAAGTGCACCGTTCTCTCGCCAGTTGACAGCATTATACACAAAGTCAACTCTTATTGGAGAAGATATCCTTTTCAAAACCAGGTAGATGGGAGGGATGGGGAGCAGAGGGGTAATGTAACACGTAACTTCGCAGGTAAATAAAAAGTTGTCTGTGGTTCACACTTTTGCAGTATAATGAGATCTTATTTAATATTTTTTATTTGTCAGAGCTGCCTCACCATGAGATATCCTATATAGTTGACTCTTTGTTGAAACAAAATAAATAAATAAACAAGTCTTAAATCTTATAGTTTTAGAAAAAATCTTTGCAGTACCTGATACTGTTACTTGTGTTAGAGATCTGTTGTGCTGAAGCAAGCTCAATGTCCACAAAGTTTCTCAAAATGCTGGTTGTTAATTGAAACCTTGTTTTTTTTTTTAAATTTGGTTTTTATTTAGATTGACCCTCCAAATTTATCCAGTTACCACTGCACTGAATTATCACAGGTATAGTTAATTCTCTTTTCCATACCCAGTCCTCTTAACAACGTACAGTAGTCAGTTTCAGGTGTGATATGTTAATGTAATTATAAAACTACCGTGCTTAGCTTCCTAACTAATTTGAAAATACTTCTGTTTCTTTAGAGAAGGGTAAAATGTTTCTGTAGAAAATATAAGATTATGGTGGGGTAGAGTAGGTTCATGTTTTAAGAAAAAAAGGTTATTTCCTGAAATACAGATGTATTATTTTTCAGTAATTGATGTGCTGGGTATTGTATTATTTTCTACGATCGATGCATTTCTTTATGTGTGTGTGTGCCTGCATGCATGTGTTCATTTTTACAAAAAAATTTTTTATATTTTTGTATACACGTTTGTAATATTTATTATATAAGGAACTAAGATCCTTTATTGCTGCAAATAATTGCAGTAAATTTGTGAAACAGCACTAAATGGTTACCATCCTTAGCTTGATCACATGTTAATTCATTATCAAGTGCTAACGATGCAGAGGAAGACATGAAGCCGGCTATCAACCTGCAGCCTCATTCCTACCTTATGTGTATTTATGATTTTCATTCAGATACTGACACAAAGCAGCAGGAGATTGGCATTGTGGTAATGTTGTCTTGTATGATTTTTTTTTTAACATAAATGACTTGCTTACTATTACTACCATAAATAATTTTATGTTAACAAAATATACACTTGATTATGAGCACGAGAAATGATTCAGTTTCACAGCACTTTTTCCCCAGCAGTTATTGTCACAGTTTGATTTTATTTAATTTTATAAATATTTAGTTTGCAAATTTCTTGAAGTGTTGAATATTTTTGTCTGGTGGGTAACAGAGATACTTGGAGGAAAATAATGTTTTTAAGAAAAAAAAATTAAGAGTTGGTAATTTTTGTGGTGAATACATAAAGTTGTCTTTGAAATAAAGCGTTTGTTGCTAGAACCCACACCTGACATTGCACTGTTGCATTGCATGCAGCCACACCCTTGAGGTTTCAGTGACAGTGAGTGACTCTTGCTTTGTCCTGTGAACACTGTTGTATGGGAGATCAGTGAAAATTGAAATAAAATGCTTGTTAGAACTGTAAATATAATTGCACGGGAGAGCATTGAAATATAGTAAACACAATCTTTGTTATTTATTTAACCATAACTCTATGAGAAATCAGTGAAATGGAGTGCCTGTTACTGTAAACATAACTTTATGAGAGATTTCTGAAATACAGTGCTTGTTAGTTCTGTAAACATAACTTTATGAGATCAGTCAAATACAGTTCTTGTTAGTACTGTAAACATAGCTTTATGAGGTCAATGAAATACAGAGCTATAACTACTTTATAAAAGATCTGTTATGTTGAACTGCATAAGAAATCAGTTAAATATTACTACTATGTAAACATAATTGTATGGTAAATCAGATAAATTCAATACTTGTTACTTCTTTAAACCAAAATAAAGTGTTTTGCAGGCAGTGGATCCAGCTACTAGTGACATTCTCTATGATTGTTTCTTTGACCGAGATGGTCGGCAAGAACTTGAGACCCGTATTACACATTTACAACCTGTAGAGGTACTGATGTCTTCCATTGTGTCATTGGATACTGAAAGACTTGTGCAGGGAATTGTGGCAACTAGGTGGGTACAAACAACTATATTTTATCTAAAGGACAGTTGTCAGGCTTAACAAAAGGGATGAATGATCAAGAAGATGACAGTTAAATGAGTTGTTTATTTAAGGCCCTGTTAGTGTATTAGTCACTAAAGTTATTAATTTAAATTATTACTACTACTAACAGCCCCATGGCCTAGTCTGTTCTTTAAATTACTATATTTGTGTGGAAGGGTGGATGTACGTGTACAGAGCAGTGTGTGCGTAGAGCTTGTTTTGCCGGGCAGCAAAGTAGGTCATCGGCCGCTAGTTTGAATCGCGCGGCGCAGTCTGCTATATAGTAATGTTATTGGCTGTGCCATTGTGTGCACGTTTAACTGCCACTTATCATATTATATATTTATTTAATAAAGTTAATGTTTATGTATTCTAATAGTTAGTGGGATGTAGTTTATATTTATGTAATTTTGTAAGTTAGTTTTTATTGTTTTCTAAGTGTATTCTATGATTTATGTATGTGTACATGGTTTTTTTCTGGCACATGAATATAGTTAATTATTTTATTTGATAATTTATTTTGTGAATTATAGTGTAAGGAAGTATTGTATTAAGAGAATTTAGTGTACTATTTTTTGATAGTTAAAGTGTTATATAGCTCCTCCTTGTTGACTACACTGCTAAAGTCCATGTTGACTGTAGAGCTAAAGTTCATTTTTGACTGTAGTGCTAAAGTCCATGTTGACTGTAGTGCTAAAGTTCATTTTTGACTGTAGTGCTAAAGTCCATGTTGACTGTTATGCTAAAGTCCATGTTGGCTGTAGTGCTAAAATCCATGTAGGTTGCAGTGCTAAAGTCCATGTTAGCTGTAGTGCTAAAGTCCATGTTGACTGCAGTGCTAAAGTCCATTTTTACTGCAGCATCATTGTTGACTATAGTGCTAAAGTCCATGTATGCTAAAGTCTATGCTGACTGTAGTGCTAAAGTTCATGTTGGCTGCAGTGCTAAAGTCCATGTTGACAGCAGTGTTTAAGTCTGTACTTTATTTACTCTGGTTAAATATATACTCCAGTACCATACTGTACAAAGTCATGCCATGTAGCTGTTTGATAATGATTTTTTTTATGTTTTGGTTTATTTTGTAGTGTGCAAATTAAAACTTGGCGTAAGTGAAAGAAGTAGCAGGTGCTTAATTCAGTATTGATCCCAATTAACTCTGGAGTCAAAAGGGACATTAAAATTTAAAGCCATGCTGTGTAACTTAGTTTGAGATCATGTAGGAGAAAAGGAGAAAAACAAAACAGTCAGCAGTCCTGTCCTTGAATAAAATTGCAACAGGAAAGGCTTCTTGAATTATGATCTTTGGCCGTGAATTACGATCTTTGTCAAGAAATTAAAGCCATCCTTGCATCATTTCACTAGTATAAATGAATCAGTCCTGGTCTTTCATCAAGACATAAGCCTTCCTTGAATTATTTCACTAGTGTCAACAAAGATCAGTCCAGGGTCATGATAAGGGCAATTACATTTCTTTGTTGGCATGAATAATATATACTTTTAGAATTTTCACTTAATTTCCTGTTTATGTGATAGTTAAAATAAATAGGTATTGTGTATTACTAATATATACCTTTTTATATTAATCATAATTAAAAAAATAAAAAATATGAATATTGTTTGTCCAATATGTATCCCATTTAATGTCAATATAAAATGGGTTTGTTTTATGACTTCATTTTTATGACAGTGTCTTTTTAGAAAATGTAACCCTGTTGTAAAATATTTTTTTCACTATTCCTTGATTTGACAAGCTTGATTCATTAATTTGTGATTTTGTTATGTTATGTTAACTTTTAGTTTTAAAGAATATTATAGTTGTAAAATTTTAGTTCTGATATTTGACATTTCTTCATTCTAACAATAGTTCTGCTTTTAAACAGGATTTATTTTTTACTTTTTAAAAGGATTCCTCCCCTCATGTTTTTTTTTTTCTATTGCTTTTTTTTTTTGTTTACAATTTTAATCTAAGTAAAAGATTTCATACAAAAGACAGGTTGTAATCCTTTCATCATTGTCATGTATTTAATGTTTGAAGTTTAAAGTGTGATATTTTTTCTGGATTCAAGTATGTGACTTGGTTTGTTTTTCCATTGTCGTCCTTTGTTATATTTTAATTTACTCTCGACTATGAAAGTCATGAGAAAATGTTAATGATTTTGAAATTTTGCATTATATTTTACAATATGCAATGTGGCATAATTTTAACATATTTTTCCTTGACTTTTTTTTGATAATAGTTCTACTGAAGATGATAGAATGCGAATTGAGCGTATGGAAGAAGATAAGTTTTGTTACACTCAGGCCTTCAAAACAGTAACTGAATTCTACTCTCACAGTAATGGCAAGTGTTCATTTAATATTTAATTAATAATTGACTGATACATTTAATCAATAAGTACAGTAACTATCAAATTATTAACTCATTATATGCAGCTTAAATAGCGCAGTGAATAATTGTCAAATATTCTAGCAAGAAATTAGGAAATTAGGAAAACCTAATTTATTCTAATAAAGCACATTTAGCAAGTTACTTTGACTTTAAATGCTGCGTACACATTTGGGCTATTTAATATTAATACTACTACTATGAGTAGGGGCTAATGTAATGTTGTCCTGTATTCTATCCAAGTTGAAAAAGTGTGCATAATCTGACTAATTTACTTTCACATAGGGTAGATAATTGTTCCACTGTCACATCATCAACTGCCCCTTTTATGATTTATGATGCAGGCCTGTAGTTGACTTTCATTGTTTGAAACTAAATTACTTATGCCAGTTATAGCTGTAATCTACAATGAAGCTCTCCAATGTTGCATCAAGAGACATAGAAAGTTTGTGTGGATGAAGAAATTGAAAGCCAGCTGCCTGTTTGATTATTCTAATACCTGAACCAGTTTTACAGAGGGTCCTTTGTGTTTCAAATTAAAAATGATTTCAGACAATGATCTTAATTTGTTGAGTCACCAAGTTGCCCTTGTAAGAGATTTAGGGTTAAGGTAAATTGTTTAAACTGTCAGCAGGTATTTGCCTTGATTTAAATATTAAATATAAATATACATTTGAATTAATATTATGTTCTAGAAAGGGGTCTGCAAGAAGTTTTGGCATTGCCAAAGCCAGTGATTTGTTGCTTAGCAGCCCTGATTGTGTATCTTAAGGATTTTAATCTCCATACAGTTCTCTCCTTAACCAGGTAAGGAAATTAATGTTTATATGTTAATTTATTTAACTGCAGGTAGGGTGGGAAGAGTTACTTCTTTGTTTCGGATAAGTGTGAAATGTAATTGTAACTTTTTGGTAATCAAAAAAATTAAATATTGGTCGTTAACATAATTAGTCATCAGCATCTCCTAGATGCATTGTGGACATAAATGATGTTACAGTGCATTGCCACTTGGCATTTGGCATGACTGTTAGCATTCAGGATATAGTTGCAGCCTATATTCATTAAAAAGATTTTAATTATCTATGTTCACCCATGAATCCATACTGATGAATTAAATCCTTTACCTTCATAGACAATGCAAGAAATGGTATTCTTTGTGGATGGGATGAGAAATTAGATTTATTTAGTTATAAAATATTATTAAATATTTTTTGCCAGACAGAATGCAGGAAACATTACCTTTACTATGGCTGTGCGTTGTAGTTTTATTTGTAGAAGTTCAGTGTTACTATATCGAGTCTCAAGACTTAAAATTATTTATTAGCCTGTTTTTAGGTTTATTTTTCATATAAAATCAGATCTATTTTTAGACTTATTTGGCATTAAACTTATATCTTTTAGGCTTATTTTACCCTAAATTCACTTCTTTTATTAAGAAATTATATCATTTTCAGACTTGTTTTGCATCTGAAATCACATTTTATGCTTGAAGAAAGTCTTTCATTAAGTTGTGGTTTTAAACTGTTTAACTCTCTTCAAATTCCAACATCACATTTTATTCAAGAAAAAGGATTTCACTAGCCCATGGCTTATTGAGTAATTCTTAAGATATATTTCATCTGCAGAACTTACACAAAATCATGATTAAGTACTTGGCATTTTTAATTTTCATTCATATTTAAATGAGAGACACTTTTGGTTTATGCGTATTTCAGGTGAGAACAGGTAGGGTCAGGTGGAGGTTTTGTGGAATGGGTAGGGGCAGAATTAAGGGCTAGCCGTATTTTACACCTGGTAATGGGTTTATTCAATTTTTATTCTTGGATTTATTTTAATTTTAGATGATTTTATAGTATTTTGTTTTACTTTGTTCTCTTTATTATTTAATTATTTTCCTAATCATTAGTATCACTATTATTATCATTATTATTACTGTCATGATTACTATCTTCATTATTCTTGATATTTTGTTGTATAATAAATTTTCCTTTACCTCTTACATCTGTTGTTAGTCAGTTTTATTTTAGCTTGACTTTATAGTTTATAGTGATTTTTTAAAATTATTATTTATAATTTATTAAATTAATTCAATTGTAATTCAAGTGGAATTGGTAAAATTCTCACTCTTCTTAGTTAAAAGTAGAGTGATACTCATTCAAAAGCCTAACATCTTCATTTAATTGAATTCCCCTCCTTTGTCTAACAATGATTATTATTATAGTCTTATGTGCTGTGTGTGTAGCAATTATCGACTTCTTTAGCCTACTCCAACACTCTTGCCAGTGCTGTTGGGGGTGGGTGGGTGGTGGTGGTATAAGTATCCCTGGCTTAGTTGCTGGAATGTTTTTTTTTTTAGAAAGTCGGCTAACTGTTTTCTTATCGTATTGTTGTACGTTTTTTAATAACATATTCAACAGTTAGGAGAACCTTACAGGTATAAGTACTTGTTGGTATTGTGTAAATTTGCTGCCTAGTCATAGTTTGGATATTTGGGATTGTTTCTGCCAAGTCATAGTTTGGATATTTGGGATTGTTTCTGCCAAGTCATAGTTTGGATATTTGGGATTGTTTCTGCCTAGTTCCATCAAAAGAAGTTGTAGTATATTTCATCCAATCGATCTATAAATAGGCACTACCTTTTGCTAGTTCTGAGTACATGTAATTGTTTTGCCAAATTTTATCCTTTTTTTTTTAAGAGGTGTAATTAATTAGTTTAATTAGTTTATATAATTTATTTTTTTTTAAATGACCATGAATTTCTCTACCAAACCATGTAAGTAATTTTTTTTTACTTCTGTGCAGTAACATGCATCAGTTTTCAGTTAGGGCTAAATTTCTCCACCTGTCCTCAGCCAGTTTAAGGAACCTTGAGATTTTCCGGAACTCAACAAATGGTACAGAGTATGGGTCTCTGTTCTGGCTGCTAAATAACACCTCCACAAGATTTGGAGCAAGATTGTTGCAGTCCTGGCTGGCACAGCCACTGAGAGATATTGGGTAGGCAGTAGGCAGATGTTTTATGTTTGGATTGGAAATGTAGCAGTTTCTATAATGCAGAGTTTCTTTAAACATTATAATGAAGTTTCTAAAGTTATAATATTCTTTATAAAAACTTTAACTGTATTATAAAGTTGTAATTGAGTTTGTGAGTATTGTACGTCAAAATCAAGGTGATTAAAATATTGTACTTTCTTCAGTAGGTAACTTTCGGTCTCTGCCCATTGGCTAGTTCGTTATTTGTAAACCTTAAACTATTGGATTGCAAAAATTACTCATCCACTCTGGACTAGTTTGGATTACATCAGCAAGTTCTAGCATATTCTTTACCTGAGTTGTTATTTTAACTCTGGGTACTTACAAAAATATCATCATGCACAGTATCTGAAGGTCATGTCATGTTGACATCTAACAAACTATATAATAATTAAGTTTAAAATTAGGGACAGGCACATTTACTCTGCCACAGGCAGATGTGACAGAAATAATGTACCTTCTTATCTGAACCATTTTGAATGATTTCCAGAAATTATTTAATTATTGTTAGCATTGTCTATTAAATTTATTGTTTAAAAACAAAATCTGTGATGGTACAGTGCTGAATGGTTACAAGAAATAAGAGTGAGGCTGCGGAAATTATCTGGTCAATTTCAAAATGTGACAATTAACAGGATTCACTTCACATTTTCATTTAAACTATTTTGTACTGTTTTTTTTTTTTTCTGCAGGGAAATTGTGGAAAGGCAAGATGCAGTGCAAGAACTTTGTAGGGAGGCATATCCTGGATTGAAGAAACTTCGAGAAACTTTAGCAAAGTGCCCAGACCTCGAGAAAGGCTTGTGTTCCATCTTCCATAAAAAAGTGGGTGAACACTTAATGTCAGTCACTCTGAATACAGTAATAATAACAATAATAAATATTTATTTGTTCTGATTTTTCAATGAGCTTTGAGTACTTGCAGTTATATCCTCAAAGCTCAGCTTTCATTAGCTAGGTAGTGGGTGAGGATCAATTTAAAAAAATATCTTACTGAGATTGGGCTTGAACTCTCAACCTGCATGTGAAGTTTGCATTTTTACCTCATAACCACCATTGGAATTTATACTTTTATTATATTAGCCTTTTCTGTTCCTTTCATTCATGTATGTTTTATTAATTTCTATTATTGATTAGTTAGTCCTCCTGGTATAATTTTTTTTATATTGATTTCTTTATGGATAATTACAGTCACCTGTATTATGAGCATTTCTTTCTCGCACTCTCAAAATGTTATTCAGTCTAGGTTAATCAAGGAAATGTTGAAATATTAAATTTCAAAATTTTTTTTTTATTTATTTAACTTTATAATTTTTTATTTTTATTATTTCTCTTTTATTTATTTGCATATATATATATTAAATTTAAAATCTATGTAATTTTACTAATTTTTTTTTGTGGGTACACTTGGAAAGATTCATAACTTTTTCATTTTCAAATTATTTTAAAGCAATGTGTAACTCTTTTGTTTATGTTCTAGGTAAGAAATACCTTATGTCAATTTTTTTTACATTATGAATTTTTAATGATGTTTGAAATAGTACGTACTTTTATTCGTTATAATCTAAACAAGATATTTTAAAACTAGCAAGTGATATTGCTTTCTTTTATATCAAAGGAACTTATATTACAAATTTGAAGATACTCTTTGCTTGAAATAATTTGACTGCCATTGTTTCTATTTATTTATGATCATTAATTATATATTTTCTCATCATGTAATTTTAGTAAGGCTTGTTTTGCTCTGGGGTCTAAGTTAATTATTTAGTTCATTTAATTTTTTCTTCTGGTGCTATTAAAGCTAACTTTTAATTTTTCTTGTGTGTATTGTATGTTCATTCTTTATTTAATTTGGATTCTTGAGTTACTGATTAGTTGAGAGATTTCATTGATTTTTATTTTTAATTTCAATATTTATTTAATTCCAGAGTTCACCAGCTGAGTTTGTTTCTGTAACAAAAGCACTTACCAAGATTTGTCATGAGGCCCACCTTCTTCAAGGGACAGAACTGCCAATGTTGCAGTCAGCACTTTTAAAGAAAATTCTGGTGGATTTACCAGACCTGCTGGAGGACATGCAATATTTTTCTGATGCCATTAGTGAGAAAGCTGCAAGGTGTGCATCATACAAGTTTAATTTTCCCCTATTTTCTACAGGTTGTTATAGCAATGAACTTATTGACAGTGTTTTGTCTGCCAGAGTTGCTATAAAACCAGTAATGCTGCTGAGGTTCACTGACTAGGACCATTCTTTGGCATCGTAGTTATGCTGCTAAAATCAGTCTATCTATCTATCTTGCCTTTGCTGTTAAAGGGTGCTAGCATGAATCTGCATAATAATATCAAATAACTCATTACTTATACATATTACTAGAATTGAAAGTTAATCACTGCATGCACTTATACAGTCAGTTTTGCCTGACACTTTAATTAATAAAAATGCTAGGTTGGCAGTATAGAGTAGTTTTTACATTCAAAATACAGAATGTTTGATTGGAAGTAATTTTAAAAACATAGGGTATCTAACCCTCGGGTCATAACATGTCATTTTGTCCCCAAACTGCATTTTAAAATTATATACATTTAATAAAAAAGAGAACAAGTATACAGTATTAGAATTGTCTTTAGTTAGAATGAATCTATATGTTATATAATAATTTGCATATCATATGTATATTTTTTTAACCAAGGCAATTCACTTTAGATCTACTGATTGTTATGGCTTTTACACATGCTGCCTGAGAACCAGTCCACAATAATGTGACCCTTTGTCTAAAACATGTTGGACATCCCTGTTCTAAACAGAATATTTATTTTGGAAAATGTCTTGTTTTTTAATAGACGACATTCCTACATTTTAGAATGTGCACTTAGAATTGGTTTATAGAGGCACTTAAAAAATATATCTTTCTCCAATTCTTATTTTAATTGATTTAATGTTCAAGAGTTGATATGAATTCTGGAATTATTTTCTCCAATAGGGAAAATGACAAGCCAAACCTGTTTCTGAATGATTCAAGATATCCAGAAATAGCAGAGGTAAAAGGGCAGATAAAAGCTGTCATGCAGGAAATGAAAGACTATCTAAAGGAAATTCGTGCTGTGTTACGCCAGCCTTCACTGAACTATGTGACAGTTTTGCAGACTGAGGTTTGACATTATTTTTAATATTGTCACATTAGAATCTGAGATTTCCATTTTATTTAATTCTGACCACTCACTAGTTGAGACTGACTACCTGCATTGCTGAGATGTATTTATTCTCTTCAAACAAAATTTAGAAATTTATAAAAAATAAATTTAAATCAACGGTAACAAAATGAGGGAGCTAGAGAATTTACTCATTAAAACTAAATTTCTTATTAAGTACACTATAAACAAAAGCATCAATAATTATATGTATATAATAGGTATATTCATGTTGGTACTATGCAGAGTCCTGTTACACATTGTTTTCATATATTCTGTTAATATTATTATGTTTTTAAAGTTTAAAAGCATCAGTAAGAATTTATAATAATAGCAGGAACACTAATGACATATTATAAAACACTGATTATGTGATTGACAGCAGCAACTCATCCATAACTGACCTCGTGAGCACAAGAACTGAAATACAGGACATCTTTCATTTACTCTTAAACTAAGAGTAAAACTGGTGATGATCAATAATCAAAAGACCACAGTAATCAGTTCTCAAAAGACTATTCCTTCTCTAATCGCATGGGTATGCTTGGTACAAGTAACACTCATAAATACCAGTGTTTGAAGTACTGATATACACTGCAGCTGCTCAAAATAATTTTTTTGTTAAAACAGAATGAATATCATGGTGTGGTCAGATTATTATTTCATTATCTGCAATAGTTTCATTAAAATATTTTCCTTTTTGTTAAAATAAAAAATATTGCATTAACATATTAATAACAATGAAATGGGTAAAACAGTTTGTTATAAGCAATTTTTAATCCATATCTCTTTTCCTTAAATGTTCTTTAATAAATAATTCTCTCTTTTATTTATTAAAAATAATAAAGAAATGAAGTTTAACTCTGTAACTGATGCACGACAAATAAAGTTTGTGCACTGTCATGGACAGGAGGAGTCGTGTTGCGAAAATTGCAGAATGTCACACTGTTTAGGTTTTAGTTTTTTTCTAAAAAATGATTAAGTCAGAAACACAGTGAGTAGAGATCAAACATAACCTCTTGTTTTATTTCTTCTAATACAGTTTTTGGTGGAAGTAAAAAATATACATCTTCAGACTGTCCCATCAGACTGGACTAAAATCAGCAGGTATGAGAGAGAAAGACTAGTACATGAATTTAAAGTATATTTAAATATTTTACAATACTCATTATGTTTCACCATTTTGTTTATTGAGATAGGGACACTATTTTCTCACAGGTCTCTCTTATCATTTTCATGTTTTATTGTGTTTTAGGTCTTCATTCTTGGCTGAATAGTTTAATTTTATTTTTTTTCTTATGAAGTTAGTTTTTTTTTAATAAAACTTTATATTTTTTTATGAAGTAAGGTTGTTTTATTCATAAAATTTTAATATTTTAATTATTTATTTTTAAGAAGTAAGGTTATTTTGTTCACAGAAATTTACATCTGTGTGTTCCTTTGTAAAGAAAAGCTGACTGTAAAACAATGTACCATATTCTAACTGTACCATAATGAATTTGAAATTGGTAGGACCCAGAAAGATTGTTCTGGGTTATCCTTATTTGTTTTTATTGTACTTTTGATCTCTCATCTACATGCAGCACAAAAGCAGTGAGCCGATTTCATCCAACATTTGTGGTCAGCAAGTACAAACGTCTTAGTCAGTTGAGAGAGCAGTTGATGATAAAAGTGACAGAAGCCTGGCAAAAGTTTCTAAAGTATGAATATATGTTAATCTAGTTTATGTTTTAAATATAGTTATCATATAATGGATTCCACTTTCTCCAGGCATTTCTTTCAGTAATGTTTTAAAATCCAAAATACTCCAGCATTCATTTTTTAAAATGTTCTTATGTTGCTAATTCAATAATTGAATTTAAGAGAATAATTTGTCATGTAAACTAAGAATCCAAAATATAAATGTTTATCTATCTTACCATTCTTACTTTTTAACCAGCATTTCCTTTTTTTTGTTTGCAATATTGAACAGCTTTTATATTACTTGCTGTTAAAGATTCCAGTTACATTTGCAGGAGTCATAATTTAAAAGTAGTTTGTTCTTTAAGTACAGACATCTAGTGTATTAATATATAATACATAAAATATATATAATATTTTAATATTGATATGTCTTTAGGTAATCAGATACAAAATGATTAGCATGTGACTTTGGTACTAATTATATGCATAAGGATTAGTGATTAATATAACTTTAAGGTATTAATTATAAGCTTATAGATGATTAGTGATTCTTTAAGTATGGGACCATTTTGCTTTTGTGATAGATCAGCAATTTTTTGTACACCAGGGAATTTTCTGAAGGATTTTTGAGGTACAAGAAGGCTGTCCAGCTGCTTGCCTCCCTTGATGTGCTCATGTCTCTGTCAAAGATTGCCTTGCAAGATGGATATTGCAGGTAATGACTTTAGAAATTCAGTAGAAAATAAATAAAAGTTTTATTCTGATTTACACTTATGTTTAATAATATATAATAAAAGAAGTCGTTGCGTCTTTACAATAATCATATATAGAATGCACATGGTCTTTATACAAACTGCATAATATAGCTAAATATGATGTAAGAAAACATTAAACTAGTTTTTACAATGCTCTATAAAGTATGTGCCAGTTTAGAAAGGAGATGTGTATGTAGAGCAAGGGCAAAAACGCCACAATGAGCATTATGCTAGTATGAGATTTCCTTGAACACGAGTCTCACACTCAGTGCACAAGACAAGCTGAACCTTAGTCGCACAATCCATACAAGTGTATCAGATGTTCCTTGATTGCGTTTTTTCATTTATTTCTTGGTGTGTAATTACCCTCATAAATAATGAGTAATAGTGGCAGTACTCTTCAGTTTCAACGTACTGGCTATTCAAGGAAATGTCAGGAAAATGTAGACATGGAAATGTGTATAAGCACAGAAAATTTTTAACTTGGCATGAATGCTTCGAAACCTGTTGCTGTTGTGGTCGCCTTGTTAGTATAGGATATTTCTGCATTCAGTATGCAAAAAATGCAAGTTGCTTTTGATAATTTTGGGACATTGGATGATTATAATCAGCAGAATGGCTATCTTTCTAAGCTTCTTAACCAGTAAATTATCATTTCTCGCATGCACATGCACACTAAAGAAAACTTATTATCAAAATAGAATTTAAAAAGTTAATAGAGCCATGTAGATCGTTTAGGGGATGAAAAGTCTTATTCTTTCATATGTCCGAGTATTTTCTCAGGAGAAAAAGATATTTTATTACACATCTGTTTTCTGAGATTGCATATTACTTTTATGTTTATTAACTCAGAAAGGATAATATAATTCATAGGTCAGCTTTATCAGTAAGGATCATTTACTTATGTCATACATTGCATTGACAGACCGCAGCTGATGGAGGATGAAATGATGATAGATGTTGAGGCAGGACGCCATCCCGTCATTACTGCAATGTTGGGAGAACGAGAACAATATGTGCCCAACAATACACACCTGAATGTGAGTGTGCCTAGTAATCTCCCCTTGTACAAATGCAACACTCACAGTAAGCATTTGTTTAAAATTTTATTACTAATAATCATATAGAACTTTAACATCGATGTTTTGTACCAAATACTACACAGTGCAATTTAATTTAAAAAATACAAATAAACAGTGTATAAAAAAAGGAATGTTTATTTTTTTTTAAACTTGAGTTTCAATAAAATTTTGCTTGTCATTTAGAAGTTTAGAAAATTACAGATAAAAGTAACTAGTCTGTAGCAAGCCACATGCATGCTCTAGAGTGTTAGGTCAAGTAATGTGATGTGAATCTAGAAAATAGCTGGTAGTAGTATTTTCTTTTGCTTTTCTTTTTATAGGCAGATGGTCAGCGTGTTATGATTGTCACTGGACCCAACATGGGTGGGAAAAGTTCCTATATACGCCAGGTAGCACTGATAGCCATCATGGCTCAGATAGGATCTTTTGTACCTGCCAATTCTGCTCGTTTGGGCATCCTGGATGCCATTTACACAAGGTATAACACTATTTTCCAGAAATTTATCATCTGGTGAAAGAGTGCATATTGTAAATATCAAATTTTTAAGATGGCACTTTAAAAATTAAAAAATCAGGTTTTGTTTAGTAAGAAATCAGCATAGAAAAAATGTTTGCTTTGATAAAGTTTAAAGTATTGATTTAGTATAATTGACTATGTATAAAACAGATTTTATGATTTCCAGTCAGAACATCCACACACACACCATGCACAAATCAGGGTCAGCATTTTAATATTAAAACTATATATATAAAAATAAAAATAAGAAATGAAAAACTGCAGCATAAATGGGCATTATTGCTAAAACAATTTTGTTAGGACCCTTAGGAATGAAATAGGCATAAGAGATAAATTTTGGTCATTGCATTTGTCCTGTCTTTTTTCATTCAAAGATCATAGTGTCTAAATGAAAAACAAGATGCTGTTCCAGTTTTGGAGATAATTAGACTTTATTTTGTTAGATTTATAGTATATTTCTTTTCAATATAAATAGTAATATTTTATGTCTGTTGGTTAACTCTTTTCCATTTACAAGTTTTATTTAAGTTTTCCCTACATATCATCCAGTGAGCTCTCTTATTTGTGGATGCTTTGTTGACATTCAATAGGATGGGAGCAGAAGACGAAATTTTTAAAGGGCGTAGTACTTTCATGTTTGAACTCCAGGAAGCTTCAGACATTCTTTCATCATGTACCGAACATTCTCTAGTCATAATGGATGAGCTGGGCCGAGGAACCAGCACCCATGATGGAGTGGCTATAGCACTTGCCACTCTCCATCATTTCATCACACAGGTCAGTGTTCAGTCTGCTCATTGTTTATTTGATGAATCAAACATATTTCACATTTTAGCTTTCCAGTCTTTCCTAAACATTAAATGTTTCATGAACAGTCACTGTTCAGTCTGATCATTGTTTATTTGATGAATCAAATATATTTCACATTTCAGCTTTTCAGTCTTTTCTATACATTAAATGTTTCATGAACTATCAGTGTCTTCATCTTTTCTCTGTAAAGTCTTTCTTTCAGTTTTTTTATTTATTTTTTTTATTTGCAGATTTTATTTTTATAAATGGGTAGTTATTTTATATAAAAAAATAAACAAAAAAGTAAATTTTCCTGAATGCTTAACCTGATGTAAAGATACTTCAGGAATTGACATATACAAAATAACTTCAGCATATTCTTTCATGAATGGCTAAATTAACAAAGAAAATTAAACATCTGCTCAGACAACCTGTAAGTATGATAAATCAAAACTTTATTAATTTTGTGTGTTCTTACAACCTTATTTCCACAATATTATTATAGCCATATGCAGCAATCCATCTATCAAAATCATAAACTGTGTACAAATGTTTATTTTATTAGTAATTTTACATATTATTAAAACAGAAAAAAACCCTAGTGTGTATGTACAAATATGTACCCTGTACACATTTGTTAAAGACTGGATGACTTGAAATTCACATGCTTTGGGATATATATATACACACACAAGATAATTGGAGCCATTTGTGATGGTCCCTTTTAGTATAATAATATTGCACTTAATAACATGGATTAAATCTAATTATTTTATATGTTAAAATCTACAAGAGGGCCTAATACTCACATAAAAATATAGGAAAAGATAAAAATTTTGATGTCATAGGAGTTTGGAATACATGAGAAGCACATGTTTCTGATGAAAACTTAGAAAGTAGGGTTGAGACATATTTTACTAGAAAAAATATTTTAAAATGAGCAATATAATTATCTCATTACAATGAATATATTTTCATTATTAACTTAATCCGGATATGTATTTATTTAAAATGGGGTACAAAACTTACTTTGTCACGTGGAAACCTTTTTAACAAAATTATCAGCCATCATAAAAGCAGCTCTATTTTTCTCAAGTAAACATAAAACAGGCAGTTATTATGTTGTGAAGATAATATTAAAAATAAACAAAGTATTTATTTAAATATAACAAGTTTTCTTTTTATATCTAATAAGTCTAATTGTAATTTTATAATTTTAATGTAATTCAATGGTTTTTCTACCTTTACTAGCTCAGGTAAGGCACTTAGGCACTCTTGTCTAATTCTAATCAATAAGTCATCATTTATTATTATTTTTGAGTATTATTAATTTTTGCAGACCAAGTGTTTGACACTGTTTGTGACTCACTACCCTCTGTTGGCTGAGTTCCAGAAACAGTTTCCTCAAACAGTTGGCAATTATCACATGGCGTTCCTTTTGTACAATGGTAAGTTTCATTGCAGCAGTCATTGTAGGGATATGCTACACAACATATGCTTTTATTTTTTTCATTGATAAATAGTTAAAATAATATTTATTAATTCTATTTGATCTCATAACTTTTCTTTTTCTAGTTTGAACTTTCCACAAATCTTTGCTAATAATAAAATTCTATAAGGTTAATTAATTTAAGAACTTAATTTTTCCCTTAAGAAGAATCTGTGTTATTTGTTTTTTTTCTTTAAATGTTAACAACTCATAATAAGTTCTAAATTACCATGTGAAAAAAGCGATAATAATGATTCGGCCAGTGTAATAATTCTACTTATTTTATAATTAATTAATGTAATTAATGAAAATGATTTTTTTTAAACTGATGCTTTGATTATAACTCTTTATATCTTGGAAAAGATCTTTAAAAATTCATTTTTTCCTTTTTTTCCCCCTGAAGTCACTTGATGCTTAATGAGTGAAAACTTTCCAATATTCATATATTCTTTTAATGACTCCAAGTGAGCTTAGGTCTCTTGAGGTCAGTTACATACGTTTTGTGTTTGACATCATTTCTTTCCTTAGATTATTTGTTCTACTAATTATATTTTTAATTCTGCATGCAAATTATTTTTTTTTATAAAGTCAATAACTCTGATACATCAGTATATTATTTTTAACTATAATTTAATTTAGCTGGTCAAGCTTATTGAGGAAAAATAAGCAGAATTGTTTTGACATAAATAGGTCATGGCAAAAATGAAAGTAGCACAAAAACCGAGGCAAATGATGCAGAACCACAAGCTGATAGCACAGAGGAAGTGTTTACATTTCTGTATCAGCTGACAGAAGGTGCAGCTAAGAAGAGTTATGGATTAAATGTGGCTCGACTTGCTCAAATCCCAGATGATATTTTACATGCTGGAACAAATATGTCACATCAGCTAGAAGAGAGAATACTGCAGCGAAGGTACAAAACATTTGTTTACAGTGCGAACATTTTTCTTGCATCTTTAAAAAATTAAATGAATGTTCACATACTTGAACACAACTATTTTCCTAAAGTTGCTTAATTTGTAATAGATAAATACGGGCTTTTATCTGTCAGTTTTAATAATATTGTACTTGGCATTTGATTAGTCTTTCTGAAGCATTTTTATCTTCTTGTCTTTATTGAACATTCCCTTCAACATTTTACTTTATATTCAGCAGCAGGCAACCATACAATTGCTTTCAATGTCTGCTGGATAAATATAAGATTTGTATTTATACATTGATTTACATAGTATTCTTTTATTGTACAAGAATTCTAGGTCTTTGTTTCAGAATAAAGGGATTTTTATACCCTTAATTAGTGGAGGACAGTAAGTGTCCATCATCTTTAGAATCATTTACTATTTAAAAAACAAAAATGAAATGAGATAATTTTGCCAATCTCTTGTATTTTATAATGTTTCAGATTGCTTTTTATTTTCCTTTTTATAAAAGAAATATATACACTTAAAATTATTATGCTTTTGTTTCCTGCTCTTTTCTGTCACTCATGATTGTGATTTGTTGCTTTTTTAAGGATCATGCATGAAAAAGAAATGCCATATTTTTTCAATTGTAATTTTATTTTAAATATTCAACATTTCATATTCCTCATGTGATATGCTCCTTTGTGTTTTCTAAGTTGCTTGTTTCTTTCCACAGGATTGAAAGAGAGGGATTTGTGTCCCTTTATCATGCATCAGAAGATAAAGTAAAAGAAGTTTTAAATTCCCTTCTGGCTCAGAAAATTTTATGATATGACATTCTGCATGGAAGTTATCCAGGGACACAACAGCCGTTGAGAAAAACTGAATAATATATATTCTTTTCAAGGGTAGATGGATGGATGTGTTTGGTCTTTTAGCTTGATGGACAAATAAAATTAATAAAATATAAGTGATATAATTTAAAAATTAATCAAGAGTTTCAAAATAAAATCTTGTGGCTGTGTGATGTTTGCATTGGCAAATCAGATATGAACAAGCTGTCTTCTTTACCCCTAAGAGTGAGTGCTTTGAGATTAAATTTAATATAATCCTGCATTTATGCTGCCATGGATGCATGACGAGCAAAGTATTTCAAGTTCTTCACAAGGGAATTAAAAATGACATGTTTTACTTGAAATTTTCTCTAGTCCTTAGTGTTTTGTTTTTCCTCTGGTTTTTTTCTCCAGTCCTTAGTGTTTTGTTTTTCCTCTGGTATTTTGATTAACAGAGTGTGTGTGTGGAACTAGAAAATCTAGATTTTACAGTCTCTAGAATAGTTTGACTAACAGACATTTTATTATTCCTATCTATGCATATTCTTTATTTGACAATAAGTATGTTACTATACTAAGTAATGGTGCCTCAAACCTGCATTAAGTGCAAATATTTATCATGTAAATGGTAACAGAAAAATAAATGTATTTTTGTTTCATGCACTTGTGACTGAACATTTTGTATTCTACAAATGTTGTCCATATGTATTGTTCACATTTCAAGATGGTGTCTTTCTAATGCATCTGAAAACTATAACAAAACATTTTCTGCTTTCAATAAATATTAGCTGAAAGAGTATCTTACAGTAACTAATTAACACTCATTCATCCAATATGTGGTTCACCCCCAGCTGATCCCAACTAATGGTCATCTATAGAATTAATTAAGATATTGAGAAATATAACCAATTCAATAATAGGAATAACTAAAATTGCTATTAAATTCATTTAACTTGTAAATATTATTTTGAGATATTGAGAAATATAACCAATTCAATAATAGGAATAACTAAAATTGCTATTAAATTCATTTAACTTGTAAATATTATTATAACATTGCTATAATCCTCGCTGTCTCCTATTAGTGTCTGCATATATGACAAGACCTTCACAAGCGCCTGAGATACAGACTCAACTGCAAATCAAAGATGGCAGTGATAGACCATGGATGATGTAACTATACGGTGTCGTATCCCGACCTCATTCATGAACATTCAACTTTCCACAGGCCTGATAGCAGCCCTGGAATGTCCTTTGGCTTACGGAATTACATCTCTGGGTGGACTGTATAATCTCCAAACCTCGGAACCCAGCTAGACAAAAAATAACATTCCTTCTGTAATCTATCATAATTATGTTCTAACCTTGCAGTGGCAACAGCTAGAATTTATAATTTGGTTTTACAATATCACTGTCCAAAAATCAATAATAACTTCAATATAAATCCCACGATATTCAGACATTACATCAATAAGTGTTAGCATGCTAGCTAACTGCACCATCAAAGAATTATCCTCACATTATAGATTACAACTCTACCAGTTGTCATACAAAGACAACAGATATATAAATTATTTCCAAATAATCAAAACAATTTATGGTCATTGAATGTCCAGTTAAGACTCCCCATTTCCATGTATATGTACTACCAACTTCCTCTGCATAATCACTTGTCAGGCCTAAAACGGCATATGTTGTAATTTGCAGGATTACAATCCTTACAGTAATACACACTATACATTAAGTATACATGTATAAGGATTGTCCATATAGCAAGTCATACTTTGGAGAACATCCTTGTCACAATCTCAGAATCTCACAAATACTCCACCCTATTTTAACAATCTAAGAAGAGTGGAGGAAGAAGAAAATACTAAGTGCACTTTGTACTACACTTAAGTTGTCGCACTGCCACATTCTGTGTAATATGGAAATGAAAAGGAAGCATTGATGGCTTTTCCCATGCATAAGTGGTCCATTTATGGCATTTTGCCAAAGGGGTATAGAGAAAATGGAATCCAAGACAACCAGTAAAAAATAATGACAAAATCAATCTATGATACAGATGTATGCCAGACATTTGTGGTTACATTAGTGTTTATTATTGTTGGTTGCACATAAATTAATTAAAATCTAGGATAATACGATATTCGAGTGACTCGACAAGCCCCCAAGTGAGTATCTCTCGTTAAAATAAAACCCAGACAATACCTACATTACAAGATGAATTTTACAAGTTAAAATGATAAGGAATGGCCTGAAAATGAGTGAAAGATTAATAAAAGTACTTCTAAAAAAAAAACCAGATAACAAGTCAATCAAAAATACACATCAATTACAATTTTAAATCTCTATCTCAGAGGTTATCTTCCAGCCCTAAAAGTTTGTTTTTCTTTCTGCAAATTCTCCCACAAAGTTTATCATTTAGCTTCAGTGTTTATTCTCAGGAAGCAACAGTTCTCTTGAAGTACTAGTATAAATAGAACACACACTCCATGGCACTAATGTTCAGGGTAGCACTTAACTTTTACACCCCTCAGTTGACATTTGCCTTCAAGCCACATGTCATGAAGATTCTTCTCTTATAGTCACAACCAAAAAAGGAACTTTAGACCGGGAAACTGGATCAAGAAAGTTGCAAACAGACCAAACCAGAGTCCAGAAACCAACTGAAGAAAATAACGAAGACCAAAGGAGAAGAATAAAAGAAAACCCTACAACCAAGGAATGCAGTATTAAATATTTTGCAACAATTAATTGACTGTGAACATGTATCAGAGCCAACCCTCTGAGTGACATAGTTTACTAACTGGAAAAGAATTTTAATTAAAATATACATAGTGTTCTGTCTAATATTATTATAATTTAGAATAGTCATATCATACATAAAAGAAAAAGGTTTTAAAATTATTATACTCACACACATTACTTAAGCAAATATATCTATAGTTTTTGCTAAAACAGGATAAAAGAAATGATCAATGATTCCTGTATTTTCAACTTTTTGTTGATACTCTCTGGGGATTTTCTCACTACTGGAGGTCAGGGTCAAATCTATATATCTATAAATAATTTACTTTCACTATTTCCATTTGCCCTATGACGGACTCCAAATGAAAAACATCTTACTGGTTTTACCTGTAACTTGATTAAATTTACATGTATGCACCCTTTGGCTTTTATAACAGTACATCTTGTATTGTTTGAATTTTATATTTTAATATATATGAATGTAACTGAGCTAAATTAATTGCCCTAACTCCGGAGAGACTGACAATTACAATGTTTTGCAAGAACTTAACTGAAATTATTCCATAATGAAAATTATATATGGAACAACATTTAAAATATCCTTTAAGTGCAAATATGGCACTGTGCATAATATATCAAAATAAAGCCCATTTTTTAGTACAAATTCATGTGTCCAAAAATGTAATAAAAATTTCATATAGAACTTATTTTCCCTTTATCTCTCATATGCTAGGTTTTCATACCACTCACTCATGGTCCTGTTAATAATATTTTTCAAGAAATTTCCAATTACAGACAAGATCTGTTGGAAATCTGTAACAAACCCCTTTACCCACCATGCCTTTCCAACTCTTGAGTCATTGATAATTAATTGTCTGCCTCTCTTCTAGGATGGTCACTGAAGTTTGATGAACTCACATAAAGTCCCCCAAATATCTGTTTTGTTTCCTCTACATTTACAGGTCATCCATCAGTATACAGAAAATCAAGAATTTTCATCACACACTCTTCTCTTTCCATACCTCTCCCAGGTGTGACTTTTCATCAAATATTTTCAGTAACTGCAAGCGTTCATTACAAAAAGTATTTTCATAATTAATTATTTTTAGTGTTTATATTACTACACATCACATCTGTGTGTCAGTTTTAAACACTTTACTTATAGACTTAATAAATCAGCATAATCTAGCAATGCCAGGCTCAAATCAGTAATACATTTATATAGTGTTCACTGCTTCAAACCACATTAGTAAAAATTATTTTTTTTTCAATAAATCATGAATGAATATTAAAATATAAATTTGAAAATGTAATGCTAAAAAAAGTGAATAATTCTTATAATGTTGCTAAGCACTGATGTAATGGATGCAATGTGTTTTGTTTGTAAGGATGGTGGCATCATATTACATTTGATCAGTTGCACTTTTTCACATTAGTGTAATTCTCTTTTACTGTTTTAGTTTTACTCATTTGCAATTATTCATATGGAACAATATACATATTCATATATCTATGGTTTGTTTAATTTGCATGTACATTACACACTTCTTGCTCTTACTCCTTCTATCTCCCTACCCTTAATAAAATATTTGTAACACGCTCATACACTCCAGTGAACAATACCAGTGGATGACCCCTACTTCTCTAGTAAAATTATGTAAACATTTACTTCAATAATTACAACAAGTGCCCTAAGCCATTATTTAGATTGCAATTACCATCTGAATATTTGGTATAATAATTAATAGATAAAACAGAGTTTGTAACTAAAATAAGCGCCCTTCTGTGCATTCATTACTAAACTAACAAAAGTAAACATGTTTGCAAACTCACTGTGGCTCTCGGTGACTGAAATTCAAACTTTTTGTTCGGAATTTAACTGGGCCATCAATTAGACTAAAGTTTTAGACAAAATTTAATTAACATCATTTAAAAAAACACACACACTTAAATAATTCAGCTTTTACAAACCATATTCAGTTGCTTACAACTACATGTATTAATATAGGGGAAGCTACTCCTATTTATAAATATTTCAATGACGTCAGTCGTCAAGGGAATATTAAAAATGGACGCTCAACCACGGCATAATGCTCCGGAAGGGATGGAGCCATATGATCTTGGTGGTAAAAACGACCTCGGAGCTCTCAGTAAAGAGCAACAAGAAAAATTAAACAAGTTTAAGGTGTGTTATTAGATTTTGATATTTGAAACGTCATACGTTGTGCATTCTCAGATCACATTATGCAAGGAATGAAATAATTAAGAAATATATTTCACAGATTTGTTAAGGTTTTTAAATTGATTAACAATTTTTTAAAAAATCATTTAGAAATATATTTTCACTTTCAGATTCAAACTCGACTTGAGAACGAGAAATATTTAAGACAACATCCAGAAGTTGAGTGCATTTTAGCTGGATTTCTTGGGTGAGTTTTTTCATTGGTTGTTGGGTTGTCATAAACACTACTTACACTTACAATTCACAAAACCTTCGTTGTTAATAACTCTTTAAAGATTCAACATTTTACTACTTTATGTCATGACCTTTTCTAAAATATGCAACATTTTAAAGTTATTGTTTTGTAAAGTACAAAAATTAGTAATATAAATTGGAAGCTTGATAAAATAATTTAAACGCTGGCAGTAGAGTAGATAAATATTCTACTAACAAAGTAACAGGGACATAATCAAACAACACTTTATAAATGAAATTTGCTGACGGATAGTGACCCCTCTTTATCAAGGTATGGGTGGCTGTGTTTTTGGCAGGTATTTTTTTATTTTATCATTTTGATTTCCTTTGTTCTCATCTTTAAATTCTTGAAATCTATAAAATTAAAATCAGACATTTGATCATTGATGTCAAAGATTTTATTACATTACAACAATTACAAAAATAATTACATTCATTATATAACATTTATTATTTTACAAATAATAACTGCCAGAAGCACACAAAATTATAATTAGATTGGTACAAAGAGTTAAAATAAAAAGAAATAGAACTATGTTTTGACATTTAATTAATGCCAATCCTTGGAAGTTGGATACTTATCAGTTGTTGTTGGTTAATGCAAGTAAATTTCATTTAAATCATTTTATTTTACCTATACTTAGAATCCAAAGCTATTGTTATTGATTTATTCTAAAAATGTATACAAATTTTGCAATTTAAAAAAGTGTTTCGAGAAAAGCATGAAATATTTTTTTAAAATTATACATTTATTGTTTTCTAATAATAAACTGTCAGAAACACAGAGAGAGAGAGAGAGAGAGAGAGAGAGAGAGAGAGAGAGAGAGAGTACAGTAAATTGATCTGTACCAAATACTACCATCCTGCATATAGCATGATTGTAACAGAAATGACCTAATCTCTGAAAAATACTATTTTTGGTATTATTAAATATTAAAATTGCAACAAAATAATGTTCTATAGCATGTGTGGTCAAAGGTAAGGAATAGTCTAAAGTAGAAATGACTTTTTTTTCTAACAATGTAACATGGCAATAGTACCTTCCTTTTAATCTACCTCCCTTTCTTTGTACCAAAAAAATATTATTTAAATTACATACTAAGTTTTTGTTCATGATATTGCCAATAGTAATTTTGTGCATGATATTGCAAGTAGTAATGATAGATCCACAAACTGTTAGCGGGGGAGGTTGAATCTTGTTTACCTTAAGAATCAAAATGTATTTCCTCATTATATTTTTTTTAATGGATAGTGTGTATATTTTGTATTGTTGTAGTATTATAATGATATACAATATTATTTACCATTTATTTCCTTCCATTTTTTTATTATTTTTTTTTATATTTTATTTTTTTTTATTATATTTTTTATATTTTTATTATTTTTTTACTATTTTTTTTATTATATTTTTTATATTTTTATTATTATTTTTTTTAATTAAAAATTCATTTTCTTTTTTTTCATGACAGGATACTTAAGGATATAAATAATAAACAATCAATAACATTAATGTAGTTTGTTATAACCCAACCTTCATTATATAATCTTATTTTAATTTTCTTGTTTTCATTTTCTTAGAGATGCTTTGATGAAAAGGCCAGAAGACATTAGAGAGTTTGCTGCTGGTATGAAAAGTTATTTTTAATTTTTTAATTATACAAGTGCTCAGACTTCATCACTTAGATCCAGATAGTTTGATATGGAGCAAAGTGATTGAATAAATTGTAAATATAGCTGTGATTATTAATAAGACAATATTTGTGGTTTCTGTTTTATTTTTACAATGTATGTTTTGTCTGTTCCTTTCATTTTATCACTTTTATTTCTATCTATATTTACTTTATTTCCATTAAGTTATGTATTAGCTGCTTAAATGTTACTATTTATTAGTATTACATTTGTTTTATTACCATGTTGTTTGTGCAAATTGTTTTCATCTCTTACATTTAATAATTAAAATATTCCTTATAATTAACAGCTTGTTTTTTACTTCTCTTGTCTATTCTATTTTTGTTGTTTGTACAACTTTTTCTCTTTCCATCTCATTTACTTTATTTTTATGTCATTTTGCAATTTTTTATATTATTACTCTTACTTTATTACATTATATTATCATTGCTTTTATTCATTTTATAAAATTTACATTTTTTTCTAGTTTCATTTAGTTATGTTTGTTTTTGTCCATTACATTTATTATATTACTATTGATTTTATTCACTGCAAAATTGACATTTATTTTATTGCAATTATTTCATTTTTCTTCACCACTATTGAGTTTCTAACTAGTGAAATAATCCATTCTAATATAATTGATGTTATATGTTACAGAATATTTCACTAGTACTGACTTGCCATCCAAAGTTCAGAAACAGCTAGAAGAAAGACGGGCTCTTCTAAAACAGAACCACATTCTTCAGAATATCTGATTACTGTGATCTATATAAAGAGGCATTATGTTTTTAACCACACTTTGTCAGTTTATTTCTCTAAATCTAAAACTGAAACATTCATTAAAAAGACTATTTTAGAATCTGTTGCAATGCATTAAATTCAGTGGATTAGTTGGGTAGTATTTAAATTAAAATAATATCATCTGTGTTAATTTTTCTTAATCAGAACATTTTTAACCTGAATTTTAAAAATTATTTTAAACTGAATGCTTTTGAAGAAAATTCAAATATATACTTTTCATTTGGAATTAAACTGAATGCGTTTGAAGAAAATTCAAATATTTACTACTCCTAACTTAATTGGAGTCAGTTTGAACAAAGGGCATTTTAATGATAGTTGTTTTTTTTTTTTTCGTAAATGCTAACGCTAACATAAATTAGTGTCTTAAAATTGAAATTTTAATTGGAGTACAAATTTAATTGTATAGATTGCTGCTAATTTTAATTTTGTATTAATTTAAATTCTACATTTGTTAACATTTTATCAGGTACTTTTTGTTCTTTGTGGATTTTAGTTACAAAGATAAGCATGTATTGTAACTCCAGCATAAAGGTAAAGGTCTTACTTGTAGTCCAAATATTGATGAATTTCATATTTTATTATCGTTGATGGCCATCATTCAATCAGACATACTGATCTCTTGCTTCTACTTCCGATTGTATTCAGAGATATGTATATGAAACAGAAGTGTTCAAAATTAATGTATTCATCATTTTCAAGGGTGTGTAATAGTTTAATCTTTTAAGATTTATATATTGAATTCTCTACTTATTTTTCGAACACAAACTATGGCACAAAACTAATATTGATATAGAGTACAACTAGTCATCATATAAAATATTAAATATAAGTAAGCGATATACTTTAATTTAATCCGTACTTTACAAGTACCCATCTTTAGATAGCAGGCTTGTAAACAAATAATGACTGTTTATTTCAAGAATTTCTTTGACAGAAACTTTGCATGCAGTCTTTAACTTCTGATTGTACATCTCCTGTATAACAGAAATAGTGATCATAGTAATAATCACCATCAAGTAATAATGGCAACAAATACCATCTCAATAAATGAAAACATGGATGTCACAAGTCAGATGGCAAGAGTTATCTGTACTTAAATAATAAAACCTGTTTACAACATACATAGACATATTTATATTTATACAACTGCTTTGTTTCTTAAAATAACCTTGAGTGCTTTATTTTGTGTGTATGTATTCCAAACCGTCCGTTTTGCATAAATATATTTTTATTGTGTTATTGACATGTTGGAATGTTGGAATTATGGCAAATAATGACATGACATATTTGCATAATGTATTTTCAGAAACCTTGGACAATAGTCACATCGTTATTTAACTCAACATCTCTGATTTTAATTTGAGTTTAATAATTCTCAGTATGATTTCAGTTTAGAAATTGGTTTTAATGTGATATTTTTCATTATTTGTACTATTGGTTATTGTGTATTGCATGTATTTGTTAAAAACAGCAGACCACACTCCTTGTATAAGGTGCTTCTCACAATTATTAATTGAATTTATTTGGTTGCATTCGTTCCAATCCAGCTTTCAGTTAACTCATTAGAAATGTAATTACAGTTTTGCTATTTATAAGCTGTTCAAAGCCAAGTCATACTTCATGATTTTATTTTTAATTTTTAAAACATTACAAAAAAATCACACAGTATGCAGTCTGTAACCTTTCTAGATTTGATTTTGAACAAATGAACATTTACATTAAAGATGTGCGAGGTGTGTGTGGATGCATCTGTAAATAGTCCACTTAACATGCAATACAGATAAAAAGTGATTAACTATGTTATTGTCATCTGCATGTTCATAACTCATTTTGAGTTCCGATGTAGCTGAATTGTTGTGCTTTATTACATTCAGTGAACAAGTAAAAAGTTACTGTGGTATTTTTAATTGTCTTCTGTACAAATGTTATGAATCTCTGTTTTATAGGATGTAGAAAACAACAGTTTAGAACACTGAATGTTGTTTTGATTTATTTTCTTTAATAAATCTCACTATTTTGTTCTTGTTATTGTGTTTCTTTTCAAATTTTTGTTTATTAAATATATTTATATTTTATTTTGTAAAAATATATATTCATATCCTTGTAAATCTCTATCATGAAATGCAAAATATCTTTGCCATTGTATAAATATGAATGGAATAAATCATAATTTTCAAATAATAAGCACATAAATATAATTTTTGTGTCTGATTACTCCCCTTTGATAGTGTGGGTGGGGGAGGAATGTATAGTAAAAATTTGAGATTCTAATTTTAATTAATTAGAAAAAAAAACATGGCTTGTGCTAGTAAGAAAGCGAAGTTGTAAAAATCATTTATTCAGCAATGATTGGACACTTAAATATTTATTTATTTCACCGACTATGCCCAGTTCGAAACCAATGTGCTTGCTATGCAACGAATGTGTGTCAGCAGTGAAGGAATACAACATGAAACATGCAGATTTCAGAAAATCGTATCCGGAAGGTTCCATTGCTAGAAAATCAGTTATTCACAGAAGTAAAATATGATAGAATGTTTATATCTCTTTGCTAGTGGGGTTCATAATCTTTATTTTTTTGCACTTTTTCAGTGGTGTGAACATTTAGTTTAATTTCTCTTACTGATCCATTTTTTTTTAATTGTAATTTAATTTTGTTTCTGGGTGAAGTTGAGAGAGATATGATTCTCACTCTTTCTTTCTCACATTTACAAGCACACACACACAAACACACCCTCCAAATATGGCCTTTTTTAATGGTGCGAATTAAGAGAGATGTATTGTTTTACCTATCTGCATTTATATGTAACAATTCTTTACACACACACACACACACACATACACACACACAACCAATCAAAAGCTGAAAAAAGACTGATTTTCCTTATGCAAAGTATTTTACTAGTATACCAGTCTCGCGCTATTATATGTTCCTTGCATGAGACACACCCACACAAATATGCACAACCAAAAGCTGATAAACACTGATTTTTCTTGTGCAAAGTATTTTACTATCATACCAGTCAGTCTAAGACAAAATAGCAGTTTGTTGTATGTCCCTTGACAAATACAATATAAGCAATAACAAAACAATAAATTCATAAAGACGTGAGAAGTAATACTGATACGTTTTAAAAGGTGAAATAAACTGAACTTCAATAATACTGATCTGGTGTATGTGTGTATTAAATATCATGTCTAATAAAAGATGAAACATGGACATACTGTCAATAAAATATTTAAATTAGTGAGAAATAAGAAAAAGAAATCAATTATAACTACAGTAAAATATGAAAATTAAAAAATAAGCAATTTATGTTCATTTTTGAAACAACTGAAAGTAAGATAAAGCAATTTAACGGAAGGTAACATAAAACAATTTAACTGACCAGTCCTTTGAATAAGAATGAGATAAAACCGGCCCAAAACATTGGGGGGTGATCTACATACTTCTATGAAAGGAGTACAGAGACCATTAAAGTCAGGGTACACTCAAAGTAACAATACATTCGATGGTATGCAATAAATGTTGCTAGGGGCAAATTAATTCTATAAAAATTAACCCATCATCAAATTAATTTAATTAATGATATGCACAAAACAAGTATAGCTAATGGCTACCCACTGAAATCAGTTAAATAATGATAAAACAATTAACTGTATTTAAAAAAACAACACTACCAACTACTGTACTACTCATTAAAAATATTTATTTATGTACTTTGCGGTTAATCTCAGTATGCACGACGAACCAGATAATGCTGGAAATTATTATCGGTGACAAATGAATTCTGAGCCGAATGAATGGACTCCATCACTAAGTAAGAGAGCACAGGAAACCACGTTAATTAATTGGTCTACATAAATTAAGTTCATTAATAATTTCCTTAAGAAATAAAGTCAGCACAGCAAAATATATGTGGTTTCAAGGAGTTACCCCCCTTTGATTCAAGCAACTACTTATTACATTGATTTATTTTAAATCAGGTGGTCGTGACAACCAAATTCAGTGAATGGGCTGAGCTGAATTTTGTGGGCATTACGTGACGACAATTACGGTATGCTGTATTCGAAGTCATTTATTTATTTATGTGTGTATTTTAAAATGACAGTAGCGACTTCGAGCGGCGAAGAGACTGCCGTTCGGAAACCCAATCTGGATGGATGATAAAGTGTCCTGATACCAGGGGCGTAGTACTCTGCAACAAGGATATTCAACAAATAAATTTAACTTTACAAATTTACTGTCGAAAGCAATGATCAAGGAATCTAAGAGAGAATATAATTCATAAATGGATGAATGAAAATGACTGCGTGTTTTTATTCACAAACTACTAAAATATCTGCAGTCTGAAACAGAAGGTAATTTTTCTTTCATATTGTGAGAAGATAATGAAATGTGTAAATTAGTGATAGTTTTCATGTACATTTTGTTTTAAACAGCAGAAAATTAATAATATGCACATGCGCTCCAGTACGAAAGATGATTAACTGAGAATGTGATGGGCATTTTTTTTTATTTACAAACATGTAAATCTGTAAAATTAAAGAACAGGAGATAAAAACAAAACTGTATTTTGCGTATTTCTGAATCAACTTTATTGGACCCATCCTTGCTCCATTTCGTTTATGAAGAAGAGTGTCGATAATAATTGTTTACTAATACTATGAATGGTCTGATACCTTGTGCGAATGCATGCACACATACACGCGCACGAATGCACGCACTCACGCACTCACGCGCGCGCGCACACACACACACACACACACACACACACACACACACACACACACACACACACACACAAATACTTACAAAATTAAAATTCTACTATCACGAAAGGGCATTAACATGTTCGCGTTATATTTAAAGCGGGTATCGAAACATCATTTGACTCGAATGCTATTCTCGGTTTCAAAACAGAATGAAGAATTTCACACGTAAAATAACTAAATAATCTAATAAATAATAATCATTTATTATTAGATCAATAGTAAAACAAACTTTAAGCTTTGAAAACAAAAATCCATGCAGACCCAATACACAAAGCAAAACTAAAAACTACCGACCCCCCCCCCAGGAAATCTCTATCTAACCAATAAACACTATAGCTAATGCATTGGCGGGGGGGGGGGGGGAGGCCGATAAAAAGGGGAGAAGGGCGGTGGCCCCAGGCGGCACTTTCAAGGAGGCAGCAATCTGGGCATTTATTGATAAGAGTGTCGTGTATATCATTAATAATGCAAATGTAGGTGGGGTGGATGATTAATTTTGATAGTTGGCCCTGGGCGGCACTTTTCTTCGCTATTCCAGTGAGCCAATCAAATAAACAAAATTTTAAATAATAGTCAAACTTCCAAACGCACACATGGAAAATTTCCTCTTTAAATTAAAAATCAGAGAAAGTGACATTCGAAAGAAAGACAGAAATTCAGAGGAAAAAAGAGACAAACAGCCACATAAATTTTAACAAAGGAATGCCTAGTGAAGCACAGAGGTCGGGAAGGTGTGTGTGGGGGGGGGGGAGGAGAGAGGCGGACGAAGAATCGCTAACGACTCAGAGAAAATGTTCAACAAAGAAACTTCACGTCTTAAGAAAAGCGCAAGCAACCAGTGGCGACACAGAGGATGGGGAAGGGAGCTTTGAGGAAGAAGACTTTAACTTGCCTCCCCATAATCTCCATCACCCTCTCCGACCCCTCCCCTCCTGAAGTCAATTCCAGATAAACGGACAATCCAAGTAAACGCAGCGTGCTTGCCATGCAGGCCTTAAGGATTGAGTGACAAGCACACGGCACACTGCGTTAAAGCCTGCATGACAAGTACACGGCGGCCTGCATGACAGGCACACGGCACACCGCGTTAAGGCCTGCATGACAAGTACACGGCACGCTGCGTTAAGGCCTGCATGACAAGTAGGCCTACACGGCACACTGCGTTAAGGCCTGCATGGCAAGTACACGGCACACTGCGGTAAGGCCTGCATGACAAGTACACGGCACTCTGCGTTAAGGCATTATACTGTGCGCGTGTCATGCAGGTCTTAACGCACTGTGTTTGAGTGTGCTTGCCTGGTAGGTGTTAACACAGTGAGTTTGCCTGGTACGCAGTTTCCAGATATGTCCCCCTTTCAACCAGGCTGCCACCTAAGTCCCTCCTCTGCAGGAATTCTGCAGCCGCCACCACTATTACTAGCAACCGAAGAGAGACTACAATGTTTAAAGTGACGTGTGTATGTGTGTGTTCTGTGCGTGTGTGTATAGGTATGTGCGTGAGCTGGTTGTGTATATGTGTGTGCGCGCGTGCTGGGTGTGGCACTTACATAGAAAACGCTGTGCTTATGCACTTGTTCTTCACCCTTGGGCGCCCGCTGCACTTGGCGGTACGCTGGCCGGCTCTCACGCATACTGTAGGATGTGAATCCTTGGGAAAACCCTCGACTGTCAACAAATATATCTCATTATAATAATGATTTAATAATAATAATACTGAAAGAATTAATTATTAATAATTTGATTCCGCCCACTTTAACAAGACATGCACTTAGACACTGATGTTTCATGGTGTTCTAGTGAAAATGGGCTATTGGAACACTAGAAAAATATCGGAGGAAATGGACTAAAAAGGAAAATGTACATTGGCTGGTCTTGTTCTCGTAAATAGTAACTATTGGATAATAAAAATAAAAAAACTACTCATCCACCTAAAACTGGTTTCGATTACATCAGCAAGTCTAGCCCGTTCTTTACCTGAGTTGTTTACTTCCAACTTTGACACTTAAAAATATCAGCACAAGCAGTGCCTAAGGCCAGTTCACGTTGATATTTAACAATTTATATAACAATTAAGTTTAGAAATAGGAATAGGCAAATTTACTCCACCACAATATATATATATATGCAAGTTCATAGACATAATTCATCATAGTCATGAGAGTGGAGTTTTAGAGAAATAATTATAGTTAATGCACATAGCCTTTTCAATAATGGCTGCTGCCACTAGTTACGTGTCCACAATCATGCAGTTTGCAACAAGTCACTGTCTTTCTTATTTTGATGACCATCCCACCTACCACTTCTAGGTATGTTACAACATCACTTGGTATGTTCTAGAATCTTCGGGTGCACTACTCAAGTGCACAATGAGAAATGTTCAAAATAAGCTTCATAAATTCTCAAGGCTAAACTAAAATCTCAAGTTTTCACTTTATTGGCTCTCGAACCGAATTAACACGCATCATCTTACAGCAACACATTTACTGATAAGCTCAACAATAACATTAAACACACACACACCAACATGGTCTGGCAGAGTACAGTTGTCACTGTGATCTGAAGTGGATCAAATGCACCATACAAAGAAAGGTGAGATTTTCTCTGCAAAAGTCAAATTAAGTCAGTGCTAAGTTTCAGACATATTTCACCTCTAAGACTCCTTTCTCTCTTACAAACATTCTCAACTTAAAAGCCTGCAACAATATTCATTACCCTGATACACACAAATCATAAGAAATATAGCATCGATCAAAATTCACAAGTATAATGTACAATGTAATCAAATTAGTGAACATAGAAATAATTGTTTAATTACTCAAAGTATTCTCCAATTCAAATCATAGATCAATAGCAAACATGTATGAAATATTTATAAGTCTCCATTCTTTCTTTATCGGTCAGTAAACTTACCATATGATCATATTTTGAGTTGTGTTCAAATCAAAGAGATTAGAATATATAACTTCTTCAACAAAGTAACATTCATTCAATCCCCATTGGACGAATTTGTTATGAACAAGTGTGAGACTATTAGTCACAAAACTGTTGATCCAGATGGAACTGGTTAGGATTGTATCAGCAATTTCTAGCATATTCTCCACCTGAATTGTTTACTTCCAACTTTTACACTCACGTGCAATATAGACTAACTCATTTATTTGTAAAGATAAATCTGATATTTTGTTGTTTGTTGTTTAGTTTGGTGTTCATAGAAAGGATAAAGAAAGAAAGAGAAAGCATCATTCCTTATTATTTTGCTCTCCTTACTTTTTATTGTAAGTCGACTCGTCGAGGTCAAGGCCATTGGGTCGGTTTCTTGCTCTTTGCATGGCTTCAAAGCGGGCTAGTGCCGTGGCTTCTTGCATGTTTCGTGGAACTGCTCGCCTTGGCGACAAACCCCGGTTCATCACCACCGTCCGATCAGCTACCGTAGACTTGCCCAAATTCATTGTTTCTTAATGAAAATGTCAGGTAAATTTAAATATAATTAAAAAGTAATTCGAGTGAAAGAAATGCAACGATTTATTTATTTCCCGTTTTGTTTAGAGATTAATGGTTCCTGGTGAAAGGTAAAGAAAGCAGTATGATTGAACTCTGAACTCTACAAAGAATAGATTAAAAGCAAGCTCCTGGAACTGCTTACTTGGCTTTAATTATTCAAATCAGAGAGCAAGAGAAATATTCTAGCACTGACAAGTGTTCTTTAAATTAATATTTGTTATTTTTAATCACGTTTGAAATGTTCAGATACAACAGAGAAAATATGTGCTGATTTTAGCATTTTCTTTTGTTCAAGACTTGTAAATATCACCTCGCATAAACCCACTACCACTAGTACCGTTAGATTACAGATCGTCATTGTGTATGTACACTATCATTGTGTATATATTTTATCTCACTACGTTGACAGTGTGGCGTTTTGCTGGGTGATGGGCAAGATGTTAAGTCTCCACCACCCTGGGCCGCCCTTAACCTTAGGCCACCCCCCAAAAAACACACCTTCTGGCTGGCCACACGTGTTAGAAAGATGAAAGATAATGTAGAATAGAAGGGTGTTAGTTCTAGAAGATAGTTCGACCTCCCCCTCCCTGATACATACTGCCAAGATAGTAAGTAAATACAGGTGACAGACTACAACATGTCAGTGAGTCACACTAACACGATGGTTTATATATCAACAACAAATGTATTCAACAAGAAATAACATAAGACAGCATGGTTATATATGGCAAATAGTCCAACAGTTACAATTAGTGTTTTTTATATATATATATATATTACTAACTTCCTAATCATGACCATGTGGTCCTAAATCCTATGGCACTATAGTAGTTATTTGGTTTATTCGTATGAGCAAACTATAAGAGTTATAAGAGAACACTGGGTGGTTTTGAACTCTAGAGTACTTTGGTAGAGTTTGTCTACAACTTGACTGAAGCTGTTCAGCTTGTTGGTTTCATTGTCACTTAGGTTTGGTTCCTTGATGTGATGAATGGGGTCCTAGAGTCGTATATATTCGGTCGCTCACAACTGTGTCCCTGGCCCATCCCATTCTGGTGTTGCTACGTGGCTCAGTACTTATCAAAACCACATCCAGAATAAAGTGACACCCAAAATAAAGAGCTGATCTGCCAGTAAAATGAGCTAAGAAATTGTCCTCATATGTTCTCTGACATAACTCTTACTTAGATGGTCAACATACATTTAAATATCATAAGCGAACTATAACAATATAAATTATAGTTAATGTCAAGAGATAAATATGAGCATAATATTAGTTAGGCATGCAAAGCCACATAATATATACAGAGGATGATTTCCTTCTGTGGATAACTGGCGATAATTTTATTAGTATAATTATACTTTATTAACATTGGGAACCCAGATACATGTTGTCTTGGTGGTCAGCTGCATTGTTTAAAAATTACAGTGTGTTTCTGGTACATTCAGGTATGTTTCCAACCTGGGGATAAGGGTCAGCCTTTCTAGAAGGTAGGTTTCAATTAGTCTACTTTTAGAGGAGGGGTGGATGTGGGCTACATAAGCCATTATATGTTATGCTTTATTTAGTATGTGTGCAGACTGTCAGGGATTGAACATTTTGTTTTCGTGACACATGTACTAATGTGTATATACATGCTTCTGTCAGTGAGTGAATGATAGTCTCCTGTCAAGGTTATCTGTCTTTACTGACAGTGAGTGGATGATATCATCTGACAATGTGCCTGTCTCTACTGACCAATACTGAGTGAATCATGTCTCTACTGACTGCAGCAAATATGAGAAATATATTATGACACCCAGAACCAAGGAACCATAGCAAGGACAACACATTTCTCATTTAAGCATCGTATGCTTTTTGAACCAAATTTGCAATATAAATAAATAAATTCTTGTAATTACGAGGAGTAGAATAGTAAGTATTTAATTTTAATTTTACCGTAATCTGATGAGTTTTGCCAGAAGTATGAAGGTGGAGTTTCCTGCAACAGATAAGGAATTTCTAAGCCTTAACCAGTTTTAATTTTCCAGGAGTGGAACCTTATAATTATACTCTAGAACAGGGGTTCTTAACCTGGGGTCCACGGCCACAGGGGTGGTCCATGGGTGGGCTTCAGAGGGTCCGTGAAAGTCAAATAAAAATTTTAATTTATATTCACAATAAGTGCATTTTTCTAGGGAGGGGTCCATAGCTTTCATCAGATTTTCAAAAGGCTCCCTGACTCAGGTTACGAACCACTGCTCCAGAGTATAACAAAGGGATCCGTGACAAAAAAGGTTACGAACCACTGCTCTAGAGTATCAGTACAACAAAGGGGTCCGTCACTCAAAAAAGGTTACGAACCACGGCTCTAGAGTATCAGTACAATGTACATACATTTCTGTTCATCTTTACTCAATTAGGTTTTTTTTAAAAAAATGGGCGTTTCTTTAAAAGCCTCCACATTTATTAATTATTCAGTGTTCATTGCTTAGACATGTAGACTCTGAAAGTATTGCCGTTTCAGATCAAGCCTTTACAGTAAATTATTAATTGTTCAGTGCCCGTAAAATAGGTTACTGAAAACATTGGCACTTCAGGTCAAGTCTTTACCGTTAGTTATTAATTGTTCAGTGGGATTTGCTGGTGTAAATATGCTTACTAATCAAACCATTATCCCTTGTCGTCGTCAATGTGACGTATAGCGAACATACCCAGGGACCCATCTTCTCTGCAGTACATCTCAAAGGAATTTTTCATAGTCATTCCATGCAATATGGTGCCCATTGTTATGCAAGCGTTATGACGTTGTTAAGCAGTTCAGTGAACCACTGTATTTATGTACAGCAAAGCCTCAGATACACGATATGTCAAACACACGAATTAGGATTTGTTTCGAAAGTAATGTTGTGAATGCATACTCAAATGAGCCATTTAACCTGTTAAGCACTGCGCCCTGACCTAATTGAATACTGCAGCAGAATGATGCCAGTCTTTAAAGTCAGGCCTGTGTGTTTAGTATAGACAGAGAGAGTTATTATAGCATAGTGCAGATATGTAAAAACTGTTTCAAGCATTATAATTAAATAATACTAATCTTATGGACAGTTCCTTGTGTTCGATTGTAAGTCGATCACCATACTGACTATAGTGTCTACCATACTGACTATAGTGTCTGCCACACTGACTATAGTGTCTACCACACTGACTATCGTGTCTGCCACACTGACTAGTCTACCACACTGACTATAGTGTCTACCACACTGACTATAGTGTCTGCCACACTGACTATCGTGTCTGCCACACTGACTGTCCTGTCTTCCGCACCTACCATATTAACTATCACATGCCTGCTATACACTACACTATAGTGTACAGTACAATTGTAAGATATGATACAGTTTGAATGCTCCGAATTCAATGTGAGGTCAGGTCGAGTCACTTCAAGTTAATACATGTACAAGCATTGAGTCGATATGTTCACTTCTTTGTTTATTGAATTAAAAATTGTCGTTATTGGATTCTAGCTTTTTATTTTAAGCTGTACATTGAGTTTCACTCAGTCTTAGCTATAAATAGCTCGATTTAGATTTCAGGTTTACTGATACATATATGTACGAATCTTGAACTGTTGAGATCACACGCACATACACACACACAATTGTGTTAAGGATGGTTCAAAGTAGCACTAGCAAGCTTTTTGTTTGCATTTGTTTATTATATTACCCCTACTACTTAGCACTCTAACGTTTTATTTGTGTCTGCTACTTAGCACTCTAACGTTTTATTTGTGTCTGCTACTTAGCACTCTAACGTTTTATTTGTGTCTGCTACTTAGCACTCTAACGTTTTATTTGTGTCTGCTACTTAGCAATCTAACGTTTTATTTGTGTCTGCTACTTAGCACTCTAACGTTTTATTTGTGTCTGCTACTTAGCACTCTAACGTTTTATTTGTGTCTGCTACTTAGCACTCTAACGTTTTATATTGTGTCTGCTACTTAGCACTCTAACGTTTTATTTGTGTCTGCTACTTAGCACTCTAACGTTTTATTTGTGTCTGCTACTTAGCACTCTAACGTTTTATTTGTGTCTGCTACTTAGCACTCTAACGTTTTATTTGTGTCTGCTACTTAGCACTCTAACGTTTTATTTGTGTCTGCTACTTAGCACTCTAACGTTTTATTTGTGTCTGCTACTTAGCACTCTAACGTTTTATTTGTGTCTGCTACTTAGCACTCTAACGTTTTATTTGTGTCTGCTACTTAGCACTCTAACGTTTTATATTGTGTCTGCTACTTAGCACTCTAACGTTTTATATTGTGTCTGCTACTTAGCACTCTAAAGTTTTATTTGTGTCTGCTACTTAGCACTCTAACGTTTTATTTGTGTCTGCTACTTAGCACTCTAACGTTTTATATTGTGTCTGCTACTTAGCACTCTAACGTTTTATATTGTGTCTGCTACTTAGCACTCTAACGTTTTATATTGTGTCTGCTACTTAGCATTCTAACGTTTTATATTGTGTCTGCTACCAACACTGTATCTTTTTATAATATACCTGCTACTAACACTGTATCTTTTTATAATATACCTGCTACTTAATATTGCATCTTTTTATAATATGCATGCTACTTTATACTGTAACTCTTACATTATGCCTATACTGATAATGTTTTCTATTGTGATTGCTACTGAACATAATACAGTTCTTTTGAATTATGCATGTTATTATGTTACATTGTGCCTGCTTTAATCATAGTAGAAACAGACAGACAAACATATAGATAGCTAGACAGAGAGTGAGAGAGTGAGAGAGAGAGAGAGAGAGAGAGAGAGAGAGAGAGAGAGAGAGAGAGAGAGAGAGAGAGAGAGAGAGAGAGAGAGAGAGAGAGAGAGAGAGAGAGAGAGAAACGTACACATTATTGAAACTAATGAAAATTGATTTATATATATACACCTACCCACCTTCACACCCATCCACCCCACATACAGTCATTCAATTTCAACACAAATACAAATATTCTTTCGAACTACAACTGTTTGAAACGAAATCTTTAGATCTCTTAAATCACTAAAGGGAGGCATTTTCGGAAAACAAAATATTAATTGCTTGCAAATGTTTAAATTGTTGCGAATATGTGCGTTTAATTAAATTAACAACATATGTGGATATCTGTATGTATGTATAGTACTAAATATTTCCGGTCATACCAATTAATCAGATAGATAGATAGATAGAAGAAGCGACATTTAACTGTTATATTATGATCTGATCGCAACGGGCAATATAAATGTTTAGGTAAAAAAATCAAACCCTACCTCGTACTTTTCCTCACACACACTTGATAACCGCCCTGTTCAGAGAATATAACACTACTGTTGCACAAAAGCCACAGCAATCGTTTTCAGTAATAATCATAATCTGCCACCCGCTAATCTAACCGTGTTTCTTGAATGAACGCCAAATAAAAGAAACACGGAAACTAGCCAACCTCACTTCTGGTAACAATGTACGTAAAGTGGCTAGCAACACAAAATAAACACTGATTACGTTAATTGTTCACTGAGTGCGGTAACAAGGCCCCTTACAGGATCAAACCCACAAAGCAAAATAAAAAGAGGTTAACTGGAAACGATATCAAACAGAATGTCAGTTACAAACACAATAATATTTCTGACGGATTATAAACATATTGTTAATATTTAGTACTGCCTGCGTTACTTTTATTTAATTAATTAACTGGATTTTTTTTAAATTAAAAAAATTAGAAAGGACACGGATTTAAAATACAAAGTCGGGATTTAAAAAATGTTTAGTTTTAGTATTTCATATCATTGTACTCATTTTCTCTCATTTAAAAATAAAAATTTAACAAACATTTTTTCTTTCTAGAGAGTATGTATTTTGAGTTGCTTTATTTTATCCCCTTTTCAAAATAGTTTAATGAGAGGTTCAGCATATTATTTCAATATCAGAAATGATTTCAGTCGCACGCGCGCCACCATGTGTTATTATCTGATCATTAAGTGAATGTAATTCATGATCATACTCAGCACCAATTGAAGTGCGTTTTAGAACAATCCGTTATTTAGCATTAGATACCCCTTTAAAGATCAACGAACTTAAACCCCAGACTGTACGTCACCACGCGACAGACCCACAACTCTTTTCACACAATCAAGTCCCAGTTGCCGGCCCTGTCCTGCCCTGACAATCAAACTCAAGCTACCTTGTCCGTCATGCGTGGTGCTTTGCCTGTCGATCTCGAGAGTTAAGCGACATGCGTGTTAATTTTATAGAACAGGTGAGCTAATCGTGACCGTCTCCTGATATGTATTTATTTTTTATTTAATAATAATGAATACAGCCAGCTTGGAAAATGGTGTTGGCTGAACAAGCAAAGTATTCAAAGCATTTTTTAAAAATATTTTACTTTACGGCAATTGTGTATAGCAAAGAACAACGTGATAATGACGTCACTGAAATGAAATACGGAGATTAATTAGATTGAAATGTTTCACGCGTATTTGGCTACTTGTCGAGCGCCAAGAAAAGAAAAAGAAAGATAAAACGATAAAGGTTGTTCGCAGGACTTCAACTTTTTAATGTAGATCCAGATAAAAACTTAAATGGACTGTTCATTTATTTTGCGGCCTACTGATATTTGTAGGCTTTCCTTTTGATGTCAACGAAACATGTAAGGGAAAGAGGCGTCAGGAGAGAAGTGACAACATACATAAACGAAAATATTCCGTGTTTCAATAATATGCTGAAGAATGTTCAGTAGACATTAATTTTAATGCAAACGGAGTGTTCTAAGTTAGTATGTACGCACTTGACCTTGTTTTCGTTTGCTATTTTTACTTTTTTTAAAAAATGTTTTCATTTTCTTCTGCTCGTTATGGGCTTCATGTTTCCAAACAAACAGTATACATTTTGAAATGCTGTTCAAAGCTACATTAGTATGTCGATATTAAATATATCTGAACTATAAATATTTAACATAAAACAGTTTTTAATCTGAAGGAGACCATTTTCTATTGGTCTGTGTTTAAAGGATATTTATTAGTTTCACGTTTCCCATATACTCTCCGTTGTTACGATGCGAATGTGCTTTAGTCTTTCAGTGGCATTAATTTTTAAAACTAATTTATATTACAAGAAACGTGAACATTAATTTTTAAAACTAATTTATATTACAAGAAACGTGAACATTAATTTTTAAATCTAATTTATATTACAAGAAACGTGAACATTAATTTTTAAATCTAATTTATATTACAAGAAACGTGAACATTAATTTTTAAATCTAATTTATATTACAATAAACGTTAACATTAATTTGTAAAACTAATTTATATTATAATAAAGGTGAACATAATAGGTATGGAAGGGGAAAGGGGGAGAGAGAGTCGAAAGAATATAGAAAAGAGAAAAACATAAAGGGCAGAAAGAGGCAAAGAGAGATACGAAGATAGATGGGAAGGAGACAAGTCAGAAAAGAGACAGGTAAGATAAAAAGAAAGGAGAGAAAAACAGAAACGAAGGAGAGAGAGAGAGAGAGAGAGAGAGAGAGAGAGAGAGAGAGAGAGAGAGAGAGAGAGGGAGGGAGGGAGAGAGAGAGAAATATTTTTGGATGGAGTAAAGAGTAATAGGTAGAAAAGAAAAAAGTAAAGAAAAGAGATGAGAGTGGATGGCAAAGAAAGAGAGAGGAGAGAGAGAAGGAAGAAAGGGATAAAGGAGAGAAAAAGAGAACAGAGAAATATGAGAGAAGGAAGAATAAATAAAAGAAGAAAGAGGAGAAGAACGTGAAAAGAGAGACGAGAGAGAAATAGTGAAAGAGTAAAACTCGATAACTCAACAAGCGTTAGCATCAACACCAAAGCTTGCTTGCGTAAATATCGTTCTTGCTTAACGTCCACTTTCAATCATTCGTAGATTTCGAGAACAATTTCATTCTACAAATACACTTACAACATTGATGAATATAAGAAATGATTTGAATTTCATACATCGTCCACCTCGTTGTCGTAAGCGAACCCGAGAGACGTATGGGCACGTTTCCGGTTAGCTGGCTCAGGCCACTGGCTCCAATGCGGCGTTACTTCCGGTCGAGGTTCTGGCAAACCATTAAAAGAAACAGTATTGAAATTAAATAATTTTTGAGAGAGACATACGATCGCTTGCATTGGCCTCCTTATCGAGAGTTTTATTTAAGTTGAACTGATGAAGAAAAATATTAAGAGTACACACGTTTCTACATGAAGATTGAAGTGCATTTTCGCATTTACGGAATGTATTAATATATTTTCACACACACACACACACACACACACACACACACACACACACACACACACACACACACACACACACACACACACACACACACACACACACGCACACACACACATATTACAAGGCTAGCTTTGTAATGTATGGCCATGAATGTATTCGAATGCAATTGAAATTCGTAGTCAAGGACGCTCAGTAACTTTCCGTTATCTATTGCATTAGTTCATTGGACGGTAAGTATGTGTGTGTGTGTGTGTGTTTGTGTTTGGTGTAGTGTGTTCGTGCGTGCGTGTGTGTGTGTTCTTGGTGTGTGTGTGTGTGAGTGAGTGTGTGTGTGTGTGATTTTTCACACTTGAATATTGTCACTGCGCATGTAATTATAGACATTTCGAAATCGCTTTGTTCTTAGCTGAACCAAACACGGAGTCATGTGACCCATATCTCCCACACACGACGTCTAAACATTCACCTGCCTGACAAACTGTACTTTCAGCATTGAAACATTCACATTTTACAGTTAATTTGTTTCTCTCTCTCTCTCTCTCAATTAGTCACTCTCACTTTCTTTCTCTCTCTCTCTCTCTCTCTCTCTCTCAATTAGTCACTCTCACTCTCTCTCTCTCTCTCTCTCTCTCTCTCTCTCTCTCTCTCTCTCTCACACACACACACACACACACACATACATAAAGACATGCACAAGCGCCCCTCGACCACCAGCGCGAAAGCGGCGGAAGCCGGAAGCGCCCCCTACACTCAATCAATCCCTCGACCAAACATACACTCGTATTTATGTACACATAATGAACAAGTACAAACATACCACAAAAGCTGCCCAAATCATACACCCACATTCAAGTACATGTCCATCCTAAATCCAAAATGTAGTAATGCTTAATTTTCATAGATCTACAAGATAATTATTCTGGTAATTATTCGCGTTAGTGAATATCATTTGTTATAAATGGCAGATATCTTTTAGGCAGTTAAGAATTAAACATTTACACGTGGCATTCACTGAACAGTTTCAGTGGATAAAAGAATATCGATTATAACAGATAACAATCAAATTGTCTCAGGTTACGGAGTTATGTCTTTTTGGGTCGACCTAACCTAGAGGCTTATAAAATAGTGTCTGAGTCGACATAATAATGAATTTGGTTATAAATTGAAGTTGTTCTGAGTCGACTTAACCTAGTAGTAATGATTTAACCTAGATGTTACGAAGACATGCTGTATTGAATACATCTAATCTAGTTGTTATGAAGACATGTTGCGTTGAGTCAACCTAACCTAGTTCTTATAGGCATGACGTCATGTTGTACTGAATAGACTCATTTTAATGCCAATCAGACACACATCTCTGTTGCTGCAAGTCAGCTATAATATACTATAATATAATGTTATGTTATAACATGATATGATATGATATGACATGACATGACATGACATGGCATGGCATACACAACATAACATAACATAATATAAGCTGACAGGCCTCATATAATCATTTCATTTTGATGAGCAAACATTCAGTCCATCTCTTTAAGTCTTTCTTCCAGACTCTATTATTAACATTTGGTGTCAACTATTAAATTATCTTCCGCTAAAATCAAGTTATTTGTTGGTGTATCGTTCTCTCACTTCCCACTACCCCACCCAGGACTGCTATTCACATATATGATTTGTTTATATACTTCATTAACAACCTTTTAAATTCACTTACTTGAATTTGTCTGAAATCAGCGCAATCAATATCGTAAATTTGGTTTTGAATATATTTACTTGCATGACTTCCGTTTCTAATAAAGTTTAATGTCTTTATTGAGAAAGCATCAAATCCCTTAAAGACAACAGTCATCAAGTCAATGTTTTCCATGCATTAAAGTTAAAACATTGACCTATGCCTGGTTTCAGCTTTCTCGATTCTTGTTCAACGGGCTGCCATTTACAGGATCATTGTCCCTAAAACAGACTTTTTTGACTGATTAGTCTGCATTACAGGATCATTGTCCCTAAAACAGACTTTTTTGACTGATTAGTCTGCATTACAGGACCATTGTCCCTAAAACAGACTTTTTTGACTGATTAGTCTGCATTACAGGATCATTGTCCCTAAAACAGACTTTTTTGACTGATTAGTCTGCATTACAGGATCATTGTCCCTAAAACAGACATTTTTGACTGATTAGTCTGCATTACAGGATCAATGTCCCTAAAACAGACATTTTTGACTGATTAGTCTGCATTACAGGATCGTTGTCCCTGAAACAGACATTTTTGGACAGATTAGTCTACATTACAGGATCGTTGTCCCTAAAACAGACTTTTTGAGTAATTAGTCTGCATTAGAGAGTAGGTTGTAGTTTTTCCGATATTCTATTTCTCACGCACAAGTTAAATATTTGCGCATCCGAAAAACTGAGAAAGAGTGACGTCATGTCTGCCAATGTCCAATAAACTACTCCTAGGTTTTACGATTTAACTCGGGATGAAAAGTGGCAAAATAAGTGAAAGTTCAAGCATAATTTGCATTCTTCGTACAAATATGAATTGCCTGGCAGCACGATATAAGCATTTGTCTGTGTGGAAATTAACATTCTGAACAACGCCGAACCTTTAACGAATCCTACTTCGAACATACGATCAGATGAACGAATCACACATATCATATTATACAATAATATAATGGCCGAATATAACCATAGATGGAAACATGTGGGACTACACTACAATTACTAGACTATACTTTAATAATCAAACCAAATTTAAGTGGCTTAACATTTCACGACGGTGTAAAGAGACGTATGGGAAACGTTACAACTACTAGCAATGAAACCAAACTTAAGTATCTCACTAGGACATGATGGTAAACGTATGTTACAACTACTAGACTAGAATCTAGTCTAGAAACCAAACTTAAGTGGCAAACCATTTCAGGACATTGCTGGGAGAGATACGGATTGTGTGTTGACAGATAAGACAAACCAAGTGTGATCTCGATGAGCACTAGATGTTGGATATGAGGTCACTCACATTAACCTAAAGACCCAGTCTTGTAGCTGTGTTTGCACTCACATTAACCTAAAGACCCAGTCTTGTAGCTGTGTTTGCACTCACATTAACCTAAAGACCCAGTCTTGTAGATGTATTTGCACTCACATTAACCTAAAGACCCAGTCTTGTAGATGTGTTTGCACTCACATTAACCTAAAGACCCAGTCTTGTAGCTGTGTTTGCACTCACGTTAACCTAAAGACCCAGTCTTGTAGATGTGTTTGCACTCACGTTAACCTAAAGACCCAGTCTTGTAGATGTGTTTGCACTCACATTAACCTAAAGACCCAGTCTTGTAGATGTGTTTGCACTCACATTAACCTAAAGACCCAGTCTTGTAGATGTGTTTGCACTCACATTAACCTAAAGACCCAGTCTTGTAGATGTGTTTGAACTCACATTAACCTAAAGACCCAGTCTTGTAGCTGTGTTTGCACTCACGTTAACCTAAAGACCCAGTCTTGTAGCTGTGTTTGCACTCACGTTAACCTAAAGACCCAGTCTTGTAGATGTGTTTGCACTCACATTAACCTAAAGACCCAATCTTGTAGATGTGTTTGCACTCACATTAACCTAAAGACCCAGTCTTGTAGATGTGTTTGCACTCACATTAACCTAAAGACCCAGTCTTGTAGATGTGTTTGCACTCACATTAACCTAAGGACTCAGTCTTGAAACCTAGAGAAACATTTGTGTAGGCGTATCTGCAGTCTGTAAATCTTAGAGAATGTTCCCTAGAAATGTCTCACACATTGAAAATCTTCACTTGAACGAGTGCACTCACCAGAAACCTAGAGACACTATCTTGCAGAAGTGTTTGCACTCACCGAAACTTAGAGAATATGTACATTCAGAAGTGTCTGCACTCACCGAAACTTAGAGAATATGTACATTCAGAAGTGTCTGCACTCACCGAAACTTAGAGAATATGTACATTCAGAAGTGGCTGCACTCACCGAAACTTAGAGAATATGTACATTCAGAAGTGTCTGTACGCATAAAATAACTAACAAATAAATTTTGTGGAAATACATTCAAGTACTGTGACTGTAGAGTCAATTTAAAGACAGGACTCTGTGATCTGAAAAATAATATAAGATTTCATATTTTTAATTCTCTTATTATAAAAAATAATGTAGAATCTCTGCTTCTCTACCCGCTTATCACAAGAATCTTTGAGATCTTATTCTTAACATTCTAATGACACGAAAATATAATGATCTCTTACATTTTAATTCTTTTATCAAGAAAATCCAAGACATCTTATTTTTAAAAAACCCTCCCCTCCCCCCTAAGAAATGTAAAATATCTGATTCTTAACCATTGTATCACAGTATATACGATCTCTGATTCTTAACCCTCTCATTAACAAAATGAAAGAAAAACTCTCATTTGTAACCCTCTTACGAAAATCTCAGAATGCCTCTTATCGCAAAATCCCCCTAAACGTCTGACTCTAAATACTCTTATCATAAAAATGTAAGACATCTGATTGTTACCCTTTACACACATTTAAAGCAATGTCGTAGGACTTCCGATTATAAATGCAAATGTCACTATAGTCAGTTATTGGAACTTACTGCGATATACATATCCAAGTGTAGGGTCTTCGGGCAAGTATATTAGGAAATTGTCTTGGTTAAGTTGGAAGTCGGGACCGGGTAGTTCTGAAATCTCAGCTCTGACAACTGACAATGGAGGTCGAAGGAGAGATGTAGGATTGTATCGCCGTAGAGACAACTTTGAAGGCTGACAGTACATGGTTTGGGTCTGGCACAAGTTCGAGCAATGAAACACAAACTCAGGTAGCAAAACAAACAATGCTTGATACCCGTAATTATAAGAATTGATGAACGGGTATCCTTGAGTACGTTCGATTATAGTTTGTCTATAGTATGTCAAGTGATGACTTTGCCTTAAGCACAAGAACCGTTAGCCAGAGACTGCATCATATGAAGATATAAATTGACGTCTTCGCTTGGACACTTTCACTGTTGTTCTCTTTCCACGAATTTTAGTGTGTGTGCGCGCGAGCGCAATGGTATGCTCACTCAGAATGGAATGAACACGATGTTTTCACTTTGAACAACACTAGAGTTCTTTTCTGATGCCAGTTGCATACTGATTAAGCGCAAGTCCCGAGACTTGGTCTAGAACCGAGTCAGCAACAGAAAATTTTCAAAGACACTAGTTACGTCGCAAGCTTAGCAACACGACATAGATATGTCGGTTCTTCCACTTTCAGTCTTTCGCCCGGTCTACATTTGAAACCCGTTTCACTGCTGTTTAAAAATTCATTTGTATCAGAAGAATTGATTAAACACGAGTGATTTGTTACGACAATGAGACAATGTCATGTAGTACTGAGCACTGCTTTCCAGAAGAGTTAAAGTGCTTCAGACTTTCACTGGTTATGCTTGTAAGATCACGTTCACATTATGTTCTTCCTACCGCGCGTAATCTTAAGAGACGAGAGACCCAACAAATAGTTTCAGGACATTTCAATGTGTCTTCTACGTTCAAAAGTACCTGACTGCACTTTTTTTGCTTGGATTAAGTGACAGGTCGCTGTGTTGACGGGTGATCAACAAGACGATTAACCCTCCCTCCCTCCTTCTTTCTTTTCAAACCCGTGAATACAACGCTCCTCTTGCAAAACGCTGCGCGCGCGCGTGTGTGTGTGTGTGTGTGTGTGTGAGGGCGTGCGTGCGTGCGTGCGTGCGTGTGTGTGTGTGTGTGTGTGTGTGTGTGTGTGTGTGTGTGTGTGCGTGTGTGTGAAGAATCAGTGTAAGGGAATAGAAGTACAAGTACTTATGCAATCACGACCGTTCAGTTTAGTGTAATCAACCGGCTAAATGTATTCGTACTGACTACCTTGAGACGTTTCGTGACGTAATTGTATTTTTTCTTTCTTTTTGTGTTATGACTGACTAATGTCCACTTACTTAGCAAATTATTTTATTCTTGTCGATTTCAACGCTTTAAATCCCACTCCTGTTTCCCACCCCCACCTACCCCAGCCGTCTTCTCGATTTCCCTGGAAACCGCACACGAGTGACTGCTCTGAGTTCACATTGCACCCCGGTTACTTTTCTTTATCAGTAGGACACTTCTCTGTTGCTTAACGTTTAAAATATATTAGCAAGCCTTAGCTGGGTGCTTAACGAACATTGGAGGTAAGCTATTAAACAGCGGGTGTGTAGTTGCCTGAGTAGATTAGATTATAGAGCAGAGTTATCTACCCTTGAGCTTAAAGTGATTTTGTTTGTTGGTTCAACCTTTCGTTCTGTCCACAACGAGCAGGGAGAAAGTATACATGAACGGAAATGTCTCGTCATAGAGAGGATACTGCATTGTCATACGATTGATTTATGATGCTTATCAGATTTGTGACAGGGGAAAATACATGATTTCAGCTGATTTTGGGTGGTGATAAATTTTATCAGGTCAACGAACAACACGTACATAATAATCACCGAAAAGATTTATAACAAGAATTCTTTTGTACATATTGACTCTGAGCACCAAACATTATATGAGTAAAGAAGCTTTTATAATGGCAAAGTTCTGCACTTAAACCCAGTGTAGTATGGGGTGGGTGGGTGATGCTCTTTCTATCTCTCTCACGCACACAAATCTCTCTCTCTCTCTCTCTCTCTCTCTCTCTCCATCCATCCATCCATCCATCTATCTATCTATCCATCTATCTATCTATCTATCTATCTATCTATCTATCCATCCATCCATCCATCTATCTATCTATCTATCTATCTATCTATCTATCTATCTATCTATCTATCTATCTATCTATCTATTGTAAGCTTAGTCATGAGTACAATTACCATTTATTCATTTTATTAAAGTGTTCTAAGTCTGCGGACTATACAGCATAATTTCTTTCCTCTAGCAGCATTTATAGAATGATAATCTCTGTACAACATCTCATACCCATGACTTGACAAATTCTTTTAATCATTCCCGTTGATCGACATCATGGTTATCAAATACGTGTTATTAGCGACCCAATCAATATCTTGGGTTGGACTTTCAGTATACAGGCTATACAAATCTGTCACTGGTAATCGGTGAAAGCATCCCAGTCCTACAAACAACTGCACTGGTTAATCATGCTTCACTTAACCTACTTATACCAAAATTTTCTAACAAACTAATCACTACCACCAGCACTACACAGAACTAACTAATCACTACCATCTGCACAACACCTCGACATGCACCCTCTTCAGTCAAGTGAGAGGACGAACTTCTCACAGAAACTATCCAAGACCGAGAACTTCAAATGATAAGAACTTCAAGTTTTTTACTGCGACTGCTGTGAGGAAAGTATAGAACGATACTAAAAAGAAAAAGAATTTAATATAAGTGGGTTAACTGGATCGGCAGTCGAGTGTAGCAGAATACAAATAATGAAATCTAAATTCGTATTTGCCTGCTGATCTCTGTTAGTGTTATCCTGTGTGTGAAATTGTTCTACTATCGTCATATATAATAATACGTCATTACATAGGTGACACAATATCGTCCCTTTATAACTACAATCTAGATCTATAGCTACAACAAATTCAACTAAAAATATTACGTCATATCAGTAGTAGTCGACAAAGCCTGAAACAAAGGTTTTCCGCGTCCCGATGTAATTTAGGGCGGACTTCCGGCAGATTGTCAGAAAGTTGATCAGATATCTCAAAGCAAGGATTTGGGCTACAAATAGTAACAGCGAGGTAAGCAACAATAAAAATATTAGAAGTAATTAACTCATTTAGCAGTGAGTAAAGCAACATAAAATGAGTTTAATATTAAAAAAAATTACAAAAATGAGAACAAACAAAACAGTATTGCCGTGTGGAAATGGCTACTGACTTTACCAAGGTGGTATATACATAACACATGACAGTATTAATTACAGAATATGTAACTAAATTATGACTATTTAATTAATAATAGTTTGTATGAGAGATGGGGGGGGGGGGGCTAGAAAGCAAGAACACAACGTACGCGATTAATAATCAGAAATGATGGTGACTGAAATACACATTCTCCGCTAAATTAGAATATCAAAATAGTAGACAAACTGAACAGAGAACTTGCGTGTGATAAGTACTATCTACAGACTTTGTCATCGTATTAAGTTTACGTCATTTTGTCTTGCTCAACGAGTTCAAAATTGTTGCCCTCTTTGCTCTGATAGACTTAGGTTGCACGATTTATTCGTGTTACTCGAATGATGTAGCGAACGTGGTGGATGCTCATGTAACCCATACTTGGATACAGCTGAGTGTAATGAAATGAAAATGTATCCTTCTTTTAAATAAGGATAACATGCATATTGCTTAGATCATTTGGAGTGTAATGACATTTTAATGTACCATTCCTTAAAATGCAGCATATGATAAAAATACACAAAGTGTCATTTGTGTCTGTTCAATAAAGTGCGCAATGTGAATGCTAATGGATAGTAATGACATTGTTATTTATTGATTTATTTTAAAATAAAGAGTGTGATGTGGGTAGATAACTGATATTAATAGCACTGTAATCTATCAGAAATAAAGGTTGGGATGTAGACAGATAACATATAGTAGTGTCAATGAATTTATTCATTTACAAAATATCAGGAACAGGCAGAAAAGTGATTGTATTGACATTGTAATATACACGTGTATATTTCTTCAATAAATTAAGTGGTGTCCCTAATTTGATGGTAAAAATGTGTTTTAAGCATTTAAAAACAAGAACATAAGAGCAGATTGCACGGGATATATATATATATTACATAATTTATATATTTTGCTGATATGGTGACCTAGAATTTTTAAACAAAGCGTGTAATTTGGTCAGGTGTCATTTGATTTTGAATTTGTAAATAAAACAACTATTGTAATTATATTTAAAAGTGCTGGATTGCAGTTTAGAAATTTTAAACAAAACATGCTCATTAGTTACTCAGCTTGATTATCTAATGGTCACGTGGGTTTTGGATGTATACTTTGAGAATCAAATGATTCCATTGTGCGTCATCGTTTGGGAAAAGGGCTTAGGAGTTTTAGGCTGTTGTCAAAAATAACGTTCAACCACACACATTTGCGCATTCGGCCTTAGGGATAAAGTAGTCGAGCTTTCAACACCGAGAGATTACAGTGCGCACGTGTTAATGCGTGCACTAACACAAAAGCCGTTGAGAAATTTCGAACAGCTGGTGTGTTTGCCAATCTTCTAGGTTACCAGATAATTACTCCGGCAACCTCCTCGCTGACATGTGGGGTTACATTATAAATATGCAGGAGACCTTTGACCAGATAGGTTATTGTGCAAAACGTCTGGTCCTTGTACATGCGGCCAAACACGCTCTAGTCTAGATAGTGGAACTCGAGTTGGTCTTTCCGGGTTCCATTACTGTAGACCGTTGGGCATGTATATTCAAGCAGACAGGTGTTCAGCGAAATACATGGTCTTCGTCATGGAAACATCTAAATTATTATTACGTAATTTGACAATTATCTTATATCGTGGTGGGCTCATTTGTCTTTTGTAGAGCAAGGGTCCTCAAAAATAAAGCACGAGAATTAATATTGTTCTTGGTACACTTCAGATAATTTTATTGACATTTATTGTAGCAGCACGTGTTTGATAGTATTGATGCATATGGACGTGCTTTCGTTTCTGTACCTGCATGGTGTGAGTGTTTATATATGAACGCCGTTTTATACGTATATGTGTGTACATGCACGTGCAAAATGTATGAATGCCTAAAATGCCTGTGTTTACTTAAATACTGTCATATGATACGTGTCAGTGTGTGCGTATACATACAATTATGTTTACCAGATCTGTTCATGTGTGTGTTGGTGATAGTAAGGGAGAGCTCGAGGGTGCATTTTAGTTTATCATGTATATATTCACAACTTCCCGAAAGGAAACAAATTTCGAACAAAAATACGAATGCATGTCCATGTTGTACAAAGCCATTTTTTCACCTTCGAGATATGGAACATTGCGATGTCTTGGCTAATCATTTGCAAGTCATTGTAATAATGTAAGTGCAACAGAACAAAAAATACGAATAGTAGATGTGTGATTTGGAGACATTAGACTATCTTTGCACGCACGTCTGCAAAATGTGTTACATGGAAGACTTATGCAAAATGCTGTCCCTTAGTTTGAATGCTGCTGAAGATTGTCTGGCCATATGGGAAATTTATACTACATGCAGCTTTGAGGTAAAATGGTCATACCATCTCTGGCCAAGAGCTACAGTAATAAATTCTAGAGGGAATGTTTAGCATTCTTCAGATACTCGTGCATGCCGATAACTAATTCTAACTGGGTCACTTTGACCTAGATGTCAAATGAGCGAGAGAAAACTACAAAAACAGTATTTTTTCCTTGGACTGTCCAATATTTAGAAGTGGATAAAGTGTAAGAGTATTTTATTTTTGAAAAAAAAGTATTGCAGCCTGGGACTATTGACGCCATAGCCTGCTAACAAGCTCTGGTTTTCATCCAATTACTATGGCGTCTGATTTCATAATGTGATATGTACCAGACATTTAAGTTTAATTCCAACGATTGTCACAATTTCCTAATCAAATTAAAGAGTTAATCAATATTTTAATAATTATAATATTGGGAGATTGTTTATTCGTTTGCATTTTTTTCTGTTTTTGTTGAGTGCAAAGTGAGTATATGATATGAAATTACCCTCATTAAAAAAAATTAAAAATACATTAAAAATACAAATGTTCGAGTGAAATAAGCTACATAACATATTTGCTAGCGTTCCTTTCTAGATCATTTGACGAACAAGTCTTCATTCCTCACACAATTACCAGCGTCTTACATTAGCTGTCATTTTTGTTTTATTTCTACAGAAATGGCAACTAAACCCTTTGAATTCTTTTTATATCGAAAGAAACAGTGCTACAATAACAGTAATTTTCTATTACTGCAAAATTCTTTGTATTTCTCATAAAACGCATAATGAGAATTGCTGTAAAAATAAAACTCTTTACTTGAAGTGGAAAGTCGTTTATAATAAACATAATACCAACCTATATAATCAATCAAACAACTCTGTAAAATTCATACATTTTGCCATATCTTGAATCATTTAATTTTCTTTTCATTTTTTAAATCTGAGAAGCAGTTTTTACTAGGTACAATGTGTTCTTAACGATCTCGATTACCTCCCCCTTCATCTAAGATCAGTCAATTCGGACAGTCATACTAATATCGCGAATGGAACTTGATTGTCATGCTAATCAGGAGACAATTTTCTATGCAAACTTCATTTTAACTAATCATTCTCGTGAAATTAATAATTTCCAAATTTGCTGATTGTACAGATGGCTAAAATGGTAAGCGGCAAGGCGATGGACACTGTTTTGCGGAAGCTTGGATGGCTGGGCCGGTACCAAATCTTGCAGGCTATACAGTTCCTGTTCTATAATTTACCTATCCTCTGTTTTTATAGGTAAGATTCTTAGTGATGACACTGCTCAGTGTGTGTACCCAACATTTAGGACTGGTTGTTTGTAGTTTACATTTATTAAGATGCAGACTGCTCAGGCATGCGAGTTTACTCAGCATACAGGGCTGATTGCTTGATGTTTACACATACTATAATCACTTCTTAGTCAAATGTGTATAATCACCACAGAGGAAAAGTTCTTTGTAGTTTAGAATTTATTTATTCGCCGAGTGGTGATAAACATGTATTACCGCACTGGAATATGTTATATAACATTTGTTTTATACCAGAAAGGGCTATAATTAATTTTAGATTGGAATGGTTTGTATGTAACACAACACATAGGCCCCAAACACGATGCTAGTGTTAGCACGGCAGATACAAAAGTAAATAGGCTCTATAGAGTATAGAGTATAGACGATGCTAGGATTAGCACGGCAGAAACAAAAGCAAATAGGCTCTATAGAGTATAGACGATGCTAGGATTAGCACGGCAGAAACAAAAGTAAATAGGCTCTATAGAGTATAGACGATGCTAGGATTAGCACGGCAGAAACAAAAGCAAATAGGCTCTATAGAGTATAGACGATGCTAGGGTATGTCAACACATAGGTAATACAAGCCAGTCTCATACATAATATTAATGAAAGCCAACACATCAGTAACATAGTAGACTTTACAATTAATGTTTGTTGAAGTTAACACATCAAAAAGCAAGTAGGCCTTACAGTTAATGTTAGTGAAGTTAACACATCAATAATGCAAATAGGCCTTACAGTTAATGTTAGTGAACACAGTAACACAAGTAGTGTTTGTATTATTCAGCAATTAAGGCATTATGTTTCAGTTGTAATTAAGCATTCATAGTCAAATAGGTGTTAAGCTCTACACATAATATTTCGCTCATATATGTAATGTTCTTAATTTGGAAATGAAATAAAGTAATCAATAATTTTTATCTATGTTTAATGTTCTGTATCAGAAAAGTTTCCTTTTTCAATTTACTGTTTTTGCTATGAGGCCGAAGAATTGAACATAAGTGTCAGGAGCTGGTCTACTCTGGCAAATGTAACATCACCTACGGCGAATTTAACGTCACACTGGTGTCAAACCAGAAAAAAACAAGCAAAGTGTTCCCATGTTCAAACGACTATCAGTACGCCGAACTACAGGATCATTCCACTACTCAGAGGTTTGAACAAGTTTTGTTTCTTCTTTATTCACGACCAGTTAAAAATACAGACGGGACAAATTATCTCCCTTAACACCAATAAAGCTAAATCCAATACAAATTAACAATCACCTAACTGCACAGTGTAGCCTATCTGTCAACAGTATTACAAGTAATTACTATTGTTGCTTTTGCCAAAGTATCAATCACGCTGTAATTTAAACTTTGTTTTGCTAATAACAGTGGGATCTTGTGTCTTGAGATGTATAGAAAAGTAATTTAAGATTTGTCTTTGATATGTAACATGCGATTCGTGCATCATACATTTCCTTGTTTATCTCATGTCTTAAATGATCCATTTCATGCCTTAATTCATAAACTTGGCTATGCGTGTGGGTTCTGTTCCTTAGAAATTAGCAGCGGATTGAACGCTATGGTTACTTGCTACAACAACTTCTGATTTTAATTGATAGAGGGCTCTAAATACTAATGAGGTCTGAATTTAATTGATAGAGGGCTCTAGATACCAATGAGGCCTGAATTTAATTGATAGAGGGCTATAGGTGCTATCGAGATCTAATTTTAATTGATATAGGGCTCTAGGTACTAATGACGTCTGATGTTAATTAATAGAGGGCTCTAGATACCACTGAGATCTGATTTTAATTGATAGACACTAATTTAATTTTAATTGATAGAGGGCTCTAGGTGCTAATGAGGTTTGATTTTAATTGATATAGTGCTTTAGGTACTAATGAGGTTTGATTTTAATTGATAGAGGGCTCTAGGTACTAATGAGGTTTGATTTTAATTAATAGAGGGCTCTAGGTACTAATGAGGTTTGATTTTAATTAATAGAGGGCTCTAGGTACTAATGAGGTTTGATTTTAATTGATAGAGGGCTCTAGGTACTAATGAGGTTTGATTTTAATTGATAGAGGGCTCTAGGTACTAATGAGGTTTGATTTTAATTGATAGAGGGCTCTAGGTGCGAACGAGATTTGCTCATGGATTGCTCGCTTCCGTCTAGGCAGCTACTTTTAATATATTTTTGTTTGATATATTTTCTTTCACACCTATTTAAATGCTGTGAAAAATATCCGGAACTAGTCTTTGATTTGCATCTTCTATTGCGGTCTTAATGTGTCTGCAGCTGAGATGGTATTTGATAACCTATCTGCCTTCAGTTTTCCCCTATTTTGTGCTGCAGCTGTCATTTGATTTATTTATCTTCTAGTACACTATTTTCTTTTCTATTCTTTTATTCCATGGTGATACTGATGGTTTCTGTGTTTGTACTGTGTACTGTGTCTTGACTTGTATATCTTTCAATTACCTTTGCAGTGGCATATATTAGACTGTTGGTTTCTATTATATCTTCTGTGGGGAGTCGTTTCAATTGCTGTCCTTATATGTACTTACTTTATCAATGTCTACTATTTAATGTACACTAATCAACTATTGTAACCTTTAATAAATGAATTGTGTTAGAAAACGATTTTTTAAAATTTAATTTAATATCTTTTAAATTTAAAAACCTATTTTGGAAGAGAAATATTAACGAAAATTGCCTAATAATGTTACAAGAATGTGATCGATTTAGTTATGAGATCGGATTTTTAAAAATCGAATTAGCACAAAAACCTGACCTGATTAAAGAAAACGGATGTCATTTTCGAATTTAGCAGTGTAACATTGTTCTAAATCCATTGAAAAAACTTAGACAACTTACAAAACATTCTTTTTGTGACGCAGTGATCAGCTACACTGGAGAGATCACAGAGTGGACAACAAATGAAATAAATGAACTCGACAAAAATTTACTCACAATACAAAAAGCCTTAACCCAAAAGCAGACATAGTCAGGCTTTATGTATAGTGGAAAATGGGAGGCCGAGGTCTCAAGAAAATCAAATATGTCATTGGAGAGAGAGTTATAGGCCTTGCGAAGTACATCTGGAATAACAACAATGATGAGCCACTGATAGAAGCAGTAAAGATGAGTGGACTATACCAACCCTTACAAACAGACAACGAAACAGGGAAGGGAACAACCAAACAAGCATTAGCAAATATACGAGATCCAAACACCTCTCCATGGCCAGTATGCATGTCAAGCTGATGAAACATCAATAAAACAATCATCATACAGATGGATGAAAGAGGCAGGTCTGAAAGCAGAAACAGAAGCACTCATAACAGCTGCACAAGATCAAGCACTGAACGCGAAATCACACAAAACCAAAATCATGAAAATCTCAAATGATTCGAAATGAAGCCTCTGCATGGATGAAATAACAGAACTTACACTATCTGGATGTCGGGTTCTGGCTGGAACAGAATACACAAAAAGACACAAAGTAAAATTCAGAATACTTAGCAAATAATTTATTTGAATATATTTTAAAGTAGATCTCCAAAATTAGCACACATTGTACCTTTAAATGGGATACATAGCTCTCTGTAGAATGACGCGAATGAATGTGTAGATAAGTGATAACAAGTTTGCTTGGAAAAGTACAGAATAGAAATATTACATCACTACTGACGGAATTACGTCACATTATTAATCATCGATATAACCGCATGATTACAGTTTCCGTCACAAGGTTAACAGGTTAACTTCATACGACGTAAGTTTACGGCGGACTATCGGCAGATTTTTAGACAGTTATTCAAAAATGTCTGGAAGCAAGGATTACGGTCAGAAATATTAATACGGGAAAGGTAAGCAAATACAAAGTAACAGTAATCTTCTTCAGTTCATTTTGCAGTTAATAAAGCAATAGAACAGTATAATAACACACACACAAAAACCCTCACCACGAATTAACGCCTTCGATACGGAATGACATTGTTTCATTGTTAGAAAGAAGTAAATTGAATAGTACATTATCTCAGGTTCCGATACTTAATGCAAAAGGTGTACACACAACAATTGATTGTAAATATTAACAGACTTTATAGAATATGACTGTCACTTGGAATAATAAAAGATGGTTCGTTGACGGAATGGGAAAGAGAGGGAGTACACGAGACAGAGTGGGGAGGGGGGTGGATAGATTTGTAAACATCAAGAAACATAAACTATGCTTGCTTAAAGAGGCTTAAATAGCAGATGAATTTCAAAGAGCATTTGCTTATAGTAATTGTGCCCCCTGCTTACATTTCCGTTTACACATTTCCGTAATTTTACGTCAATTTGTTCCCGTTCCAAGCTTTCAAATTTGTCGTCTCTACACTGATGCACTTTTGTTTCATTTATCCATGCACTTAGAAAGATTAATGAAACTGACAAGTGCTGTTAAAACCTGCAGTTGAAAGTTATAATTAAATAAATTAACCTTCGTTTCAATAAAGCATGCGATATTGGTAGAAATCAGGCAGTAAGTGGTTATTTTTTTAAAATACAGCATGTGACAGTGGTAAATATTTGATACTAATTATATTGCCATTTATCAATTTCATACTAATGACACTGTAGTATTTTTTTATTAAACATGTAGTGTGACTATGTGGGAAGTTAACTGATAATGACATTGTAATTTATAATTTTGTATTTAAAAAAGCAGTGATGTGAGCAGATAAAAAACGTAGCACAGTGACCTTGAAATTTAGTATCAGATACAAATATTACACTTGAGGAGTAAACACAATTCAAGAAGTAAAATAATGTAATTGTTTATTTTAAAATATTAATGAAGTAGATTTGTTGAAGTGTAATTCATTCTATGCATTATTTAGGAATAAGGAGTGTGCTTCGAACTGATATTACGGACATTTAATTTCACATCTGTATAATGTATGAGAAATATGTATAAATAGAGTAACAGTTCATCTAACAGTTTCTTAAAAATATTGTCTAGTCGGGCAAACTTAATAATACAAGAAAATTAGAGAGGAGATAGCATATTGTGTAGTCTAGAGCTTATAATTCCAAAGGAAAAGTTTGGTATTAGTCTGGTATTATTATGATACATGCGCATGTCGATAATTCTAATTATAATTAATCCAAACTGGGTCACTTGGACCTGAATGTAATTGCACAACAGAGACCAAAGACAAGTCAGATTTCTTCAAGCGAGCTAACTTTTTTTCCATCTATTACAGCCTGGAATGCCAAAACGTGTCCTTGCTGTCATCAAGTTAAAGGGGCAAGTGATTTGATAAACAGACTGTCGTCTTAAAGACCAGAAAGTAAATTGATACTTATTTAGCAGATTCGGTGAGCAATGCTATTTCGTTAAATAGTACTTTAATTTTACTGTTTGCATTGTTCAAAGCTAATACAGAGAGAATGAAATAATTATTTTCCAGTAGAGTGCTTAGACATTGAAAGTCGCTCATACCAATACGTTATAGGCCTTTAAACATTCGGTGAACTTTAACCAGCGCTGGTAGTAATAAGATTTATGGATACATTTGATAAATTGCTATATTCCGAACACATGAAACTTGACCCTATCTCAGTGACTGAAAAATGTCGTACTACAATACTTTAAAGTTGCATTGATACTAAATACACTACTGTCCTTAATTCTGACAAGGACTTAATGACTGTTACTTTTCGTTTCTTAAGTTAAGTAAAAATAGATTTGTAATTACCACGGTGGTACTTCATATGTTAATATTACATACTATGTTCACATACTAATGCAAAAGTCAAGAAAAGACAACTATTTGTAAATTACTAATGTTTTAATCACCTTAGTATGGATAATGAGGCATCATACAATATACTTTCATAAAGCAGGTAAAAGACACTTCATTATCAGTGCATAATATTATCGTATGTAAGTGGGTCCTTGCTGCTCCATATGAAATTCTCAAGTTAGAAGAATTATTATCAATATTGTTTGACGTCATCAATGTTGTCAGTTTAGGAAACACTAGTCTTAAACTTCTTTGTATGTGTTCGGGACTTCGAAAGAACCTACAACCTTTTGGATCTAATGAAATAACGTATTCATTTCGTTAGAATCTGGATTCGAAAAATATTTATTAGAGCTTTGGAGTTTGGAAATAAAATGAACATAACTGTATTGTTAGTGACAATTTTCGATCGTGCGTTTATTAATATTATATTTATATTTTTATATTTATTGAAATAAGAATTTGTTTACAAATGGGAGGGTACTCTCCATAAATGTGGCATGAGGTGTATTAGACATTTATTTCAAAGGGTTGATGTTGTGAAACCAGCACAGTTTATTCTATTAAATTAAAGATTTAATTAAATGGTTTTATAAATTATCAAGTTCTTGGGTTTTTCTTTAGTCTACAAATGTTTCTATAATTAACAAAACATGTAATTACTTCCATTTAAAGTATCTAATTAAAACATTAAATTATTTAACATAATTCACTAATGTTCGTTTCAAGATTGATTGACAAGTATTACTGGTTGCAAATAATCATCATCTAATACATTTGTTTTAATATTATGTTTTATTTCTCAAGAAGCAATCAGTGTGTCCTGTGAAAACAGTGGCTGTGTGGTCGGTCTACAGTTTTGTCTATTGAAACATTAACTCTGAATTCTAGTAGACATGCGTTTTCGTTTAAAATGAAACAGTAACTGTATTTTACAATAAAAATATTGTGAAGTTTGAAATAATAAATCGTTGTAATTTAAATGATACAAATATTGGAAGTCAATAATACCATTTTCTGTCTACCAAAACCACAATCCTTTCTAAATCTGGGATCGCATACACGATGCTAAGAGGCATTCACTTTTACTTGTTACTGTTTTTTCTTATATATATCATGATCAACACCGATTGAATTAAATGATAAGCCAATGGAATTAAATCGCCAATGGAATGTGATTGCCTTGCTAATCATGAGACATATACTAACCCTAGCATTGATTATAATCGAGTGAGCTAGAGGTACAGAGGCAAAGTGGTTACCATTGTTTAGCAGAATACACTTCAGTGGTCGCTTGCTGCTGTCAATGAACAATCTCCAATCTACAGGTTTATACTGTGGCACTCCAAGCTTGTGCAGAAGCTGTGCAATATCTGTACAGTACATCAGGTCCTTCTCTGTGGAGAAAAACTGAGATACTCTTGATGTCTGTTGCGGTAGAAGGAGATGCGAACATTTTCAGAAAGGACGTTTTTTCCCTCAATCTGGATGCCAACAGTTCAGCAGATGACTTTGACAAGCTGAGATCACGAACTAGATCATTTAGCTAGTTTTGCGAAAAAGGATTTGGAACATCATCAAGAACCACTAATTCTTCTTCTTCATATTCTTCAACACTAGAGAAATCTTCTTCACTAATGTCGGTAAGTTCTCCAGGGACAGGTACTGGAATGAGCTACTGGACAACGTGCTGATTCAAGATCAGGATACTTAAGGCTGCTCCATTTTTTTGTGTTAATGCCAGTCACATCAATACCGCAGAAGTAGCAGTCAGTGACATGGTTTGTTGGTTCCCTGCAAACCATAGGAATTCCAAACTTCAGACAACTCTTCTTACCCTTGGTCCAACGACGAAGATTCTCGGTGCATGTCTTGCATACCATGTATGGCGCCCAAACTTTATCCTGATCACCAAGTTTTATACCAAAATAAGCATGGTATGCGCGCTTTATAAAACCTATTCCTGTATTCCTGTTAGGAACAATGGTGTATTCGACGCAGATGTAGCAAAATACATCGGGTGAATTTTTGCAATGTCTTTGGCCGATTCCATTTCATTACCTAATGGAAGAAAAATATCATTTATATCAAATATTCAAAATTTAGCTTATGTAACCTCTTCATAATTATGTAAAACAAATTAAATTTGTTTATTTAAAGAAATAAGAAAGAATTTTACATCATATAAATAGAAAATACCCTTATATGTATTAAAAAACCCATAATGTCGCAATAGATCAAAACGTTGATAAAATATAACTGAAAAAGTTGACCTGATTGAACAAAACCGATGTCATTTTCGGATCCAGCACAATAAAACTGTCATAAATCCGTCAACAAATCTTAGACAGCAAATTTGTTGTTGCCCAGTGTTATTTGAAGGTCATTTGAACTAATGGTTCTCATGAAAGAAGTAATTTTTCGATTTTGATGACTGTGCAGGTGACTCAAATGACAAGCAGTCAAAACGTGGACTCTATATTGTACGAACTTGGATGGAGAGGCCGGTACCAGACCTTGCAGGCGATGCAGTACATGCTCGCTCTGCTCCCAATTTCGTTCCACATTACGTCCATTGTGTTCATTGGTAAGATTCAGAGTGCTGGAGTGAACACTGCTCAGTCATCTTGTTGTCTCACAATTTAGGACTGGTTGTTTGTAAATTATTATATTAATTAATTTACTAACTAAATTATCACCTATGCATATTTGTTACATAATGACATAGTGGCCCACACTCGCCCTACTTCGAGACCACCTTCAAACCCTATCTCCAGTATGGTTGACCCTTACCCTGGGCTAGAGAGTGACCTAATTAGCATTCATTTTAAAACGACTATTCAGAGCACGGCCTGCGCGCGACGAGTATACAAAAAACTACCTCTTTGCCGGCAGACCAAGTAACTTGATCGTCCAGGTAACATGTGTTTGGCTCTTCCAGCATGAACAAGTAACTTGATCGTCCAGGTAACGTGTTTGGCTCTTCCAGCATGAACAAGTAACTTGATCGTCCAGGTAACGTGTGTTTGGCTCTTCCAGCATGAACAGGTAACTAGATCGTCCAGGTAACGTGTTTGGCTCTTCTAGAATAAACAAGTAACTTGATCGTCCAGGTAACGTGTTTGGCTCTTCCAGCATGAACAGGTAACTTGATCGTCCAGGTAACGTGTTTGGCTCTTCCAGCATGAACAGGTAACTTGATCGTCCAGGTAACATGTGTTTGGCTCTTCCAGCATGAACAAGTAACTTGACCGTCCAGGGAACGTGTTTGGCTCTTCCAGCATGAACAGGTAACTTGATCGTCCAGGTAACGGCTCTTCCAGCATGAACAAGTAACTTGATCGTCCAGGTAACGTGTTTCGCTCTTCCAGCATGAACAGGTAACTTGATCGTCCAGGTAACGTGTTTGGCTCTTCTACCATGAACAAGTAACTTGATCGTCCAGGTAACGTGTTAGGCTCTTCCAGCATGAACAAGCCATAATCGTACTGCCACACTTATTGCCGGTTACTGGCGCAGCATGAATTATCCTCTGTGTATATTAGTACGGAAGTTATGTGGTTTTGCTTGTATAACTAAATATTATATCCATGTTTTATCTTAACCATAACCATAAATGTAATAAATGTGGAGTGAAAATATTTTCTTTTCTATTTAAGTACATATAATTTACATTTTATTAAATAAAATGAAATATAAATGTGTGTGATAAGTAGTATTAATAGATCGATAATTCACTATTTAATCCCATGAACTCCTCCCAAAGACTTTTATTATTTGCAGAAAGTCTAAGTCAATCTATGTCAAGCCTTATAAGTGAACAATATTGTTACATGTACTGAGTGTTACCAGATTCATATAGGTAATATTCAAGGTAATATTTAATGTTTGCTAATTTACGTGCTATGTTATTAGCTACACTATCACCTATACTGGTTGGCCTTCACACATCTCTCTCCCTGGGGAACACTTATTAAAGACATATAGCTATCTAACTTTTACGAACGCTAAACTTTCACCCACCCACCCCTGTCAATCAATGTACAATTCTTCCGTATAAAATTAGAAAAGGGTGAGTGTAAACAATAACAGAAATGTATTTAGACAAAATGAACATGTAAAATAAATTTTCATTAACAAGTAGATACAAATACAGTTGTATATAATACACAGTTCACAGACAAATCAATCTTATAATTAGATGGTAAATAATCACGGCTAATTCAGTGAACATAGTGTACACTCAACTCAAAGCGTACCACATATTACTTATTTTATGCAATTCATTATACATTGTAAGTTCCTAATAATTCAGTGTTCTCTGTTCACTTTGACAGTTTAATAATTCAGTATTATCTGTTCACTTTGACAGTTTAACACGATCCCAGAAGTAATACTTATGGAGAAGGAAAAGAAATTAATTTAGAGACAATTTATGAGAGACACGTGTACTGGGAGGAATTTACTTGATTTTCCTTTGTGTCTTATGTTTCTTTGAAGAAATTTACTTGATTTTCCTTTGTGTCTTGTGTTTCTTTGAAGAAATGTACTTGATTTTTCTTTGTGTCTTATGTTTCTTTGATGGAATTAACTTGATTTCCCTGTGTGTTTTGTGTTTCTTTGATTCCTTCCCATTTTACAAAAAGCATTTGGGTCTGCTCGCTGCCCATTCACACTCTCAGTGTTGACAAGTTTAAAAGAAAAAGTTAAGATGACTAAAACAGATGTATGTTAACTTCATTTAACATATAATCATCTTCTTGTGGAAGAAAGATGATTAAGAAAATGCAAATCCAAAGATTAGCCTAGCAATAATTCTGCACCTAGTCGTTTAACCTAGATACATAATTATGCTCCAGAACAAACTGTCACATTACAACCTTCTCTAGAAAAAAATTACTAAAGGGCAAACAAGTGACACTAAAGAGAGTGGACTGTCTTTAACTTTATCATCCAGAGGAAAAGTTTTAACTTCACATCAGGACCTTCTCTATAAAAGTTTACTAAAGAGCAAACGAAGCCACACATTTTGTAGTTAATTAATTATCATTACTATAAACAGCTTTTTTTCTCTTGCTGCCTATTCCAGTGTTATGGCCGAGTTTTATTATACTTGTATTTACATTAACGTATGCTAGAAAGAAACGCAACACACATTTTCAAAGATTTTCTAGATTGTCGGTATAAAGTAAGTGGTCGCCAATGAAATAATTTCTTCCTTAGGTTTATTATTTTGTCAGCGCGTGAACACGCATACACACAAAGAACATACACAAACACAAGCAATAACACCCTCACATGCATGCAAACACGCAATCATACATTCATACTTCTGACATTATTATAAAAGCGTTTACATTTACAAAGATGCCTGTCCTACTGTCTCAGTGGCGAGGACAATAAAAAGCAAGTAGGATGTACACGTGATGCTTGTTTAAGTTGGCAAGCCAGAAAAAAATAGAAGCCCGAAATGTGATCTAATGTAAGACGAGAATAAAAATCATTATTTTTTAGTTGAAACGGATCATTCATTTCCAATGAATTTTTCAGTGGCACAGGGATAACGGTAATTTTAATAAATTAGTCAATATGTCTAAGTAATGTTCGAAACCTTTCCTAATATTTCGTTCATGACATGAATTTTGTTTTTAATTTTGTTTTCATTCTTAACAAATGACAGCTATGATTATTTAATGTACTTTACATGACTGCTCAAGGATTGTTTTCTGTTTGTATGTATTTTTTTTTCTGCTGACTAGGCCGAAACATTGAACATAAGTGTCGGGAGGTAGACATTTCTACCGACTCACATAACGTCACCTATGGCACATGTAACATCAAACAAGTGACGAAATTGAAGGGGGCAGAATCTGTGGTGCCATGTCCAAACGGCTATGAGTATGTCGAACCACGGGGTCGCTCAACGGTCTCAGAGGTTTGAACAGATTTCTATCCTTCTTTCCACACCAGCAAAAATATTGCCAGAACACATGAATGCCACTAAAACTAATACCTGTACAATTATTGCTATTAACATTAACATTGACATTAACGCCATTAAAACTAAAAACCAGTAAAAACATTATCAGAAGAATTTAATGCCATTCAAAACGGTGCGCAGACAGTTAATCGCGTGTCACTTAATAGCGGACAGTTAAGCGCAGACAGATAATCGCAGACAGTTCAACACTAAGACAGTTAACCGCGCGATTAAATGTCTATAAACCTCAGTGTCTTTCAAGTTGTATTCTTTTATGGCAGAATAATGGTCTGAAACAGTTTCAGAACCGTATTAAACAAATAAGCTTTTCCTCCTGGATAGTTTAAAACATAGTCGTCATTTCAATTGTCCTGAAATACACGATACACACTGTCAACTTTCTTATTCTTGTTTGATGACGTTTCAATGGGTCAGAACGAAAGAATAAAATTTTTCATAAATTACAACCTAATCAGCTGATTACTTCACGCCCTAAACCACCTGGGTGGTATCGCTTCCTTTGTTTCGGTTTTGCTAAGAAAACTTGCAAGACAGAGCAGTACTATTGCTTTTAATCACATTGAAGAGTTCCTCAGGCACTTTTGCTTGAATTATAACTCATTGATGTCGAAGCAAAATTGTTTTCGGTTTGATAGATTTAGAGTAGTGACTCTAGGTTAAACTTGCATCTAAAAGATGGTGATAAAATGTTATGCGGGCGTGATTTTATTATAGTTTGAGTACCTCCCAGTCAGGATGAAGCCATGAGACAGGCCGGATATGGCCAGCGGGGTGGGGATTGCACATGCCTATTCTATACCGACATCCTAAGTTCAAGTGAAAACATCACACACACACACACACACACACACACACACACACACACACACACACACACACACCCACACACAGAAACAGACACACTCAAACCCCATACTTTTCCCACGTATTAATTTCATTGTTTAAATTTAAACTTTGTTATGTTAATATCAGTGGGATCTTGTGTGCGAGAGAGAGTATTTGTCCGACGTGACACAAACTGTGCTGATGCTGGGAATGGGCATGGGCTCCATCTGGTTTTCATCAATGGCTGATAAGTTTGGGCGGAAACCGTTCCACATTGGATGTCACCTGGGACTTTTCGTATTGGGCATAGTCACCGCCTTGGTGCCAAGTTTTGGGTCTTTTCTTCTACTTCGATTTTTATTGGGAACTTGTCATCAGGTAGGCCTATAAGACATTTCTAAGGCCTAGTAGCTTATATGTTTTTGTGCACTCGGACACAGCTGCATTGCAATTTATCCAATTTTAATGATATTTTTAAAACTACTTTTTCGACGTTTTTATTTTCAAGTTCTAGATTAAAAGAATTAACACTGAATGCACCGAACACTGAATTGACACAGGTAATCTGTACTGGATATAATTCGATTAGGAACATGCTGTCTACTAGATATTAAAAAGCATGCCCTCTGCATAATGTGAGATGTGCACACCCTCCTTTTTATTTAAAGTTTTGTTTCTCTTGTTTAAAGGGAACTAATTTGACGAGCAGAATTTTACTGATGGAGCTAGTGCCAGCAAATTATCGCCGAGCCACGAGTCTCTTCGCCAGCCTTGTATACAGTACAGGCACAATCACCATGGGAGTCATCGCCTTTCTCATGAAAGATCTTTCTTGGCGATATTTGCAATTAGTACTGTGCGGTTTTTCTGCATACACTGTGCTACAAATCTGGTAGTAATCTGGTTACCTTAGCAACAAGATCAAATATTTTTAAAAAAAACTTTTGGCTTACTAGTCTTTAGCAGGTAAAATGTATCCATTACATATGTTTTAATATTTATGTCATTTACTCAGGGATTTGCTTGAGAGCATCTATGTATTTTTATTAACCATTTTCCTTATTATTAAATCGTTCTTTTATTAACGGGTTATTCCCCTGCTTTCCATATTTATTGTGAAGACTTCCATTAAAAGGTTTAAGCTTAGGCCGAGGAAATACTTGTTTACGCGTTTAGGGAATATAGGCCAGGTCACAGGTGAAGGACACTCTGAAAACTGGATACTAACCACCCATATATGGTGATTTGCTTTCCATGCAATGACATAGCGCTAAGTTGTTAGTTGACCTTCATCCATTGATATAACCGCCTAAATGAAATGGCTCGCATCAGACACATTCACCAGCCATACAGTGCACCCGACCTACCAGGGGTAAAATAGAGAAGATTTGCGTCCCTTTATGACTGCACCTAAGATACACATAGTGGTAATACACTTGGTTTTTCTATAATCGAAATTCTTACTTGTGGAATTGATACCCTGTATTTTTGTAAATGTGTGTAGAATATTCTTGTGAATTTTGATGCTGCTAATGTTAATATATTTTCCTTACAGAAAGCTAAGTGGCGTTAGTGATATTACATTGTAAAGTTGTGGAAAATGCCATGTGTATGTAGTTGTATTACTGTTGATTAATTGTTATCATGGAAGAGTTAACACGTGCTGTGGTGGATCACTAGCTACATTATATTATGATCGACTGTATTGTAAGGAAATATATATATTATAAAGGTTTCATATATTTGAAACTTTCATGTGATGTAAACTATGAATTAGCTAAAAGCTAATTAGAGAGATTGTAAAGAGTGATTATCAGTGCCGCCACAAAGCCCATAGAATCACTATTATCACATGAGGCTGTAACATAATAACTATGTATTTCAGCCGGTCTTGAGTTTAACTCTCAAACTCTAATGCTACCTCCTAATGCTGAGCTAAGTGGAGGGAACCTATGGTCTTACAGACAAGGATCCAGGAGCCAACCTGCAGAGTGAGTGAGCATCCATGCTGAAGTCATTACTACCGTCTATGCCCAAACTGCGAGACTGCCAGGACCGCTACGTGACATCAGCATCGCACCAAATGAACAATAACATACAGTGTGCTCCACTGTTCAAAGGACACTAAACTAAGCTAAGTTCCAGATCTGAACAAAAGATAAACTCTCATGTCGTGTGGTTAAGCAAATAATTTACGAGGCCGTGTGATAACACTATGTTAGTCACAAAATCAAATTGTTCATTTCTTTGTTTTCTAATTTTAATTTAACTGTTATTAAATTTATTGTTATCTCACCATGCTGTTACATAAGTGTTTGTAAATGACTGAAAGATCAATTGATTGGGGGCTGTGAACTGTAAATAAAGGGATAAAGAATCATAACTATTAATCTATAAATAAAGGGGAGATAACATTATCAATCGAGGCAAGTCAACTAACTTATCTGGCTAAGTGTCGTGAATAATTGGCCGATATTGTGGCATTTGAGTGGAAGATAGGTTAGGCAGTCCCACTGTCGCAAATGTTAGGAAGTATCCAATAAACCAATATTGATAATTAGAACCTCAATTAGGACAGGTTCGTTAAACATATCCGGACATGTGACAGTGTTCGATAATCTCCAGATGTAAACAAAGAATCATAGTTTGCTGTTATTTTTTTCTCGAGCTTTGCCATCCAGTGACAAACAAAACTCACTGATATTTGACTTGAATTCCCTGAAATAAATGTATGAGTAACTAAGTGTAAAGGCACACACACAAACACACACATACAAACATAACTTTGATTCTGTGTGTGTGTGTGTGTTTGTGTGCATGCACGCATGTGTGTGTGTGTATGTGTGTGTGTGTGTGTGTGTTGTGTGTGTGTGTGTGTGTGTGTGTGTGTGTGTGTGTGTGTGTGTGTGTGTGTGTGTGTGTGTGTGTGTGTGTGTAAAATTAAAATAAATATTTAAATAATTTTGCAAGAATCTGTCACAAAAACTATTGATGCTAACAGTCCACCCCAGTAAAGCGAAATATAGAAATGTCGAGTTATAGCCAGTGCTCTAAAGATTTTATTATAATTATTAACTCTTATGATTTCTACTATCTGTCAATTATGAACGTTGGTGATGTAATCCATTCAGAATTCTAGAAAATCCAATGTCTTACGGAATTAGGGTTCTTCCAAGAGAGGGGCGATTGTTTATTTGTGAAAATATCCAACTCTGATGTCATGTACCTAAATTTTATTATTTTTGCTTTTGCATTGCGTATATTTGGGCTTACAACCTGAGTTGTGTAACTTTTCACTCTTTTCCGACGTTGATGGATTTTATGTTTTTGTCATTTGGCACAATAATATCTATGACTATTGCTGTCTTGTTAGGTTCTTTCATGACTAAACATTCTTCCTTAGGGATTTATTCTTATTCCGAACTGCCACAATATTTTAACTTCCTATGTCTCAATGGCTAAGCCTGGTTGATACATTCATATTCATTTTGGATTTTGATTGTGCAGTCATCACAGATTTCTGTGATGGACATTGTCACAGTCGTTGTGTCTTCTAATGTGTTTCAACTAGAGACTAGGATTCGTTGTTTCTGTAATACTCTTGCAAAAATCGACAAACGATATGTACCTTGAGAAATTTTGCCCTTAGTGCTTGCTTTTACATATGTCACACGTCCGGTCTATGTTTAACGACCCTTCCCTATTTTAGACTCCATTTATCAATAGTTTCTAACAATAGCGACAGCCGGTGGCCTGACTTATCCCCCACGAAATGCCACAATATTCAGGCAATTATTTGCGACACCTCACCAGTTAAATCAGTTGACTTGCCTTAGCTAACAATGTTATCTCCCCTTTATTTATAAATGAAGATTTATAATTCTTTATCTCTTTATTAGGCTCGGCCCCCAATCTAGCTAATCTCTAGTCAGTTACAAACAACTATGTAACAACAGGTGAGAAAACAATAAATTTAATAACAATTCAATTAGGATAGAAAAGAAACATGAACAATTACGAATCACGACTAATAGAGCATATTATTGCGCTGCCAGGATAGTTGTGCACACACTTCTTAATTCTGTCCCTTGATAGGGTGTAACGACTTATCTTAAATGTTCGGGTAATAGTTGAATATGTTGTCTTCGATTGTTCAGTGCGGTTCTGGTGTCATGCAGTGGATCTTCTAGTGGCCTTTCATGGTCTGTTTACGACTTCTGGCGTAGACTGCGGACAATGCCTCCAGTAAAGAAGATCTTGAGTTCAGTCAGTTCTCCTCTGGGTTCATCTTGTAAGTCTCAGATTTCCGAGCTCCAATTTCGACCTCAGCTTAAGACCTAGGAACAGCACTATGTGAAGTTAATGCATGGTCATAATAGGTGGAAGCGATTTCTCTTTACCCCTGGACGATGGGCACTCTATACAAATGTTGGCACGTCTGACGAATTCGATTCATTCAGGCGACTATATGAATGAATTGAGGTCATCTAACGGATTAGTGTACGTCACGATACGGAAAGCAAGTGGCCAAATATGGGCATCCCGTATCTGTTTATCAATCCATCCTTCACCTCTGGCTAACTCTACATTTCTCTAACGCGTAAACTAGTTTGTTGTATCAACTAAGCTTAATCACTTAACGGAAATTCCCCCATAAATTATATAGACAGTAGAAACCGTTAATAACATGAACAATCAAAACTTAAGAAAAATACGTTTCATACTTTGGCATAATCTGTCCAACAGTTTCTCACAACGTACCAATGATGAATGTTTCTTTCATCTCCTAAATCTGTCTTTCTCATCCATTTGTTTGTTGGATGTCTTGTTATGTATCGTCAGTTTGTCCTTCATATAGTTTGTTGATGCTTGCTTTTTTTTAAATCCCTTCTTCCATGCTTCTTTGCCTCTGTGTGGTGGTTGTTTAGTCCACTACGTTTTACTGCTTCTATCATCTTTGCTGTTACTATGGAAACATTCAACAAAACTAGTGACATCATCATCTTAGGGTCTTTGTTTGTCCTGAGTCCTCTGCCTTCCAAATCCAAGATGCATACGTCCTGTCTACATTCGTTTAGGGTGTTTCGGGCTTTATGCATTATCAGCAAATTTCTAATTTGTTTATTAGTTATGGAAGTGTATTAAATTCAAAATGAGTTTTGACTGGCAGCTTTACAGATGAATCGCTGCGATGGTTGACTGCAAACGGAGAGGTGAAAGAAGCAGAACGCATCTTGGTAAAAGCAGCAGCAATGAACCGTGTCAAAGAATCAGAAGTGTTGGCTAAATTTAGACAAGTACGAGTACTAAATACAGCCCAACGCCAGTCGGAAATCTGCAAGTCCTCTGATAAACAGAAGAGCATTGATGGAATGGCTCTGGAGACCAAGAGTACTGTAACGGATTCCTTTATAAACAGAACCATGTTATTGCGCGCTGCCATCAATGCTCTCTTGTGGTGAGTAATGGCTTGACCTACTTTGGAATTACAATGACTTCATGGATTTTGATTAAAAGCATTTACATGGACTTAACTACTTGATTAGTGACTCCCAATCTCTTGTTTAAGAACCGTGAATGCCCTGACCTACTTTAGACTGGCTATAACCTGACAGACTGGCTAAATGCATTTACTTAGCTTGTGCTACATGCTTAGTGGCTCCTAATTTCTTGTTTCAGGATTGTGAATACAATAACCTACTTTGGACTGGTGATGACGTCAGAGATGCTGACTAAGAGCCTATACGTAGGCTTTATCCTCAATGCTGTTATGGATGTTCCTTCAAGTTTTGTGTTTTTCGCTGTTATTGACAGGTAAGTCATATTGTTCGTACTATACTGAATCGTGCATCGTTTCATTTATTTTCTGCTTGTTTCACTTAATGACAATGAACACTGATCTTCGTTCTACGTTTCCTAAATGTTATGTTATTTATTTCTAGGGCTTGTATATGCCACATAATGGCATTATGTAGCCCATACCCACACTTCTCTAAAAATAGACTACTATCAAATCTAGCTCTAGGACTGTTGACCCTTATCCCCGAGCTAGAGAATACCTGAGTAACAACTCACTTTGAACGAACCAATCAGAGTGCAGCTCAACTACGTGCAATGAATGTACCAGAAACTTACCTGTTTTACACACAGATGACCAATGTGGCAACATGTACTTTGGCTCCTCGCATTAATAAGCTATAATCAAACTGCATAGTAGCTACTAACCCTTATTATCAGTTACCAACGCAGCAGGAAACCATCCTCTGTATATATTACTGCTGAAGGTATGTGGTTTAGCTTGTATAACTAAATATTATATAATGTTTATTCTTAATCTTAACCATATTTTGTATTTGCTAAACATTTCGCTTATCATATTAGAATGTATGACGACCATGTACGTAAGAGTGTTCCGTCAGAGAACATGTGTGGACAAATTCTTCACCCAGATGTATATTACTGGCAGATTAACACCTTAACCCAGATGTATATTACTGGCAGATTAACACCTTATCTCGGACACTGACTTTACAAACTAGCACTGAGCTGTGAAGCAATGCCAGAGAGAAATGACTCATGAGCCAGAGACCATGGTTCAATGAACCATGTGAATATTTGCTACAAAACCAGGACCCAAGACTCAATGTCAGGTGCATCCTGAGTTAAGTGACTATAAAACCAGCAGCTGAACAGCTTCTCTCAGATTTATCTCAAAGATGACTCAGAATTCTCATATAAACTCACTTATAAGTTCGCTCATATGAGCAAGACTCAAGTAACACAATAGTGTCATAGGACTCGAACAAACGTTCTCTGAGACACTACATAGTCATGACTATGAATGACATACATTTATAACTTTGATTGTAAGTATCAAATAATTATTGTATGTAACCATGCTTTCTTATTTTATTTCTCTTAAATATATTTAAATATTGCTACTTAGACCACACTCACTTTCTTATTATATGTTGTAGTCTGTTACCTTTATTTAATTAATGTACATGGCCCTACATTTCAAAGGGAATAGGAACTATCTCCTAGACTATCACTCTTCTTTTCTACAATTATCTATTTCCCTTTTCCCAACATATGTGGCCAGCCAGGAGGTGTATTTTGTGGAATTAGCCTGAGGTTATCAGTGGCCCAGGGTGGTGGAGTATTAACATCTTGCCCATCTCCCAGCTAAATGTCACATTCTTGGGAATTTCTTCTCGGGATTGAATTTGCATAATAATACAATCTCTACACTAGGGACTGATTAAAATTTTCTGTTCAAACAGAAACCCATAAATTACTTGCCATTAGAAATATCAGTAGACAGTACAGGTATGTGAGTGAAGATTTGTTTGGAGTTATTTATATTTTTTATAATTGCATTTTTTGCTAATTTTATAAAAATATTCATTGTCATGACTTATAACCAACATATGCCATGTTGAATGAAATTGCTACACTATGTCTTATGTAATAGTTGTATGTACTATTGTGACCTGATTTGACTAGTAATAATTATAAAGGCAAGACCTCTACCAGAGCTGTTTAGCATAGAGCTACTGACTGTATTATTTTTAACAACCTTGAATTAAGGTGTTATTGTTAACATTAAAATCAATTATTTTAAATCAAATATATGGCATTGTCACAGTGTCTTTGAAAACACAACTAAGGACGTTCGGGGAAGAACTAGACTTAACAGGGCCTTCCTTTCTTCTGCCATTCCTTCTTTAACATACACAAGAACTAGAGAGAGGAGGAGGAAAGAAAAGCAAACGAGAAGGAGGAAGAAAGGAAGGAGAGAGAAAGAAAGAGATTTGAAAGATAGAATCAATGAGAAAAGCAAGAGAGAGAGAGAGAGAGAGAGAGAGAGAGAGAGAGCTGGAATATGTAAAACTTCAGACTGAATGCAAGCAAATCAAGCATGAAGAAGCAACAGAGGCTGATGAGTTAACTTGAAATGAACTGCATAGCATCTCTCCTACATCGGACATGCATAGCAGAACCAGTTCTGATAGTGCACCACAATTTAACCATTCTGCATGGAGCCATACAACACAAAAGAAAGTGACTTAGACATTTATCTAGCTCATTTGGAAAGGGTTATGCAAAGACTATGAACTTCCTGCTAAGGATTGTGGTAGAGCCTTAGTAGCAAGTCTGAGGGGTAAAGCACTATCCATATACATAAAACTGCTAAAATAAGCACATGGCCACATTATTTTGAAGGCAGCCCTTTTAATGCATTTCCAACTGATGCCAGGTGCATATTAAGGAAATTTTGCACCATGCAAAAGGAAGATAATGAAACCTATGGAACATTTGTAGCCTGGTTAGAAGGTTGTGTAGAGAAACGAGTAAAAGTATATACAGGAGATAATAGTTTATAGACACCTTTTTCTCTGAGTATTCATGCACATGCTAAACACACACACACACACATATATATATATATACACACACACACATATATATATATATACACACACACACACATATATATATATATATACACACACACACACACACATACATATATATATATACACACACATACACACACATATACACACACACACATATATATATACACACACATAAATATTTACACACACACACACACACACACACACACACACACACACACACACACACACACACACATATATATATACACAATATGTTCTCATATGTTACCACTCAAATATCTGTCTTCTTTTCATTTTTACTATTCTAGAAAGGTTTAACAGTGTTAATAATTCTAGAGATGTCCTGAATTCGTCTTTTGCAACCATGCATTATACCTGTCTTCGTTTCTCTCTAGATTTGGTCGCCGCTTTTGTTGTATGGTGTTCTTTTGTCTGACTGGCGCCAGTCTGGTGGCTTCGGCAGTTGTGTCGTTATTAGGTATGTCTATGCACAACAATATATCATTCCACTTGCAATAGAATTTAGTCGGTAATACGATTAATTTTATTTCAATGAAAATAACACTTACTCTAGCACATATACTAACATATGAAAATACTGGTGATCAGATACAATATACCAAATCAAACACTTATTAATATCATGAAATACGCAAACATCCACGTTACTTTCTTTATTCATAAGAATGTGTGGGAAAGAAAGAGACCTAGATGAATACAGTGACCTATATATTAGACAATGGATGAAGACATTTATTTAGAGATGTGTTTGATAACCTCCTGATGTAAACAATGTGTGGATTAGTAAATTTGCCTATCCCTAAACTTAACTGTTATATACATTGTTAAATTGTCGAAGTGACACGAACTTGGACACTTGGGCACTCCTTATGATGATATTTTTGAAAGGTCAGAGTTGGAGAAAATGCTCTAGTTGAAAATATGCTAGAAATTGCTGATGCAATGCAAACCAGTTCCAAGTGGATGAATAGTTTTTATTATTCAATTAAGATTTCAGAGAATGAGACCAGCCAATGGGCTGAGATAAAAAGTTTACCTGCTGTACATAATTCTATTGTCTATTCACTTGAATTTGGTGTGACAAGAAAACCGATCATGAAAGGCGGCCATTAGCTTAATGGTGAGTTAACTGACAGATTGAGAGAGAATGGAGTTAGAAATATTTCGTGCAATTTTGCTATTTATGTGTTATACTTGCGTTTTACATAGAAATATATTGTAAGGGTAGAATATTATTTCAAGAAATTATGAACGATGATGTTTATATAGTAAGGTAAACACTTGACATTGTTTCTTGTGAAACTGTTCATAAAACAACAATCCTGTATTTACTAGGCTGTATGCATGTATTGGGCTAATAAATACTGCTACAGGGAACTGTAAGATGAGACTTGAATGTAAGAAAGAATGGTGTTAAAAGGAATAAACTGGAAACTTGGTGTTTGTTCCCTGATTATGTTTTTTCAGGAAAAAAGGCAGCCTTTCCTTGTTTTATCAGTCTCCTGGTTCGCTGATTATAGACAGCTATGATCATTGTAGATGCAAGAGGTGTCTGCCACAGTGTGTGCAAGTGTAAGGAATATACTGCACTCTGTTGATGTATGGTGGCAAGGTATGCTGATCAATTTCTAGTACAAGGAAGTTACTGAAATTGCTACAGTTGTTGTTCTGCTTGAGGGAGCTGATACATGAAGGAGCGCCCGGGTAGCCTTGAGAGAAAAGCAGTGAATTACTATTCTGCAAGGTGAGGAGGGAATCATATGGAATTGAGAGTAATAAATGAACAATAAACTTGTGGCTTTGTTGCAAAAAAAAAGCATGCAAAAGACTACTGAGACAGCCCTAAATCAGGTTACATAAAAACTATTATCACAATAACTCCAATTATTTTCTATGATAAAAACTATCCTGTGATGTGTATTGACACTAAATTGCTGAATTGTATTTTAGGATATAAGACTGTGTAGTATACAAATATTTGAATGTGTTTCATGGAAATATTGATGTCAAGTGATCTTTTTCAATGTATTTGTTATATGTGTATTTGTTGATTTAATAAATTTATTGTTAAATTTATTGACCTTCTTACACATTTCTTACACATAAATTAAACTTATGTTGGAGAAGAAACTGGATAGATGGGGGTTCGCTAAATATAGGTGGATTTATCTTCTCCTTTAGTAATAAGTTTTCCACTTACGGAAATATTGTGTGATAGTAAATGTTTGTCTTTAATGTTGTGAAGACAGAAAACTTTTACAGTGCCCACATATCCGCCAAGTGAGAGAGACGAGTGGTGTCTGCTGGCGAATTATTAATAGCATAAATTAAGATTTTCATCACTTGTAATTAGTTATGGACGATTAATTAATTAACAATAATCATAGCCATTAACCTGGTGGCAAGGGCGTTACACAATGAATCACAGACCAGCCAGCGACAAACAAAACGCACTGATATTTGATTGCCGGCCATGAGTAAAGAGTAAATAAGTGAACACCATACACAAACATACATACATCTCCCCCCACATATATTTATTGATGAATAGATGAAATGCACAGAACTTTAGATAGAGCAAAATTTCTTAGATATAGAGATAGACCTTCATATGGCAGTTTGTCTATGTGACACACGCATCCTTACAGTAAGCATAAACATTTCTAGATAAAGACAATGACTAACATTTGGAGGCATAGACTTTTGAATGTATAATTAAATCTTTAGGGTGAAAGATAGAAATTTAGTTGCAGACATAGTCATCGACCTTCATAACATCTATACATGTATACCTAGATCTTCATCCCTAGACAGTTACTCATCCAAAACTTACATACATCTGAACACATAAATCTATGCATATACACATTTATGTAGATAGAAGCTTACATAAATCTGAACACATAAACCATGGATATTGACATTTATGTAGATAGAAGCTTACATAAATCTGAACACATAAATCTATGGATATAGACATTTATCTAGATAGAAGCTTATATTAAATCTATGGATATAGACATTTATCTAGATAGAAGCTTACATAAATCTATGGATATAGACATATATGTAGATAGAAGCGTATATTTACATGTATGTATACATATGCGAATGCGTTTGATGCTAATTATTCTTCTTCTTTTAACCTTTTAACCTTTTAAACAGGCGACGGTGAAGGTGTACGTGTCATGGTCACTATACTGTCGTTGATTGGCAAGTTTGGAGCCAATACTACATATACCACGCTCTTTCTCTACACTCCTGAACAGTTTCCTACCAATTTCAGGTAGAGTTGTAGAACTTGACATTATGCAGAACTGCGAATTTGAAAGTTTTTTTAAAAGTTATAGGAGAAGTGAATGAACATTTTCCTGACGAAAGTGTCAACTGACTCATTATGTCGAGATTGTTTACAAACCCTTATGTATATTTGACCCCAAGCTTTTCTTTGTACCCTCAATCCCTTCAATACTCCATGTCAGTGAGTTTCACTAATTAGAGCCAAGTGGATTTGCAATAAGTCAATTAAAAATATACTAATTAACAATCGTACCTTGAGCATCCTTTCCTGGCAACGCTTGCTTGCTTCTCGGTGATACACACGTGTGTCCACTGAGTTTTTATACTTAAGCATAGATTTCCCCAGGACATCTGAAAATTATTGATTTGATTTCCAATGACAAAAGGAATCTTACTACGCGTAGTAGTTTATTCGAGAAATTCCCTCTTACATCATATATATTACAGAAGAAAATATTTAAGCAATATTTACCCCATTTACGTAAGGAAGAAATAAACAAATCCACACGATTTTCGTAAGGAAGAAATAGAATTAGGTAAAGATTTGCAGGCATTACAATTACTGTAATCACTTTTCCTGACATCCATATAACAAAGTAAACTAAAATTGAACAATATATATATATATATATGTTTAATTTTAAATGCCTGTTGTTTGTATCATATTTAAGAAATTAGTGATGACAACTTTCAGAGATCATTGATCTTACACTGATGTATACAAGAAAAGAATGGCAGAACGATAAATATTACACGATGGAAAGAAAGAATGAGAAGATGAAAGATAAGAAAGACATAATGGGAGATATAAATGACGACTGGAAAAATGAAACAACGACAGCTATTAAATAATGAAAGAAAGAGTGACACAAACGGAAGTTAACAAATCATGAAAAGAATAAAATGTCATAATGAGAACCAACTAATGACGGAAAGAAATACCAATAACCAATGACAGAAGTAAATATTGACACACAATGAGAGCTAACCAATGACAGAAGGAAATATTGACACACAATGATAGCTAACCAATGACAGAAAGAAATACTGACACACAATGAGAGCTAACCAATGACAGAAAGAAATACTGACACACAATGAGATCTAACCAATGACGGAAAGACATACTGATTTAATGAGAGCTAACCAATGACAGAAATAAATACTGACACACTGAGAGCTAATAATGAGAACCAACTAATGACGGAAAGAAATACCAATAACCAATGACAGAAGGAAATACTGACACACAATGAGATCTAACCAATGAGAGAAATAAATACTGACACACTGAGAGCTAACCAATGACAGAATACAGACTGAATGAGAAAATAACACAATGTAAACTAACAAATAACACGAAGAAAGAACAGAGGTCTAGAATGTCGATGATAGAAGAAAAATAAAGTGAATAATGACTTGAAAAATAATTCAACTTTTAAATGTATAAATATATATTTGTGAATCTCTGTGTGTGTTGACATTGTATATATATGTATGTGTGTGTATGTCTACGATTAATAAATATGTCCTTTTAATGTTTGTTTTATATTTGATTTCATCAATGTTAGAGGTTCCGATTTAGATTATTTTTGTCATAGGAATTTGTGATATTGTTTAATGTCATAGGAATTTGAGATATTGTTTAATGTCATAGAAATTTGTGATATTGTTTTATGTCATAGAAATTTGATATATTGTTTAATGCCATAGAAATTTGTGATATTGTTTAATGTCATAGAAATTTGTGATATTGTTTTATGTCATAGGAATTTGAGATATTGTTTTATGTCATAGGAATTTGAGATATTGTTTTATGTCATAGGAATTTGTTATATTGATTTATGTCATAGGAATTTGTTATATTGTTTTATGTCATAGGAATTTTAGCCTCGGAATAGCATCTATGTCAGGTCTCACAGGGGGTCTGCTCTCTCCATATGCACGGACGCTGGTAAATAATCATTTAGGTTTTGCCTCTTCTCTTTTTTCTTTTTACCCTTTTCTCTTTCCTTCCCCTTCCTCTTCACTTCCCTCTTTTTTCTTTTCTTTACCTTTCTCACTTCTTTTAACTTGTCGTCTTTCTCTTCTTTTGCTTCACTTCTCGTTTATTTTCTTTCCTTTCCTTTATTCTTATTCTTAATTCTTTTCTCTTCCCTTCTCTTTTATCTCGTTTCACCAGTCCCCGGTTTGAAATAATATAACGGAATCCTGTATCTTATAAACAGCGTGTTTGCCATCACATCTACGGTAACAGTCTATCAAATTTTACTAAATTTTATACTAAATTTTACACTAAATTTTACACTGAAATGTGTAGGAAAGATTTTGTGCCCACGACTGGTTATCATTCCCAGTATGTGTAACATGGGACACTGTAGTGATAAAGGTTACTAATCGTTAACAAATACTGGTTACCTCCCAATCCAACAAAAGTTGTAATCAGTCCATGTGTTTCTATGTCATTACAAATACACACTTCCCTGGGGATATTAATACCACAGATCCAAATGATGACATTTAATCTTAGGCTGATATCTTCCTGAGATCTCAACTAAGCCTTGTACACAAAGAAAGATATATTCCAGAACAATAAACTCATTTGATTTAAAGCAACATACGTAGATAAGGTCCGCAACAAAATCCCATTTATCTTAAAGAACCATGCTTAGAGAAAGTCTACAACAAAATCTCATTTGACTTAAAGAACCATACTTAGAGAAAGTCTACAACAAAAGCCTATTTGACTCAAAGCACCACTCAATGAGAGATCTAGATAAGCTACAACAAAAGCGCGGTTATCATGGTGAATATAGAAAGAAAGGAAACCATGTAAAATATAATAGTCTTGAAGCAATACAAATTTTACCAAATTAATTCATAGTTCACAGAATACGCGTATTTGGAGAGCTCTCGATGAACTGTGCAAACGGCATTTTACCAATCACAAGTTTATTACTTGTGACGTATGTGGGACCACATTATCCATATTGTTGACAAATTATATATATAATGACGTATGTATGACTACCTTGCACATACTGTTGACAAATTACAATGACATATGTATGCCCACAGTATCGAAGTTGATGATAAATTACAATGACGTATAATTGACCACACTGTACATGATGATGACAAATTACAATGACGTTTGCATGACCACACTGTCAAAGTTGTTGATAAATTAAATTGACGTATAAATGACAATATTGTCCATGCTGTTGACAAATTACAATAACATATGTATGATCAGATTGTCTATTGTCACGGACGCCGTTGTTGTGCTTGCTGGTTGTTACTGACCCCTCTCTCCTCCTCGGTGGGTAGGTGGGGTCAGACCAGTTGCCGCGATTTGCCGGGATCACATCGAATGGTCAGATGTTGATAACCACTCTCACACTCAGACACCACGAATAATCTTGTGGGGTATAGCAATAACTTTATTCTGAGATGTGGGGTAAAATGTGAAAAGCTGACGTGAGTGTGTGTGAGCAGGCATGTGAATGTCGTGTGAGGGATGCACGGGACGAACAAACAAACAACCGCATCAACATACACTTTCAAAACAGAGAAAGGAAGCCCAACTCTTGAAAAAGAGTTTACAAAGAATTTAATTTAAAAAGAAAAATGGGCTTAACTTTCACATGGTGTTAGTCATTCATTACGAGATGTCCATACCCGACATTCATGGGATGGGGAAAAGAGCGATGAAAAAATGAAAGAAATATATATGATGAATAAACTAAAATAAATAAAATAAAGCAATAGACGGTGATGACCGCCTCCACTACTGCCAAAACCAAGTGGCACAATACTTTGGGTGTAACCCCAACACAAAACAGCATTGCCTAATGCTGGGACACTCGGTTCTATGCTGAAGAACCCGGGCGGCTGTCCTCGACGACAGTAAAATTGAAGCTCACGGACACTTGCCTTCTGCGAGGGTTCCAAAATCCAAAATCTATCATGGACGGCTGTCTACAGCGACAGTTCTGAAACGTGAGTGGTGTAGAATATCCTTATCTCGACACAATCCTGTTCCCCTCAGTACCTGTCTGTGGTCCCTGATGGACAGCTATTGTTCAAGGTTCAAACCCATGCAGAGTAATAAGGACCAGATTTATTATAAAGGTTGCCACGATGAATTGAGTGTGACAAAACACACGTCCAACTCTATACTGTACATGGAGAATATTCAATTCTTTCCTCCCCGGTCATGACGAAGATGGAAAGATTGTCCAAACCCAGTGTAGGCACTAATCAGAGGCCTCACCACCTCTCTTTAGTCCAGATGACGCACACTGGTTTAAAATAGTTCTCATCGGTCCTTTTATACATAAACAGTTCTCATTCTCTCGCATAATAAAATTCGTGCGTGTATTCCTACTCTACTGATGCTAGGAAGGTGCATTATTCTAAGAGGTGCAAAACTCCTAAAATATAAAATATTATTAAAAAAAATTTATAATAAAAATATTAATAAAAACATTTTCCACATAACTATCAAACATCCAACACTTATAATTTATCAAATATATTTTTTATAAAGATGTTAAAAACACGAACTTAGCAAACTTGCTAGCAATGTACCTAAACAAAACAAACGCCATGACAGTAATTCGAAAACGAACTCGCTGTCAGTATCCTTATTTAACCCCTCACCCTGCTCGCAGATGAACCCGCGAACGTCCAGTTGGGTCGTGCATGGGGCAAGTGGAGACAATCAACGGAAAAAATAAATTTTCTGATTGCTCTCCCCTTTTTTCCGTGACATCTATGTTGTTGATAAAATTACGACATATGTATGACTACATTGCCCATGTTGTTGATAAAATACAATGTCGTATATATGACCACATTGTCTATGTTGTTGATAAAATACAATGTCGTATATATTATCACATTGTCCAAGTTGTTGATAAAATACAAATACAATGACATATATATGACCACATTTTCCATGTTGTTGACAAATTACAATGACGTAAGTGTGACTACATTGTACATATTGTTGACAAGTTTCAATGACGTACGTATTACATCATTGTTCATGACAAATTACAAACATCAAAATCCTACTTGTGCATTTGATTCTTACATAGCAGAACTTTTAAAAAAACATCATCACAGAATAATTAGGCATAGTTTAAAATTTCCTTCAGTATAGCTGAGGAATGTAAGAACGTATCTAATGTACAAGCTAAAAGCACTTCTGGGTGGAGTGTAACAATAGACTTCTGATTCTTGTCCCTCCATGCATTTCTGATAGCTAGACCTGTGTTTATAATTACTGCTACTTTTTATTTATGCAACGCTAAAGTGACTTTATTATTTATTCTTCATATCTGGAGACAATGAAGATATAGTAACTATAGACTAATTTATTTACTTACCGTTCTTGTGAAACTAATGGAAAGAAACACTTTAGATGGCCTATCGATGTACATCAGTCTGGCTTAAGAGGACATCACTTTTGTGGAACTGTTCTCTGTCGGATTAGCGAGTCTTTGTTGCAGAGTATAAACAATAGTAAATTTATAAGTACTGTCTTGGTCACAGAGTATAAGCAAGAGTAAATTTATAAGTACTGTCTTGGTCACAGAGTATAAACAATAGTAAATTTATAAGTACTGTCTTGGTCACAGAGTATAAGCAAGAGTAAATTTATAAGTACTGTCTTGGTCACAGAGTATAAGCAAGAGTAAATTTATAAGTACTGTCTTGGTCACAGAGTATAAGCAAGAGTAAATTTATAAGTACTGTCTTGGTCACAGAGTATAAACAATAGTAAATTTATATGTACTGTCTTGGTCACAGAGTATAAACAATAGTAAATTTATAAGTACTGTCTTGGTCACAGAGTATAAACAATAGTAAATTTATAAGTACTGTCTTGGTCACAGAGTATAATAATAAAATATTTATAGGTGTTATCTTGATTATAGAGTATAAGCAATAGTAAATTTACATGTTCGTCTTGGTCACAGAGTGTAAACAAGAGTAAATGTATATTGATCTTTTAAAATAAGATTTTGATGTCGTCAACTACTCCATGGTTCTCTATAAGCTCAGAGTTTATGGTCTTCTTCATTGCAAACTTGATCTTACCTTCGTAACCCCACTGTGCATCAGTTGTAAACTGTCGTTTTTTCATGTCCTTAAACTTTAGAGTCACTCAAGTCCAATTCATTCAGGGTTCAGTTTTTCTGGCCACTTCTTTTTAATTTGTACATTAATGATCTGTCACTTTGTATCACATTTGCTGCTTTGACATCTTTGAATGCCAAAGAACTTAAAATGTTTTTTGCTTTTAATTATGACAGTTATTATGGTAACACCTATCGTGTGTGAGTATTTGTGTGTGGTTTTGTGTGTGTGAGCTCATTATTTTTTTTTTCAAAGAAAGCCTCAGTTTTAAAAGTTCATCTATATAATGAATTCTCTGTCGAACATAGAATGGGAAACACTACATTTGAATTCCAAACAAATGTGTAAAGAAAGAGTGATAGAGTGCTCGGCCCTTGTTCTTTCTCTGTATGTAAATAACATATATCGCTGGGTAGAAAAAACTTTGAGATTGCAAAAGTGCCATTTTATTTTGTAAGTGGAAATGGAAAATGCATTTTATCTGTAGATGTACCTATTTCCAGACACAAATATCACGTGTTGTCTCCCATAACAATTTCAATACAGCTGCCATCTGACAATCGATTGTCAACATCTAATCGGACTTTAATCTCATCTTAATCAGAATATTGACTTTGTAGCCCATAAATGAAGTTTACGTGTGTATTATTTTCAGGCACGGCACATTCCTTGGCTGCCTGGCATTGTCTTTGGCACTTGCTGCATGTTGATGTCCATCTTAGTGCGAATTTTGCCAGAAACGAGCGGCCGTGAGCTTCCACAAACGTTTGAGGAAATGATAGAGCAGCAAGATTCAGTTGCAAACTCAAGCAAAGGAAAAAATGATCTACCGTGAACTTCTCAACACACGTCAAGGCCAAGAAAATATAACCAACAATAGCCGTCCAACTGAGAAGACTTCTCTTCTAAAAGCTGCTTGATACCTGCCATTTTAAAAAACACACATTCAAGGAAATGTTTCAAATTGTGGCGATTTACGAGAAAAACTGTTGCTATTTACAAACACGTAATCAAAGAAACAACAAAACTATAATGATCTTAAGTAAAACGCTGCTCTACCGGGACTTAACAATTTCTGCCCTCTAGAAACACGAACTCAACAAATATACATATAAAAATAAAGAATGGTGACAGTGGTGATCTATGGGAGACAACTACACTACTGATAAATGTTCCGACATCGGTGGACAACCAAATGGTTCTAAGGGAAATAACCAGTCCCATAAATACCTTGAAAGAAAACGAATCAATAAACTTTGATCTAAGTGAAAGAATTGTCATGACACTTATTTTACAGGTGAAAAAAAAATGATTGCATTTTGTGAAAGTTTTAGACTTAAAAATTCCTGTTTTCCAGTCAGCAGTGGCAATTTCCCCAAACACTATAAAAGAGCAGTCTTGACATTGCTTTTGTATTAGGTATATTTTCGGATGCCTCACGTGACTGAACGATCATTGTATTTGACCCAATGAGAAGAAGCAAATAAATCATAGCTGTTGTCAAAGAGTGCAGTTGAACATTGCTTTATCTTCCTCTTGAAAGCAAGTGGGTATAATCTGACAGACTAGGCTGAACATAGGAAACAGTAATCCCCCCTTCCACAAGCCCTTACACACATATACACTCAAGAGAGTACCCCAAATCCACACATAAACATACTCGTAGCGGTTTATAGAAATTTAATCGCGCGGCACATAAACGCGCGACATTTAATCGCAGTCACTTAAACTCGAGCCACTTAAACGGTATGACATATAATCGCGAAGACAGTTAATCGCGCGTCACTTAAACGCACCACATTTAATCGCAGTCAAACGATATACATATACTTGTGAAGATACTCATGCTAATGACTGCCTTCAGAACCGGACTTCTCTCTATGTCTTCAAATTCAAAAGTGAATAGATAGCAAAATACTCTAGTTAGTAAACTCCTTAAACTCATCCCGTTAGATAGTCTCATTCTCATAAATCAAAATCATTGGATTGATAATAGAAAAATGCTCACTCAGTTTCCACTAGGTCAGCAAATCTAGAATATTCTTCCATTAGTATTGTTTATTTCAAACTCATACACTTTTAAAATAACACCATAAGGAGCGCACAAGGACGGGTCACTGTGACAATATAATAATTACAATTAAAAATAGGAAGTGGCAAATTTACTTTATCACACTACTACATATTATTATAATGTTACTCCAAGCTGTCTGCTTATGGGTTTTGGGAAACTACTATGCTTTCCACTATGTCTACCTTTAAATTATAACTACATAAATATTAGCATTGTGAATACAATGCACAATGTCTACTTTTACATAGCTGATATACATGTAAACAACGGACCTGTTGCTTCTGTCACCTGTCAGCAGCGTGGAAGTGTCGTGCGATTAAAAATACGTCCGTTTAGTTGTCGCGCGGTGAACTGTCTTAGTGTTAAACTGTCTCTACGGTTATCTGTCTGCATTTAACTGTCCACTATTAAGTGGCGCGCGATTAACTGTCTTCGCACCCACGTAGCGACCCACTAAAGTGCAATTTTCACGGATACACGAAATACCATTACCAGTATACAAATACAAAGCAAAGCAAAATACAGTTATAAACAGAGACCATGAAGTGAAAGTATTGTGTTCTAGTAAATAGTGTATTTTATTGGGTTTTAGGAGTATTTTAAAATCCAGAAGAAAAGATTTTATTACGCAGAATAAATTATTATTGTGCATTTTGGCTGCTCTCTGTTACATTTTTAGCTCGAACAAATTATACAAGGGCCATCTTTAAAAATAGTCAATATATTGTCCATTACTAAAGCTCATACATGTTATGACATTTACCTATCTATGATTTATTGCACTGGTAAATGTTAGAGTAAGTTTTTGTATGTGTGCACGCATAGCTCAAGTGTTTGAATATGGGGTACAATTGCCAAGTTATCTGAGAAAATGTATCTGCACTTAATATTGCACGTATGTGTTTACTAAAATACTGACGTACGACCGTGATCAGTTTATGCGTGTACACGTTTTAGTGTGATCAGTTTATGCGTGTACACGTTTTAGTGTGATCAATTTATGCGTGTACACGTTTTAGCGTGATCAATTTATGCGTGTAAACATGTTTTAGCTGATCAGTTTATGCATGTACACATGTTTTAATGTTTCAGTTTGTACGTTTGCACACGTGTTTTAACCCTATCTCTACATGTGAGTGTTAGTAGACGAGAGCTCGCGGGCTCGTTTCAATTCATCATTTATTTCTTTATTAGTTTATTAAATTAATAATCTTTCCAAGAAAGACAGATACGCTTCAGCAAGACCAAACTTTATCACGCAAAAGATTTTAAAACAATGTTGTTGCTAAAAATGCTTCTATCTTAATAACTCGCTTGTCTAATAATATAAGAGGTGGAAGGAGGAGAAAAAGCAGACAAGTATAATATTAAAACAAGAGGCCAGCTGTTCGTACACACGACTGAGGTGTGCTCCATGGAGTGCCGTCCCCTGCTTTGAGCTGTTTAGATTGCTTAGTCACTTCGAGAGATTCATTTGAGAAATTAATGTTGCAAGCATGTTAAAGGGAACATGGCCGTACCATGAGGTCAAAAGCTACGACAATAAACTCCAGAGTTTAGATTAGTATTAGTCCAGTGGTGTCGCAAGAGAGTGCCGACAATTAATCCTAGGTGGGTCACTTTGACCTGAATGTAATGTACACGAGGGAAACCGACGAATCAGATATTTATTGATCTGTGGAACATTTTCTAGTGGAGATATATTTTAAAAAACAAAACTATTACAGTCTGGATCTACTATTTCCATAGTCTTCCAACAAGGCCTGGATGTCAATCCTTTACTGGGGAGTCTAATTTGATACAAATATTGATATCTTAAAAATCAGAAAGTAAGTAAATTTCTGCCTATTTAATACGTTCGGTGTGTTACTTTGTTTTATTAAACAGTATTTTAAGAAATGATTTATTATTTAAATTACTAGAAGCTAAAGCATAGAGAATGAAGTAAGTACCTTAGTGATCCTAAGGTGCCCGAAATCATGTCTATCAAGATAGGGCCTTATAGTTCAGTGACCTGCATTTTTAGTGATAAGATATGTGGATACATTTCTCTTTTCGAAACAAACCAAGCTATAGATTGACCTTATCTCAGTAAAGCTAGGAAACAGAAACACGCGAGTTACGTACGTATATAACGAAAAATCTATATATAATTTACTAGACGCATTCCTGAGTCATACTGATAACACGCCACAGTCATTAATTCTGACCAAAGCTGCTTTTTATTGTTTAATTTCAATAAAATTAGATTTAAGTTAGCACAGTTGTTTCTTACATTTACTACATGTATTTAGTGATGCAAAAGTCAAGTAAAAGTCAAAAAGTAAAATGATGATGTTTTAATCATCTTGGCGTGAAGCATACAATATATTGTAACTAACATTTAAATGAAAAGTCATTATCAGACTATAATTTTGCCTATAAGATAGAAATATCAACTGGCGTGACGTCAGCAGTGTTGTTGATTTAGGAAATGGTGGTCTTTAACATCTTTTTATATGTTCGGGATTTTTCACAAGAATCTGAAATAACCTTCTTTCAAAGCTAATAAAGGACATATTTACTTAGTTCAAATCTGTGCGAGGAAAGGATTTTGTAACGTCGCCCTTTATCTATTAATTATTATCAGTATTTATCTTTAATAATTAATAATCACATTAATACAGGTGGGCAGGTCACAAGTATATGTTAGCCCTAATTAGACGACTCTTCTCTAATCCCCATCTGGCGGATCTTTTTGGCACTTTCAGAATATTATTTTAATGCCCACACCATAAATAATATTTTTTCTGCAACAAGTATTCTGCTGACAGGAACTTCTTGCTTAATCCGTCTTTCATTATGTAAGCCTCCACCCGTCCTCTACCCCAAATTAATTAGTTAATTATGCACAAGAATAATAAAACTGAAGTTTGTTACTAACGAACAATATGTATCTAACATAATGTCCAGTGGAAGTCATGTTACCTATAAAGTAATTCCTATGGCTACCAATTTACATCATAGAACGAGAGTTATTTGTTAAAAGTGGAATACAATAACGATTGGCCTGATCTTTGCCCTCTCGGCATGATGTCACTTGCATGATGATGAATTGTTGCCACACGTTATAAGCTGTTGTCTCTGACCGTCATACAAACATCAACAAAACTCTGTCAGAGTATCATGGTTGCGTAAATGAAAACTATACTGCTTCCTGGTGAGGACACCTAGTTATCTCCCTGCACAACAACGAGTATTGCCCATAAGTCCAATAGTGGGGAACTCCGCAGGACTTCCTTGTCTGCACACATTTCCAAGCAACTCAGCAGATCCTTAGAACACCCTTTGTCCAAGATATCTGTCTTAGCATATTGATCGGCATGGAGACTCGAGTCTGGAGATCTAGAACGGCTTGGAGTCTTGGGTCTGGAGATCTAGATCGATGGTTTAGATTACCGGATTAGACCAGAGGTTAAAATTGATCGTTTGAAATGGATGGGTGCGTGCCGCACTGAAACATAAAATTGGACAGGTCCACAAATCTCTTGCGTTAATTTCTCTTTTCTCTCTCTTCTTAATTTCTCAGACTTACATCTCTGCACAACAACGTATTATCCCCATACACACGAGACCAATACAATACATGAACATTGACATATAATTGAAATATAAATCCAGCATCACAACAAAAGTCATTGTATTGTAACATACTGAACACTTTTCTGTTTTACAGCATGATACATATTGTAACAAACATTTCTAAGTCTAAAATCTCAGTCTATCAGCCAATTAACTCACCAATGGTTAGATAACACGGCGCTTTTTCCACGGACCAGAATTCTCTCCTAGTGATTCAGAAAGAATGTTAAACTATATAAACTAAAATGGTGTTATTTTGGGAAGAACATTTCGACACTTAAATGTGACTAACAACCCTTCAAGTGCGCTATGTTGAACGATAGGCGTACCTGTCTCCAACACTCTTCCCACCACCTTGCACCCTTCGTGCATACCTTAAGGCAGTTAGAACATACAAGTCCACCTTTCACTCGACACTTCTCGTCAGCCTCTTTTTGATCTTACCTGCTCCCTGGTGGATGCCTGCAAGTGTTCTTACTTATCATTCATTCCTACTCGGCACACTTGCCAGTTTCTATAGATGCCATTCTCGCACTCCTCACTGCTGCAACTTTCTAGCACCGTTATTTAGAACTGTCGCCACACGTCGTAATAGAGGAGGTGGTTCGTCATTGTATTTCCCCACTGGTATCTACATCCACACTTGCGTCTTGGGAACCAGACAGTGGTGGACGTACGCACTACAAGAGCGTGTTCAGACAACGTTTTAACAGAGAGAATATTGCAAATGTCTAAAGTTAAAACGATGAAGGATAATAATAATTTATAAAATAATTAATAATACTTGGAAGGTAATTCCTCCGTCACAGATTGTACTTGGGATGGTGGTAGTAATGGAGGAGAAAGAGAACACACATAACTGTGGGCTAATAAAAATGTTCGACCATGAGTTCACTTGATTATTATTATTTGTTTATTCAAATATTTATTTAAATAAGAGAAGGGATTTTTTTAAACGGGAGGGCAGACCCCATAAATATAGCAAGAGATCCATCAGATATTTATAGATATTTCCAAGGGTTGACCTTCAGAATACATAAAATTCACTCTTAATTGTAGAGTTAGTCAAATGTTTAATAATTATGGTGTTAGGGAAGTCACGTCTGCTAATATCATATTTCTATTTAGACAATGTGTGTAAAGTGAAGATAATATGAAATTATTCAACTAAAACATCTAATGTCTTTCCTTCTTCGTTAATGTTTCTAGTAATTTCAAGTGACAAACAAGTGTTCAAACGTGGCAAGGAACCAGCATCATTGCTCTAATATTTGTTTTATTTCTCAAGAAAAGATAACTGCTACCTGTGAAAATTATTTATTTACTAAACAAACAATAGCATTTGTGTGATTGTAAAATTTTATTTCTCCTTAAAGATAACTTTATGTAACTGCAAATATATTTTTATTTCTACTTAAAGATAACTTTATGTCACTGCAAATATATTTTTATTTCTAATTAAAGGTAGCTTTATGTCAGTGCAAATATATTTTTATTTCTAATTAAAGGTAGCTTTATGTCAGTGCAAATATATTTTTATTTCTAATTAAAGGTAGCTTTATGTCAGTGCAAATATATTTTTATTTCTAATTAAAAGAGATAACTAATGTTTTGTGCGTGTTTTAAATGTTGAAATGATGAACCGTTTAAAAATAAATAATACATCCTAGTGAAGTCAGTGTTACAATTCTAGATTTAACTAATCCATAAAATATTATACATTGGGAGCCAAAAACAAGCTTTACTTTTATGAGTCTGAGATATATTCTCTTACTAGTTCCAGTATTTTCTTATATATCTTAACTACCACTGGTTGTGTTAAAGACAGGCCAATGGAATTAATTAGACAACTGAACATGATTGCCAATCTAATCATGAGTTACATTCTAATCCTAACATTGATTGTTCTATGTGAACGTCATTTGAACTAATCGAGCTCACGAAAGCAATAATGCTAGATTTTGGTGACTATGCAGATGACTCAAGCGACTGTCAGTCAGGCGATGGATTCTGTATTGCGGGAACTAGGATGGCGGGGCCGGTACCAGATGCTGCAGGCGATACAGTACCTCCTCTGTAATTTACCAGTGGCGTTCCTCGTGATGTCCATTATATTCATTGGTAAGAGCGTTGGCGTGTACGCTTCTCATTTACCTGTGTACACTGAACACGTAGGACTGATTGTTTCAATTTTACATTCATTAATTTACTGACTGCTCATTCATCTGTGTAAACTCAACAATTAGGACTAACTGTTTGATTTTTACTTGTATTAATTTACTGACTGCTCAGTCATCTGTGTACACTCACCTTTAGGACTAGTTGTCTCTGGTTTACAGTTTGTAATAAGCCGACTTCTTTTGTACCTGTATTTCTACTTTGGTCACACTCTTAGCACATTGTGAATTGCTATATATATCTTTTGTACCTGTATTTCTACTTTGGTCACACTCTTAGCACATCGTGAATTGCTATATATATCTTTTGTACCTGTATTTCTACTTTGGTCACACACTTAGCACATCGTGAATTGCTATATATATCTTTTGTACCTGTATTTCTACTTTGGTCACACTCTTAGCACATCGTGAATTGCTGTATATATCTTTTGTACCTGTATTTCTACTTTGGTCACACTCTTAGCACATCGTGAATTGCTATATATATCTTTTGTACCTGTATTTCTACTTTGGTCACACTCTTAGCACATCGTGAATTGCTATATATATCTTTTGTACCTGTATTTCTACTTTGGTCACACTCTTAGCACATCGTGAATTGCTATGTATATCTTTTGTACCTGTATTTCTACTTTGGTCACACTCTTAGCACATCGTGAATTGCTATATATATCTTTTGTACCTGTATTTCTACTTTGGCCACACCCTTTGCACATCGTGAATTGCTGTATATATCTTTTGTACCTGTATTTCTACTTTGGCCACACTCTTAGCACATCGTGAATTGCTATATATATCTTTTGTACCTGTATTTCTACTTTGGTCACACTCTTAGCACATCGTGAATTGCTATATATATCTTTTGTACCTGTATTTCTACTTTGGCCACACCCTTTGCACATCGTGAATTGCTGTATATATCTTTTGTACCTGTATTTCTACTTTGGTCACACTCTTAGCACATCGTGAATTGCTGTATATATCTTTTGTACCTGTATTTCTACTTTGGTCACACTCTTAGCACATCGTGAATTGCTATATATATCTTTTGTACCTGTATTTCTACTTTGGTCACACTCTTTGCACATCGTGAATTGCTATATATATCTTTTGTACCTGTATTTCTACTTTGGTCACACTCTTTGCACATCGTGAATTGCTATATATATCTTTTGTACCTGTATTTCTACTTTGGTCACACCCTTAGCACATCGTGAATTGCTATATATATCTTTTGTACCTGTATTTCTACTTTGGTCACACTCTTAGCACATCGTGAATTGCTATATATATCTTTTTCATAGAGAAAATTGTTATAAATCGTTCTTTTATATAGTAAAATGCTATACCTAATTTTACAGTGAAAAAGCTATATCTAGTTTTACACTTTACAAAATGATGGAGAATAGAATGTTATAATATATTCTAGAGTTTTATGTACATTTAATCAGAGTGAAATAAAGCATGTTTCCGGAATTAAAAGTGTGAGTTATCGTTACTTACAGCTCTTATTCTTATTACATGTTCCTGTCTTTGTTTCATGTCGAAGTGTTATTATACTGGTATTTATATTAATGTCAAGAAGAAAGGCATGCAACGTAAAATTTCAAAGTACCTTCTTGATTTTCGGTATAATGTTAAATCAAAGACTGATATTGGAAATAATTCGTGTGTCTTTAAGGCTACTTTTTTTCCTTAGAGCATACACCCGCAAGTACATTCAGTGTACTATGTACGACTGTTTTTCCTTCTTGAGTGTACTATGTACGACTGTTTTTCCTTCTTGAGTGTACTATGTACGATTATTTTTCCTTCTTAAGTGTACTATGTACGACTGTTTTTCCTTCTTGAGTATACTAAGTACGACAGTTTTTCCTTCTTGAGTGTACTATTTACGACTGTTTTTCCTTGAGTGTACTATGTACGACTGTTTTTTTTCCTTCTTGAGTGTACTATGCACGACTGTTTTATCTTTTTGACTGTACTATGTACGACTGTTTTTCCTTCTTGAGTGTACTATTTACGACTGTTTTTCCTTCTTGAGTGTACTATTTACGACTGTTTTTCCTTCTTGAGTGTACTATTTACGACTGTTTTTCCTTCTTGAGTGTACTATGTATGACTGTTTTCCTTCTTGAGTGTACTATTTACGACTTTCTTGAGTGTACTATGTACGACTGTTTTTCCTTCTTGAGTGTACTATGTACGACTGCTTTTTTCCTTCTTGAGTGTACTATGCACGACTGTTTTATCTTTTTGAGTGTACTATGTACGACTGTTTTTCCTTCTTGAGTGTACTATTTACGACTGTTTTTCCTTCTTAAGTGTACAATGTACGACTGTTTTTTCCTTCTTGAGTGTACTATTTCTGTTGACTAGGCCGAAACATTGACCACAAATGTCGGGAGCTGGATAATTCCACTGACTTAAGTAACGTCACCTACGGCGAATGTAGCGTTACACTTGTGACGAACATGAGTGGATTAGACACAATAGTGCCATGTCCAATCGGTCATCAGTTTGCCGAACCACAGGATCGCTCCATAGTCTCAGAGGTTTGAACTTATTTCTTTTCTCATTCACACCAGTAAGAACATCACCATGACAAATTAACGCCATCAAAATTAACACTAGAAAAAATGCCACCAGAATAAAATAATGATATTACAACTAACAGTAGTAAACACAGCCAGAATACATTAACGCCAGAAAAGTTAACAGGAGCAAGAAAATACTAACAGGACAAATAATTAACAAATTAACGCAATTAAAATTAACAGTAGCAAAACTTACTAACAGGATATATTATTGCCATTAAATCTAACACCAATACAAATACCGCCAGAACAAATTAACGCCAACAAAATTAACACCAGCAAAAATAGCAGCAGGACACATTAATGCCATTAAACCCGACACTAGTGCAAAGACTGCCAGAACAAATTAACGCATATATAACTTACGATAGTTCAATTTAATACTAATGCAACTAAAACTAGTGCAAATTAACACCTAAAAAGTATCAGCATTAGCCTATGAATATTCATTAACGGTCATATAAATTATCAGCAATATTAACACCAGTTCATTTTATCATCAGATAGAAAATATCACCAGTAGTCTACAAAATATGACCAAATATAAATTGACTCGAGTGGAAGCTAACACCACTGCAAACGAACAGGTATTTGAATACTTAGTTCTGGATAAATACGTGAGTGATTGGTGGTCTGTTTGCAGTACGAGCTCGCAGCCATACACATAGGTTGGAACATTTCTATGACGTTTCCGCGAAACTTGCGCTAGCGTACACGATCGCTACCGTATTTACTTCACTGTCAGGGAATTCTTGTAACAAAACGGCTGCGATGCTTAAGGGTAGCTAGCTTCCAACAGGTGATGCCCTAGCCTATGGGTTTTGTGCCATTCAGATTATTCATGCTGTATTCCACTTAAGTTTAAACCAGTTTAATACAGCATAATATTTCACTGTGTTTAAAATTTATAACCGATGTCGAAGGTAAAGCGAACGACATTTAGTTAGACAGTTTTGCAAAGAAAAATGTGGTTCGAAGTTTAAAAAATGAATGGTTTAGTAAGCTGGTAGAGACAAAACTTCCAACATCAGCAGAAATCAGATGACTGGAACTGGGTGGTATCTTCATTTCTCGTGACAGCACTGGTGCTGACGTTCGACAAGTTCGTACTATGAGTGATTTCATGAGTAGGAAACGCTGGGACGATTGGTAAATGGATTGCTTGAAGCACCACCTTACTCAGAAAATTCATTTGGGCATGGTGTCTAAACTACGATGCCAAACATCCGGAGGCCTGAACAGTCTACTACTTGAAAGCGCGGAAGATCGAGAAAAAAGGAAAGAGTTTTCTAAGAAGTTTGCTGACATCAATGTGCTAAAACGTTTGATCGATAACGTATTCCTAGCCATCACGAATGTGTCGATTTTATCGGTACAAGATTTACATGACCATATGGCTAAGTATGTTTCAACTCCGGAGAGTTGGTGCAGTAAAGATTACGCCTCCGAATTTGTGGAGAAAAAGAAATTGCAGAGTTGTTTGGCAGATACCATAGCCAGTAGTTACAATTTATAATCACAAATGTTTATGGAAATGTTTTGCTCTCGCAGAAATGAAGCTTCTCGGCCAACCGCCAGTTCCGCGGACACAGGAAAAATATTAGAGGAAACATTGCCCGCAGCATTTCTTGGACTTCTGTTTCAACAGCTGAGACCATTGCATGCAGCAACGGGAAGGGTATACACCATATAGAGTTCGAATCCAGTACTATTACATACAGTTGCTCTATTTCTATGTGTCCCTGTTTGTCTATGAGTACATCTTGGAAATCACTTGACACTTTTTCGACTTCCTGCGTTGTGAGTTTGTGAGTACTGCATCGATACACGTCACGAAATACCTCATTAGACATAAGTGGGTAATCTGAGCCTATGTCGGGTGTATCAGATTCTTCTGCCATTGCTAATGAGAGCATATTGGGCGGGGCAGTGTAGGTCTGTCAGTCGGGGTGCGCTCTGATAATGCTAGAGTAACTTAATGTGATCGTCATTATTTTAATGACATAGTTGGTGGACGATAATATTTCAGTCACTATGAATGGGCCTTGCCAAGCGACTTCCAATTTATTCGAACGAGTGTGGAGAAGTATCAATACTTAATTCCCTACTTCCAGCATTCTCTCGTGATCCCTTTTATTGTAGTACTTGGCCTGTTTTTGTATGGCTTTATGCTAGGTCCATGACCATTTATAAATAGCCTTTCAGATCGCTAACATACTGGAGAGCCGCTTTTAATTTTGGGTTAGTCTGATCCTTTGTCATTAATTGGCATAATATTTCCATTAGATCCCGGACGTCCCAGCTATACAAAAAGCAGGAAATGCGAATACCCCAGTGAAGTGTGCAGTAGTTCACAGTACGCGAAAAGGTCTACTGATAAATACTGGCCCCACTTAGTGGGGTTACTGTCTGCTAGTTGTTTTAGCATTTCCATGATTATCCCATTATATTTTATGTCATCCCATTACATTGGGGGTAGAAATGGTTTGTGGTGAGGCAAGTAACAGATAGAAACACAAACATCTGTGTTCCTGTGAACTGAGAGCCATTATCTGATAACAGCTCAGGAAATCCCACGTGTGAAAATGTGGTAAGTAGAGCGTCTGCTATTCTGCTACTATCACTTGGGGGGTGGGGTGGGGCTACCACTTCTGGGTACTTTGTGACATAGTCTACTATCATCAGAATATACGCATTCCTTTTATTCGAATGTAATAGCAGTCTGATTATGTCCAGTGCCACACGTTGGAAGGGGGTATCCATGGGTGGAGTTTTGCCCAGGGCTCTGGCTTTACAGTTATTACTATAATATAATCAAAACAAGTCACAATAGTACATATAATATTACATACAATATAGTTTAGCACTTTCATTCAGCGTGACATACATTAGTTACACATCGTGACAATGAATAATTTAGTTAACGTTAACACATGCATACATTAGTTACACATCGTGACAATGAATAATTTAGTTAACGTTAACACATGCAAACATAGAAACAATACAACCAATTGCTAAATTAAAAAATATTTGTCTAACTATTTATATTACTAATGGCAAGTTATGTATGGGTTTCTCTTTGAACAGGTAAACTGAATAAGGTCCCTAGTGTGTATAGATTGTATATTTATGCAAGTTCAATCCATTAACGAGATTCCCAAGTGTGGCGGAGTAAATTTGCCTATTCTATTTCTAAACTTAATTGTTATATAAGACCTTAAATGTCAAAGTGACCTGACCTTGGGCAAGGTCTGTGCTGATACTTAAATTGTCAAAGTTGGAAGTAAACAATTCAGGTAAAGAATGTGCTAGACTTGCTGATGTAATCTAAACCGGTTTTAGGTGGATGAGTAGTTTTTTTTATTATCCAACAGTTGATATTTACCAAACAAGGTCAACCAATTTGCTGAGAACAAAAGTTTAATTTTCTAATCACTTTGAATTTGGAGTGGCAAGGAGTTTGGTCATGAAGGGCAGCTGTGAGCTTAATGGTGAATTAACTGATTGATTGAGAGAGAATGAACTTAGAGAAAATAGTTCGTGCATTTTGCTATTGATATGCCACGCTTGTGTTTTTACATAGAGATGCATTATGTGAGTAAACTATTATTTCTATAAATTGTAAACTAAGATATATGTAGTATGCAAAACACTTAACATTTTTTCTAGTGAACCTGTTCATAAACTATTATGGTGTATTTATTATGCTGTGTGCGTATGTGTATCAGGTTAATAAATACTTTTGCCGGAAACTGTAAGTTGAGACTTGAATATAAGAGAGAATGGAGTTAAAGATGGATAAACTGGAAACTTAGCGTTTGTTCCCTGATTATATTTTACAGACAATAAGCAGCCTTTTCTTGTGGTACCAGAATCTTCTGGTTTAGTGATTTATGAACCGCTATGACTATGGTAGATGCGAGAAGTATCTACCTTAGCGTGTAAGTGTAAGGAATACACTGCACTCAGTTGATGTATGGTGGTAAAGTATGCTGACTAACTCATGGAATTTCTGGTACAAGTAAGTTACTGGAAACTGCTACAATTGTTCTGCCTGAGGGTGCTAATATGGTGATGAACGCCCAGGTTAGCCTCGAGAGAATAGTGGCTCATCAGTGTTCTACAATGTGTGAGGAAAACCTGGAATTGATAGTAATAGCATGAACAATAAACTTGTGACTTTGTTATGAAAAGCACGTGAAAGACTATTGTGACTTCGCCTAGACAAGGTTATGTACAAACTATTATTGCTTATCTCTAATAACTCCATTTCTGTTCTCTGATAACTATCCTGTGATTTGTATTGACTCTAATCTGTTGAATTGTGTTAGGATAGAAGACTGTCTAGGTATTAAAATTATTCGAGTGTGCATTCATGAACAACATCAATATGGTATTGTTTTTATTTCTTCTTTACTGCAAAAGTAATTGCATGATACTGAGGTCATTTTTGACTATCAGTCAACAGGTGTTAAAAATGTGTTTAAAATGTAACAAATAATTATTATTATTGTCTTTGCTAAAGTATCAATCACGCTGTTTTAAATCTAAACTTTTGCTATGTTAATAACAGTGGGATCTTGTGTGCGACAGAGAGTTTTTGTCCGACGTACCACAAACTTTGATCATGCTGGGAATGTGCATAGGTGCCATCTTGTTTACGTCACTGGCTGATAAGTATGGGCGGAAACCGTTACACGTAGGATGTCACCTGGGGATTCTTGTACTGGGCATAGTCAACGCTTTTGTGCCGAATTTTGAGTCTTTTCTTGTGCTTCGATTTTTACTGGGAGCTTGTCATCAGGTATATTTCTCCTCTCTCTCTTTCCTTTCCTCCTTTTTTCTCTCGCCTCTCATGTAGTCAAAGTACATGCCATTTCTTAGTTTCTATTTTCCTGTCATCAAGCAGAATGCAAGTTCCTCAATTTTTAATTATATTTTTAAGCACTTTCCCCCATACTTTAATTTTCAAGTGTTGGATTAACAATAAAATAAACTGAATGCATGGTCACATATAATTTGAAAAAGAATTTTGCTGCCTGCCTGACATTTGATTAAGCCACGTATTTCCTTTCAGTTTAAATTATTTGTATAGATTTTGTTAAAATAACAAAGACAAGTAAGAAATGTTATTCTTCTTATTCTTTTCCCACGTCTTTTGTTTGACTATCGGTTGTGAACCAAGGTTTTGGAATCTTACCAAGATTCTGGGAGATACAATGCTTTATGGAAGATGAGGGCCTTCTGAGGAGCACTGCTCTTTGTAGTGGAGTGTCTGTGGTTTCCAAGTAGTTTATTCAGGTAGCCTTCCAATTCAGATGTTATTTTCCTCAAGGCTCCGATCACTATAGGTATCACTTCTGCTTTTACATTTCACAGTCTCTGGATTTCCAATCTGAGGTCTTGGTATTTTTCTATTTTTTCTCTTTCTTTTGTTTTTATATTTCTATCACTTGGAACAGCGACATCAATATAATTGTTGCTGTTCTGTTGGACTTATTGAGAATTATAATGTCTGGTCTTCGTGTACAGGAATCACTCCATCTGTTCTTATCTCGAAGACCTACAGTATTTTGACTTCTGTTTCGGTAATTGTTCCTGGTTGGTGCTTCCATGCTCTTTCTGGTTTTTTTTTATGCCATAGTTTTCACATAGATTTCTATGTATGAATTTTGCCACATCGTTGTGTCTTTTGGTGTATTCTGTTCCAGCCAGAAACTGACATCCATATATTATATATTCTGTTGTCTCATCCATGATTTTGCAGTGTCTGCATTTGGAATCATTTGAGATTTTCATGATTTTTGTTTTATGCGACTTCGTGTTTAGTACTTGATCTTGTGCAGCTGTTATGAGTGCTTCTGGTTTTGCTTTCATACCTGCATCTTCCAACCATATGTATGTTGGTTGTTTTGTTAATGTTTCATTATCTTTTCCTACATTCTGGCCATGGAGAAGGTTTTTGGCTCCAGGTATTTGCTAATACCTGTTTTGTTGTTTTCTTCTATTTTTCTTTTTCTGTTTGTGAAGGTTGGTATAATCCACTCATCTTTGCATGCTATTTCAGATGTAGTCCAACAGGCCATAACTTTTCCTTCAATCACATCCTTTATTTTCTTGAGACCTCGGCCTCGGACTTTCCGAGATGCCTGTCTAAGTCTGATTTTGGATGTAAGGGGCTATGTATTGTGAGTAGTTTGTTGTCTAGGGCTATAAGAAACCGATTTTGTATGATCGCTCTCTTCTGGTCCAGGAGCCAAACATCACTAATATCACCTGGATGTTGTTTAAACCAGAGTTCCTGCATTTTTTCTATATCCTCTTAATGTTGGTTGTCTTTGATAGTAATAGACTATTATTTGTATATTGCCCTCTCTGGTCCATCTCCTTTGAGTGTTCCCTAGCGTTTCAGTAATCCATTTTTCGCTAGAACACCCTGAAACATCATCGCCTAATGCAGACCTTGTTAGCCTGGGAGAGGTCTGATCTGGTATAGAATCAAATTTAGTTTTCTCCATCATGAATGGGTTGAGTGTGGGTATAGTTTGGCGGGAACCATATTTTCCTCCCTCGATAGTCCAGAGATGGGATTTAAGCTGTCACCCATCATTGTTTGTCGACACAGCTTAGGTAGCTTAACGTTCTGGGTAATTTTGATATCCTATCCACTGGACTATCAAGACAACTTTATTATTATTATTATTATTATTATTATTATGTGGATTTTAAAATAAATAACACGTTCATAACTTAAATTTACTATTCAGTCACTGAACTCGACATTCTCAAAAGTCAGTTTACAAACACACATGTACCTGGCATAATAAAAAAGTGCACACGAACACGTTTATTATTTTTTTTAAAGTTTCCCCCACCTGTTTAAAAGGGAACTGGTTTGACGTCCAGAATTTTGTTGATGGAACTAATGCCGGCAGAAAACCGTCGAGCCACGAGTGTCTGTGCCAGTTCTCTGTACACTGTGGGCACGCTCGTCCTGGCAGGCATTGCCTTTCTCATGAAAGACCTTCCATGGCGATATCTGCAGTTGGTACTGACCGGTTTCTCTGCATACGCCGTGTTACAAATCTGGTAGGTAATCTGGTTACCTTAGCGACAAGATAAATAGTTTTAATTGTTGTGGCTTGCTGTATTTAACAGGTAAAACCGGATTGTTGGTCGATACACCTATGGAATATGTTTTAATATTATTCACAATGTTGACAAGGATAAAAGTAAACAAAATAAAAGAATGCTTTAGTATTGTCAATAAAGTTAACTTTGATTGTGTGTGTGTGTGTGTGTGTGTGTGTGTGTGTGTGTGTGTGTGTGTGTGTGTGTGTGTGTGTATAAAATTAAAATTAAAATTTCTGTAAGAACATGTCTCGAAAATTATTGTCGCTAGTGGTTATCTTCCTGCACATCGAAAGAAAGAACATGGGTTTAGCTAATTTTTAAGAGTGTTGTCTTTTTTTGATAATTGTTATTGCCTCTTCGTACAACTTTACGACTTCTGGTTCTAAAAGAGGATATAGGTTTTCCTAAAGAGACCTTTCAGTTAATGTAAAACTCTGATATCATATTTCCAAGTGCTCTTATTAATACCGGTATTGCCCATGCTTTCACATTCTTTAGTCTCTAGACTTGCAGTCTGTTAAGATATGCGATTCGGGTTGTGTGTTTTTTGTCATCTGGTACAACAACATCGATGACCACTGCTGTGCTGTTGAATTGTTGGCAATTGTAAAGTTTGATTTTCATGTGGGAATTACACGATCTGCTCTTATTTCCAAATCGTACAACATTTTAACTTTCTATGTTTCAGTGCCTGCTTCTGGTTAGTGCATTCAAGTTTTTTCTAGTGGTTTTTGTTTTCTACACTTCTCACATGGATTTCTGTGTTGGATATTTGGCACACGCCTTGTATCTTCTAACTTTGTGTATCTTCTGACATAGTGTGCCTTTTTGGTGTATTATTTTTTTGGTGTATTGCCTTTTGATGTATTGTGTCTTCTATTGCATTTTGTTTTCTGCGTATTGCGTCCTCTGGTATAGAGTGTTTCAGCTAGTGACTAGGATCCGAATTGTGTTCTCTTGTTTCTTAATGCTCTTGCAAAATCGGCACACGTGATCTTAAAGTCTTCATGATTTGTACCTTGAGAAACGTATTGTTTAGAGCTTGATTTTACGTAGCGAGTGCGCGCCCCTTTCGACTTGTCTTTCTCAGCCATTTGTTTGTTGGGTGCCTTGTTGATGTTCTCGTTCATATTGGCCATGGAGAAGTTCATGACTTAGGTTGTTTGTTGCTGCTTGCTTTTATCTCTTCTTGCATGTTTCACTTTCACTGAGTGGTAGTTGTTTCAATCCACTACTTTATCTGATTTTATCATCTTCGCTGTCACTATAGAAACATTCAGTGACTCATCATCAATAGAGTCCTTGTTTGTCCAGAGTCGTCTCCCTTCCAACTTCGACATGCTCATTTTCTATCTACATCCATTTTGGGGTGTCTGGCTTTATGATTGTAGTATTTTTCACCACCACTACCATCATCATCATCATTTTCCTCTTCTTCTTCTTCTTCGTCGTCATTATCATTATCATCATCAACATCAATAATAATAATAATAAAGAGAAAAAATAGAAAAATACCAAGACCTCAGATTAGAAATTCAGAGACTGTGGAATGTAAAAGCTGAAGTGATACCTATAGTGATAGGAGCCTTGGGGAACATAACAATTGAATTCGAAGGTTCCCTGGAAACCACAGAATCGCTCCACTACTCAAAGCAGCGCTCCTCGGAAGTGCCCACATCCTCCGTAAAACCTTGGATCTCCCAGAATCTTGGTAAGATTCCGAGACCTTGGATCACAACCGACAGTCAAACAGAAGTCGTGGAAAGAGGCTGAATAATAATAATAATAATAATACACTCGGGGTTATCGACTTAACGATAATCTGTCGATATTAACGAACACGTAAAGTTTTTAAAATCTATTTCGACATTCGATCCTTATGAACGGTTACGAACCATTTGTAGTTCAGATGAACTGCAAACGTAAACCGCAGAAATCAAACGCCATTTTAAATCAGCAGCATGCTCGTTTTCACTATTCAGGACGACTGGGCCAACAAAGACACCACTTATGTAGAAATTCCGACTTACTTACCCAATCGAATAAAGAAAGGAACTCGTTCGTAATCCGAGACCCAACTGAAATAAAATAATTATAATAGTGTTAATAAATTAATAATTAATTTTGCTTGGCAGTTTTACAGACGAATCCTTGCGGTGGTTGACTGCAAACGGAAAGGTGGAAGAAGCAGAACGCATCTTGGTGAAGGCAGCGGCAATGAACCGTGTCAAAAAATCAGACATATTGGACATATTTAGACATAAAGTAGTAAATAAAGTCCAACGCCAATCGAAAATCTACAAACCTTCCGAACAAAACAGCACTGAGAGCACATCTCCTGAGATCAAGAGCAGTATTATGGACTTCTTTAGCAACAGACACATCTTACTGTGTTTAGCCATCAATGCTATCATATGGTGAGTCGTGGCTTGATCGACTTTGAAGTAGATTGTAGCGTTAATATAGATTTTGCTGCATGATTAGTGATTCCTAGCCTCTGTATGTGGAATGTGAATTTCTTGATCTACATTGGACTAGTCATAATTTCGGAAACTCCTGCTAAAAGCATGTATTTAGGCTTTGCTTCGTGTTTAGTAATTCCCTTTCTCTTGTTTAAGGGCTGTGAATGCCTTGACCTTTTTTGGACTGGCGATGACGTCAGGGACTCTGGCTAATAATATCTATGTAGGCTTTGCCCTCAATACCGTTGTGGATCTTCCAGGAGGACTTGTATTTTTCTTGATGATTGACAGGTGAACCATGATAGATAGATAGATAGATAGATAGATAGATAGATAGATAGATAGATAGATAGATAGATAGATGGATGGATGGATGGATAGATGGATGGACGCACGGACAGATAGATAGATAGATGAATGGATGGATGGACGGACGCACGGACAGGTAGATATATAGATATCCTCTGTACACATACATGATCTGCTCTACACATTCATATAACAGACACTAATATCTCACTACACACTAATATCTCACTACACACTAATATTTCACTACACACTAATATCTCACTACACACATGACTATCGTCTTTGTCTTGTTATTAATTGTTTTATGATATTAGTATTATAAAGACGTCCCCACTACATCTTTGGCACTGATGTCCATTTGTACCTTTCTTTGGTTTCTCTTTAGAATTGGGCGCCGGCAATGTTGCATGGTGTTCCATTTTCTGGCTGGCTTGAGTCTGCTTGCCTCTGTGCTTCTGTCGTCACTAGGAGGTGTGTGTGTGTGTGTGTGTGTGTGTGTGTGTGTGTGTGTGTGTGTGTGTGTGTGTGGACACGAAGTGAAGTATCGATTTGACATTATACTTACAATAGATGACAGTGGGAAATTAGCATAACTTTCATTTCATATTATACTAACTTTAATACAAATATAAAAATATTAAATAAAAGGTAATCAGTTAAAAACAACAACATTTCATTCAAATACTTCAGTATTTTATTAAATTTATTCAATACTCAAACTTCCATGTTCAATTTCTTTTTATTTATGATAGACAAATTTGTGTTTAACAGTTGCATTTCACTAGCTGCTATTTCTCAGGTGGTCGACACATGACGCAAGTCAGCGCTTAATTCATATAACAGGAATAATATTATTCATGTAATTATCTTGCAAAAGTTTCATTGTCTATTGAAAAGTACCTTGTCTTGAATTGAAGAATAGATTGATTGTAGCCTAAAGTAACATTCGATTTATGGGTGCTTATCGCTGAATATCTGTCACTGTAACACTGTAACATTAACATTTTTTAAATTCCTTTATATATGTATATCCAAGAAAAATTAAGTCAAAAGTCGACGTTTTTAGATATACACATAGACTTTTATATATAGACTTGAAATATTCACACAGACTTTTAGATATACACATAGACTGTTAGATATACACATAGACTTTTAGATATAGACTTGAAATATACACACAGACTTTTAGATATACACATAGACTTGAAATATTCACACAGACTTTTAGATATACACATAGACTTTTAGATATACACATAGACTTGAAATATTCACACAGACTTTTAGATATACACATAGAGTCATAGACTGTTAGATATACACATAGGCTTTTAGATATACACATAGACTTTCAGATGCAGTCAAAGACCAACACAGGTAAGCAAGGGCCTTCAGTTATAAACATACCTATGCATCCAGACATATTTCTTGAAGTCTAGACAGTAACCTATCCTAGCAGACATCTACCCGATTAAAAAAAATATGGACACTGAACATTAGATAGAGACGTAGTTGTGTACATTTGTTACAATCCTGTTTATTGTGTCAATTATATTTCTGCTTAACATGTCAATTATGTTTCTGCTTAACGTGTCAATTATGTTTCTGCTTAATGTTTATTTTGTTTTTAAACAGGAGGCAGTGAAAGTGTGCAAGTAATGGTCACTGTGCTGACATTGATTGGCAAGTTTGCCATCGGTATTACATTCTCCACAATCATGCTCTACACTCCAGAACAGTTTCCTACCAATCTCAGGTAGAGTTTGTAGAGCGTGGCGCCATTTCTGCAAAGAGATGACAATTCCAGACATCTGCGCATTTCTAGTATACTTTTTTTTTCTGAGATGCGCTTCTGAAGGGCAGTACGAGAACAGCACGAATATTTTCCTGATAAAATTGTTAGCATGCATTAAGTCGTGATTGGTCCAAAACACTTCTGTATATTATAACCCCATACCAATCTTTGTATCCTGCCACAGGATACCCGAAACCTTTCACTGTAACCTGTCACAAAAGCTCACCCTTTCATTGCTGCTTGTCATAGATTTTCACTAATTAGAACGGAGTAGATCTGCTTCTAAGTCAATAAAATAAAAGTAATTATCGCGCGTACTTCAAGCAGCCTTTCATAATAATGACTGCTTGCCTATAAGTGATATATGCTCGCTTGCTGGTCAGTGATATATGCTCGCATGCTGGTCAGTGATATATGCTCGCTTGCTGGTCAGTGATATATGCTCGCTTGCTGGTCAGTCATATATGCTCGCTTGCTGGTCAGTGATATATGCTCGCTTGCTGGTCAGTGATATATGCTCGCTTGCTGGTCAGTGATATATGCTCGCTTGCTGGTCAGTGATATATGCTCGCTTGCTGGTCAGTGATATATGCTCGCTTGCTGGTCAGTGATATATGCTCGCTTGCTGGTCAGTGATATATGCTCGCTTGCTGGTCAGTTCACTTCTTATATGTGCGCGGTTTCCCCTCTGCATCTGAGGAAACTGTTGAAACATTTACCACGCCTTTATAATAAATAATTTTAACAGTATCTGCTTAAGGAGGAAACTGTTGAAACATTTACCACGCCTTTATAATAAATAATTTTAACACTATCTGCTTAAGGAGGAAACTGTTGAAACATTTACCACGCCTTTATAATAAATAATTTTAACACTATCTGCTTAAGGAGGAAACTGTTGAAACATTTACCACGCCTTTATAATAAATAATTTTAACACTATCTGCTTAAGGAGGAAACTGTTGTGACATTTACCACGCCTTTATAATAAATAATTTTAACACTATCTGCTTAAGGAGGAAACTGTTGTGACATTTACCACGCCTTTATAATAAATTTTTAACAGTATCTGCTTAAGGAGGGAATTTAGTTAAGCAATCTTTAACCACCTATATAAGGATGAAATACAGTTTTGTTTATCATGTAAATTTCGCAAATTCTACGATTACTAAGGTCACTTATATAGATTCTTATGCTACAATAGAGAGACACGATTCTTTTTACAACTATATGCTGGCTATTTCGCGCAAATTTAAGAAATGAATGATGGATATATCCAAAGATTATATTATTAGCTACTGAATGACACTGGCGTGAAAGAAAAACGACCTGATAACAACAGCTAAGACATGACGGAAAGAAAGAATGACACGATGATACACATTATGATAAACAACAAATTACGGAAAGAAATAATGAAACCCTGATTGCTAACAAATGGTGAAAAGAGAGAATGATACCCTGACAGCTAAGAAATGGTGAAAAGAGAGAATGAAACCATGACAGCTAACAAATGGTGAAAAGAAATAATGAAACCCTGACAGCCTACAAATGGTGAAAAGAGAGAATGAAACCCTGACAGCTAAGAAATGGAAAGAAATAATGAAACCCTGACAGCTAACAAATGATGAAAAGAAAGAATGAAACATGACAGCTAGCAAATGACGGAAAGAAAGAATGGAACATGAGAGCTAAGAAATTGTTGAAAACAAAGAATAACTCAATGAAAAGCTAACCAGCAATGGAAAGAAAAGATACGCGATGTTTAGAATATCGGTGACAGAGAAGACGAATATCGAATTAAGGTTTATTTCCTATACAAAATACTGCGAGTGTAAATATATATGGTGTGTTAAGTAAGTGACCGTGTCTGTATATGTACCTTTGTGTACGATTGATAATCCTGGCCTTTTTGCGTTTAGTTTTAATTTGCCTTCATCAATATCTATCACAGCATTAGACATTTCGTTATGGATATTGTTTAATGTCACAGGAATTTGAGATACTGTTTTATCATATCACAATAATTTTATATATTATTGTGTGTCATAGGAATTTGAGATATTGTTTTGTTTTGTTTTGAATTTGAGATATTGCTTTATGTCATAGGAATTTGAGATAGTTTTATGTCACTTGAATTTGAGATATTATTTTGTGTCACAGGTATTTGAGATAGTATTTTGTGTCATAGGAATTTGAGCCTAGGAATGGCTTCAGTGGCAGGTCGCATTGGGGGCATGTTATCGCCTTACGCACGGACACTGGTAACTAGTCATTCAGTTTTTCTCTTCTCTTTTCCTTTCTTTTCTTAATTTCTCTTATTTTCTCTTACCCTCTCTTCCCTCTCTTCCTTCCTTTCTTTCTCTTCTTTTCTCTCCCCGCTCACCCGAATCTGCGGTTTTGGAATAATATAATTGGAATTTTTAAATTTAAAATCAGCGTGAGTTCCATCACATCTATGGTAGCAGTTGATTCAAATTCGATCACTTTTACTCTAATTATAGTTTGTCAGTTAAAGAAATATTTACGAGACAAACCAGGGTTAAATTGCTCAGCGTAACCACATATTGGTGACCTTCCCCTCCTCTCAAAATCTTAACCAGTCTTTGTTTCACTATGAAACTGCAGTATCACTCTTCTATGAAGTCTTTAATATTTCAGATCCAGATAGCACTCTTCTATGAAGTCTTTAATATTTCAGATCCAGATAGCACTCTTCTATGAAGTCTTTAATATTTCAGATCCAGATAGCACACTTCAATGAAGTCTTTAATATTTCAGATCCAGATTGTGCTATTTAAGTTAGACTAATACTGTCTAACTATTCTCAATGCGCGCACACACATACACATATACGCGCGCGCTTTCACCTATTGTGACTTAACTCCTAAAATCTTAAATACAATGAGAGATCTAGATAAGCAGAAAAAAAAACAACAACTAAGATGAATATAGAAAGAGAAGAAAGCGAGTAAACTATACGGCTCGTCAAGCAAAACACATATTACTATATTAATCCACAGCACACAAAGCTCTGCATATACTTGGAGAGTTCTCCATTCATTGTCCAGTTCACGTTCACCCAATCACACGTTCATTTCACGTGATGTGTTGATGACTACTTTGTCACTTCCTATACCCGGATTAAGAAAGCGCCCAATGATGTAACTGATGGTTGACGGACACCCACATACTTGGCTACACCCACACCGGGTAATAAATGACTCAATAAATCTGCCCCCCCCCTCCCATGACTGTATATCGCCACATTTAACATAAGATAACAGACTGTACAAACATTACAGAATGGTAGACATAAAGATAAGATGATAAGAATTTAACAACGAGATGAGCAAGGAAAATAAGAATTTTATAAAACAATAACAGAATTTAAATAAAAGAAAAGTGAAGTTAAATTTTCTGGCCGTAGCCCAAATGCGACTACAAAGGACCTGCTATCGAGTGATATCTCCTAAGGAAATTTCTCTTTAAGGAAATCCTTTCCTAAGATAACTTTCCTCAGAAAATATCCTCCTGTAGGACGATTAATCTCTAAGACTATTTTCTCTCAGTGGCGAATATTTTACCAAGAGACTTAACTCTGTTGTGTAAAGGTCTTCATTTTCCGAGTGGTCTCCCTTTCAGTTTGCCAGGTTCAGTGTGTTCAACACAACCCAAAGGGGTAAACACCAGGGATTAAAACTAGGAACCCTGCAATAATTTGTATGCATCTTTAAGTATTTTATGTTAAACATGATAATTACATTGTGAAGTGGGTATTCCCATGTTCACAATTTTTAGCTAACTTCTGTAAAAATATTCATTAGTGCAAAATTAAAACTCACTCTCTCAAAAATGATAATTTGACAACATACCTTTCTTAAAGAGTGGTTCTTTACACACTGTAGAAGAAATCAACTCTTTCCACCTATCGTTCTTTTCTTAGTCAAGTGTTTTGACCATCTATTTCTTTTAAACTGTTACTTGGTTCATGAAATGGCTGGACTAGAAGTGGAGATTTTAAACCTCTTTCTTTTTTGCACGAATTCTCATTTCTTCACTTCTTTTCCCTTCATATCTTTATTCCTTTCTTGTAATCTTCCTTTCTCTTCCATTTTCTCTTCTGTTCTTCTGTTTCTGCAATATTCTTCTGTACCTTTTTCTTTCACTTCTTCGTATTTACATTTATCTATTCTCTCCTTTTTTCTGTCCTTGATCACAATTCGTTACATTTGTTGATTTTTTAAAAATTGATTTGATCTGTAGAACACCATCCCATTATGTGACGAGTGTATAATTTATGGAATATGTAAATTTCCACATGTATCCTACCTATCTCCAGCCAACACGTAGACTAATTTAGATCAAACGAATACAGACATAGTTCAGAATGCTGTTAAAAAATATTCAAAAGACATTCCTTGAAAATTATGAACGTATCAAATGCTTCATTTAGGTTTAACAGTTTTCATTGTAATTACTATAATTTTCGCGGACAGTACTTTCTAACACGAATTTAGTTTTATACATTATATTTACTTACCTACATTATATTTACTTACCTACATTATATTTACTTACCTACATTATATTTACTTACCTACAATATATTTACTTACCTACAATCTGCATAAATGACAATCAAACATATAGGACTATGTTTATGGACAGTACTTTTGAACACATATTTAGTTTTAGTCATGTTATTTTATTTCTCAGGAGAGAAAGAAAAATTCATTCTATCTATAGGCACCCTTTAAACATAAGCTAATCAAGTGCTGTATCCCATAATTCTTTCAAAACATCTGCAATCGGACAACAAATCATCAACATATGCCACATGTTTTAATACCATCTTAAGCGGAATATTGACTTTTAGCACATAAATTAATCTTGCATGTTTATTACTTCCAGGCAAGACACGTACCTTGGCTGCCTGGCACTGTCTTTGGCATTTGCTGCATTGTGATATCGATTTTAGTTCGACTGCTGCCAGAAACGAGCGGTCGCGAGCTCCCACAAACCATCGACGATATGATAAAGCAGCATGCTTCAAATGCAAAGACAAGCAAGGGAAATAACTGCTCTGCCGTGAACGCCTCATCGCCTTCTACTGAGAATCAAGATGAAGAAAATAGAACAAACAATAGTTACCCAAAAGAGACAACTGTTCTAAGAACTTAATATTTGTCATTTAGTAACACATATTTAAAGAAGACAGCAAACAGTAGAAATCTACGGGAGAAAGCTATTTTTCTAAGAACTGCTTTAAGCCTGCTCCTTAAAAACAGGTAACCAAGGGTAAATAAAAAATAAACAATAGTGACATAGCGATGTAAGGGAGAACACTTCTTTTGAATCCATCATCATTTGACATACATTCATTTGATCTAAGGGAAACAACTGATCTACTATAAACTGTTTATGGTCCGACACCTTTTGACATACAATCAATGGATCCAAGGAAACAACTGGCCTAACAATAGTTCGATGTCTACTTGTAAAGGAAACAAATCAATAGACTTTGATATAAGGGAAAGAACAATCCTGACAATATTTTACATTATAATGATGCCTTTATTTTTGGAATTTTTTATTATTAATAATTCGCCTTTCGCTGTCAGATGTAGCACGCCCCAAACACTTATTATAGGGCAGATTGAACAACAAAAACAAATCTTACCTGTAGTTGTTTTCAGCTTGTCTCATAAATGATCGTTCACTACATTTAATCCAGTTAAGGAGAAACCATTCATTGAATGCCGTCAAAGTGTATGACTGAACATGTCTGCTTTATCTTCGACCAGAAAACAAGTGTATATAATCGGGCATACTTGAGCCAACACACATAGACAGGTAACACCAGACACACGTGTGCACACAACATAAACCACAAATATACACACTTAGAACATGGTAAGAAAAACAGCACCAGAATACAAACCATACAGAACACATATAAGCAGGCTCGCTCACACAATAACAGGGAAGCACACACCCTCAGACACCCGCACACATAAACACTATCCAAATAACACAAATCCAAATCAAAACAGCACTCAGCTGACTATATTTGTATGTGTTCCCTTATGTTACTCGCTTTGTCATTAAACTATGTTGCATTAACGTTTGACTGTGCAGCTTCAGAGTATATTGCGAGTAGGAGAACCTAGGACATTTTGCAGACATAAGCATTATGAATGACAAAGGGGGATAATCAATTATTGTAATGTCAGTATTAAACGTATTACGACATCTCAATTTTGCGGATTTTATATAAATTGTATTGAAGAATGTGTGTGTGTGTGTGTTTGTTTGTTTGTTTGTTTGTGTAATCAGTGTATTCTGGATGTTTGAACTGTTTTATATGAATAATTAATTACAGCTGTTTACTGCAGATATTTTAATTTGATTTGTCTGTCTCGATCTCTCTTTCTGTGGTGTGCGCGCGCATGTATTTAATACGCTTACAGTATGTATTTCATTTGATTGAAATGAATTCGTGGGTAGTTTCTTCTTGTGTTGGCCGTTTAATATGTTCTGTGTACTGTATATCTCTCCGTCTTATGCACTCTCTCTAACTAGCATCACTTTGTACTTAATGATCTATTCATGTGCAAAGGAACAATTTCATCTCATATTAATAACTGCAGATTTGAATATCAACAAAGAATTCTCTTGTAAAACAATGTGATAGTTTAGATTTTTCATGGCATCTGTACACACAGTTGCATGTCGCTAATATTTTCATAACTGTGAGTCTTTTGAAAATCCTCACATGAAGCCATCTTTTCAATCTCTGGAAACAAATCAAGAAATTAAAATATCGAACTTACTAGGAATTCATTTAAGCACAGGCATACACATTTGATTCGTCGATTGCCCGTTACGCATAACCGTAACATAAAAACCTGATAAAGCATGTTATCTGTCCCAGCAATTAACATTGCTCCAACATGCTATCTACCCCAGTAATTGTTTTAACACCCAATACGTGTAACTTGCAAAAAGCTAAACAAGTGATTGCAACATATCATTTATCAACAACGCTTCATACAACAGCAGCTGGTAACAACCTCCCAAGTATCAAAACATTGCTAGTCGGTGTTAATGACCCTCGACTCAATAACCTTGTATAATTGCTAGTTAGTAACAATGACCCTCGCATCAGTAACCATGCATATATAACTAGTTGATAGAAATACCCCATGCATCAACGATGTTGCTTACTTCACCAGGTCACACGCACCAACGAAGTGCATGTGTACTTAATAGATTCGAATTGCTCCTTTGAACATCCAAATAAATATAAATAATACAAGACCTACACTATTTTACATGTTCCTGTTAATGTGAGCTTAATATAATCACAACGACTATGAAAGTAAGAAAACTGGCATTTGCAAAACGTAATAATAAAACAATCAACATAAGTATTATGATAAAACAACATTTTCTCTACACATTATGTTACTTTAATGGCTTGTGAGCTGTAATGTAACAAATATGGAGTTGTTGGCATGACATCACACTGTCAGATAAATAAAAGTGAGATTGGGTTTCATTCGAAACCGTTGCTAAATTGTCATGTCTATGCGCGACAATGAACGGCACGGTCACCCAAAAAATGGGACAAAATTTGTTTATAACCATGACGATCAACTACTTAATGTACAAACATGAACTTTGGTCAGAAAGTGGCCACGATGTTGTATTTTAATGAAACGATATTAAAATATGTTTCTAAAATGAGGAAAGGGCTTACAAAATAAATACACTCGCGACATTATGAAAAATGGCCTGCATTGTAGAAGTAGCCAGAAATCAAATATCAGAGACTGATATGTTTCCATATATAGGAAAGACATGTAGGGCTATGGTATGAAGACATGCAGGGCTATAGTATGACATGTAGGGCTATAGTATGAAGACATGTAGGGCTATAGTATGAAGACATGTAGGGCTATAGAATGAAGACATGTAGGGCTATAGTATGAAGACATGTAGGGCTATAGTATGAAGACATGTAGGGCTATAGTATGAAGACATGCAGGGCTATAGTATGAAGACATGTAGGGCTATAGTATGAAGCACTATAACTGTAACTAGTGTTTCTGGTTTGTCGGCGATACCAAACTGAAAAGTGTGCAAACATTTTGTCAAAAATATAGCCCACTTGGTACGTATTACATATGGGCAAAATGTTTTGATTCATACCAAAGCAACGTCTTACGGGAGTATGTATTCAAACTCTCAGGAAAATCGGACAAACATTGTGGAAAATAACTGGAAGACAGCAAAATCGTCGTTTGTTTTTGTAAACATTCGCCATGCAGAAAATGACTGTTTTTCTATCTGAAAGCAGTCAGTATCCCCAACTTTGTACGGATAACCGTCTCTTTCAGTTACTTGTTCAACAGCACCCAGTCTTCTGCGTCTCCTACCCTGACGAAGAGCCTTGGAAGCCAAAAGTGTCTGTGGCTGCGCATTTTTCACACATTCAACTTTAGCTTTTTCGCAGAACGTGAAACATAACTGTCCCGATATATGTCCATCCTCCTCAAAATAGTGTCTTAGTATTCCCATCACCAACAAACCCTGTATACATCCTCAAAATAGTGTCTTAGTATCCCAATCACCAACAAACCCTGTATACATCCTCAAAATAGTGTCTTAGTATCCCAATCACCAACAAACCCTGTATACCTTAGCATGTATTGCACTACTGATCTTTCAAAAATCTCATATGTACCGCTTACCTCCATTGACCGACTAGAACAGTCATGTGTCTGCGCCATGTGTTCGGCCCATTTTCTATGCTTTCCATTGTTGTTTTTCCAATAGTCGCATGATTTACAGACTTTGCGTTTTGCTTGAGTGTCAAGAACCTGTCCAGTTTTCATGCCAATAGTTGTCACTGCACCTACTTTAGACGAGTGGCCTACAGAATCCAAGTCCCATCACTGGAAACATGAATGTCTCTGTTGTCATCATCTTCTCTCTTCTGCCTGTTCATACTCGTGCTGCAGCTGTCTGCATGCTGATCTTTTGTACAGTGGTAGATGTTTCGTGAATTAAATATAATTAAAAATATAAGTTATCTGTTCATACACGGAACCGAAACGCGTTGCCCGGAAGACTTCCACAGAATGCCGTCCCTTGATTGGAATGCGGCTTAAGATTGTCTTGTCAATCGGTAGAGTAGTACTAGAAGCATAATAGAGGGGAAATGGCAATACCACGTAGTCTAGAAGCAAGATATAAAATTCCATAGGGAACGTTCAGTCGGTAGTCCAGTACTCACGCTTGAGCGTGCCGATAACAAATTCTGATTGGGTCAGTGGGACTTAAATAAAATGTACACGAAGGATAAGAGTCAAGGCATTTTTCACTTGGGCTTTTGAATATCTTCAAGTAGGAAACGTACAATTGTAATTTATTTATTTTAATCCGATACAGGCTAGAACTACTGATGTTATAGTCTGTTAAAAAGAACCGGCTTTCATCCATTAGCTGGGCCTCTGATTGGATACACTGTCGTTCAAAAGTCGGAAAGTACATACATTGATACATATGTAAAACGTTCTTTGTGTAAGTACTTTTCTTGAAATCTATCTATCTATCTATCTATCTATCTATCTATCTATCTATCTATCTATCTATCTATCTATCTCTCTGTCTATCTATCTATCTATCTATCTATCTATCTATCTATATCTACAAATGTGCTTGTCTCAGTCTTTTATATTAACCCCCCTTTACGGTTAGGTCAGTACTATTATATAGCATTATTGCTTGTATAGTATTGCCCTGCCTTAAAAATCACATTTTTTATCATTTGTAAGTATGTTGGTAATCATTATGTATATGTAATTTTACCAAACCCTATATGCAAATGTGTGCTTGCTTGTGTCATATACATTATTTATAATTTCATTTGTTGTTGTACATTACAGTTGTAAATGTGAAAAATTACAGCACAACCTCTGCGCTCAATGATTCAATGCTAATATACTAACGCATCATATGAAACACAGGACAAAATATACTTCTGTACTCAGAAGCAAATCAAGAATCAGGAAAGTACATATCAAGAGCAAATCACGAGACAAAAAACCAATACATCCATAAATTAACTAAGATTGTACACTTCAAAACATTTCAATAGACAACATAACAAAAAGCATTTTAACAACAAAATTCCTTAACCAAAGTTTTAGGAGCGTGTTATTTCTTTAAGGATTAAAGAAACTCTATCATGACTCTATAGGTTTCTTTACTGAAAGTTATCGCTTTACAATTAAAAATAATTATATTCTCCCCGGCTTCCCATTCATACCGGTGACTGCCCACAGTTTCTCCCGCTACAAATTTTCGTTCATACGGGGACGATGCATGCAACATGTCGGTCACCCTTAAATTAATTAAAATCTAGGACAGCACCACTACGAATGATGCACCCTCCCAGTAGCTCGCTAGAGCCCCCAAGCGGAGTGGTCTCCCGCTAACATAGAACAATAACAAAGACGATACGTACGATACAAGATGAATTTTAAATGGGGATGATAAAGTTTGACGCAAAAAGTAAATAAAAATTAATAGAAAGATTTATAAAAGAAAGTAATAGTAAAAGTTAACTAAAAATATTTATCAATTACATGCAGAGAAATGACACAATCTTCAGTACTAAATCCTAGAGTGTACACTTATCTTGTGAAGCATACGTTGGTCTGGGTTCCATGCATTAATGAGTTGTTTTGTTTTTATTTCACACGCCCATTCTTGTCTGCATGGGTGAACTTGTTACTATTACCGCCTATATTGTATTCCGATGGAAAAGCCTTTGTTTTTATTGATTCGTCACAGGTAACCAGCATCTTACACATTAGATTTCATGTTTTGTTTTATTACTTTAAAAAAGTGGTTTCAACCACTGTGAAATTATTACTTAGGAAACAGGTAACTGTTCGGTAAGAGTACAGTTTTATTTCTATTGAAACAGTAACTTTAAGTCACTTCAAAACTGTTTATTTGTAAAGAAAAGGGAATTGTGAGTTGTTGTGAAAATACTTTTATTTTTCGAAACTAAATATGTTAACGTAAATAAATCACCAGATGTACAGTCAGCGACGCAACTCCCAATTTATTAATTTTCACATCAAGAATCCAGCTGCAGTCTTTCCTTTATCAAATAGATACGCATATTTTCTTACCTATTGCTCTTATTTTCTTTCAATTCTGGATTATTTCACGATGCACCAAAGATCAAACCAACGCAGCAAGTCAAACGAAATTCAGCAAAATCGTGATTGCCATGCTAGTTAGGAGATTCTAACTGTGGCGGAGTAAATTTGCCTATCCCTATTTCTAAATTTAATTGTTAAATGTGGAAGCGACCCGACCTTGGGCACTGGTTATAATGATATTCTTTGTAAGTGCCAAGAGTTGGAGTAAACAGTTCAGGAGGAGAATGTGCTAGACCTGCTGATGTAATCTAAACCAGTTTCAGGTGGATGAATAGATTTTATTATCCATTGGTTGAGATATACAAGAACGAGACCAGCCAATGGAGTGAGATCAAAGTTTACCCGTTAAAAAGAATTGTATTCTCTAAACACTTGGAATTTGGAATGGCAGAAGTCTGGTCATAAAAGGCGGCATTTAGCTTAATAATGAGTTAACTGACATATTGAGAGAGAATGGAATTAGAAATGTTTCTTGCATTTCGCTATTGATACACTTGCATTTTACATAGAGATGTAATATGTGACTAGGCTATTATTTCTACACATTGTGAACTATTATACTTGATTGAAATATGCCAAACACGTGACATTATTCCTAGTGAACCCGTTCATAAAAATTATTATGTTATTTATTATGCTGTATGCATGCATCTGGCTAATAAATATTGTTGCATGAAACTGTAAATTTAGACTTTAATGTATGAAAGAATGGAATTAGACATGAATAAACTAGAAACTTAGCTTTTGTTCCCTGATTATACATTACAGGGAAGACGTTGCCTTTCGTTCGTACTAGAATCTCCCGGTTTACTGATTTATGAAGTGCTTTGACCATGGTAGATTGGTGAAATCTTTACCCCTCAATGTGTACGTGTAAGATACACAGCATTTTGTTAATTGTATGACAACAAGGAATGCTCGACTACAATGTGGAAATTCTGGCATAAGGCAGTTACTGGAAATTACTAAATTGTTGTTCTGCTTGAGGGACTAGTCTCAAGAGTATAATGTCTCATCATTGTTCTACAGCGTGCAATAGAAACACACGAAGAACTGACAATTCTATTGTGAACAAGAAGCTTGTGACTTTGTTGTGAAGTGCACAAAAACTATTGAGCCTCACTTAGACAAGGTTATGTACACACTATCGCTTATCTCCCTGTAACTCCATTTCTGTTCTATAATAAGAATTACCCTGTGATTTATATTGACAGTAAACTGTTGAATTATGTGTTAGGATATAAGAATGTATACACATTTAAATTATTCGAACGTGGTTTCATGGAGATTTTGATTTCAAACAATATTTTCATAGTATTTGATTGTTGATTTAATAAATGTTTTGTTAAATTTATTGGCCTTCTTACACATATTGATAACCATATATTAGAGAGGTAGTATGTGGATGGGATCTCACTATATATAGATGGAAGACGGATTTATCTTCTCCTTTGGTAAGACGTTTTCCACCTTCGGAAGTATGGTGTGACAACGAATGTTTGTCTTTAATTTTGTGGAAGGAAGAAAAGGTTTACAGCACCTGCTTGTCCCCTAGGTGAGAGAGACCAGTTGTATCTTCTGGAAAATTGTTAATAACATTAATGAAGCTTTTCATCACTTGTAATTAGTTATGGATGATTAACAATAATAATAATCATAACCAATAAATAGGGTGATATTGTGCCACACTAACCCACACGTTTATGATTCTATGTAAGCATGATTTGAGATAACTGTTTTCAGGAAATAATCATTTTCAATTTTGGTGATTGAGCAGATGACACGACCAGTGGGCAAACAGACAATGGATTCTGTATTGCGGGAGCTTGGATGGCGGGGCCGGTATCAAGTCTTACAAACGATGCAACACCTGTCCTGTTACTTCCCAGTTGCGTTCCACACTCTATCCATTATGTTTATTGGTAAGATGCGGAGAGCTGGCGTCTTAATGGTACTTATCGACAATGGAAATAATTCATGTTTCCATAAGATTCGATTTTGGCCAGAGCGCGCGCGCGCGCACACACACACACACACACACACATACACGCAACAGCATACATACACAGACAAACACACATACACACTCAACATCAAAAATTGACAACAATAAAGATAAGATCATTCGGAAATTTATTTTATCGCTGTTATAAAGGTTTTACACTATTGATTTAGTCTTTTACAGTTTTTGTCAGTAATAAAACTTCTAGGCCATTCACATAAAATTAGTAGTCCACACGTCAGTAATAGATCATGTAGGCTTTTCACATGACATCAGTAGTCAACACGTCAGTAATAGATCATGTAGGCTTTTCACATGACATCAGTAGTCCACACGTCAGTAATAGATCATGTAGGCTTTTCACATGACATCAGTAGTCCACACGTCAGTAATAGATCATGTAGGCTTTTCACATGACATCAGTAGTCAACACATCAGTAATACAAGTATTGATGATATCAGTAGTCACAACTTCAGTAAGAAAAATAGGCATATACTTATATTAGGATAAGCCAATACATCGATAACAAAGCAAATAGGCCCTGGGTATGGTATTAGTGGTCAACACCTCAGTAACACAAAAGGTACGCCGTACAGGTCTGGATTTTACTAAGTCAATCCGTTAAAATGTATTCAATATATGGGCAGTTAGTACAAGCCACATATCAATCACACAAGTAATTAATTTTGTTCATTTTATTTGTTATAGGTATATTTGATTGTTGATTTAATACCTTTATTGACCTTTTTACACATATTGAAAACTTTATGTTGGAGAACAAAATGGGTGGATGGGGGTTTACTAAATATAGATTAAAGACAGATTTGTCTTCTCCTTTAGTAAGAAATTTTCCACCTATGGAAATATTGTGTGACGCTAAATGTTGTCATTAATATTGTGGAAGAGAGTAAACGCTTACAGCATCCGAAATACATATCCGCCAAGTGAGAGATGAATGGTGTTTGCTGGAGATTTATTAATAACATAAATTAAGATTCTCTTCGCTTGTAATTAGTTATGAAAGATAAATAAATAATCATAATCATAATCATTAACAAAGCGGCGTTGGCGTCACACCCAACTATGTCCTAAATTTGATGTTAATGTATGTCAACACGTTAATCACATAAGTAGACCTTACATATAATGTTAGTGCAAGTCAACAAGTCAATCACATGATGTTAGTGTGAGTCGACACTTCGATCAGAAAAGTAGGTCCCACACATGATGTCAGTGTAATCTAACATGTAAATCACGCAAGTATGCCCTATTTTTTATGCTAATGTAAGTCAACACATCAATCAAAAATGTATGCCTAAATATTATTCTAATGTAAGTGAACACGTCAGACAATCAATTGTCCCCAAATATGATAGTAATGTGGATCACACACGTATGCTCTAAATATGATGCTAATGTAAGCCAATATATCAAACGAGTATACCCTAAATATGATGTTAATGTAAGCCAATATATATCAAGCAAGCAAGTATACCCTAAATATTATGCTAATGTAAGCCAATATATATCAAGCAAGCAAGTATACCCTAAATATGATGCTAATGTAAGCCAATATAACCCTAAATATGAATCTAATGAAAGCTAATGTATCAATCAAGCAAGCAAGTACACCCTAAATATGATGCTTATTTAAGTCAACATGTAAGGTATTATTTACCAGTTGTCATAACTAATTATGTTTTGTGGAATACATCGATAACGACAAGTTTAGAGCGTTCATCAATGTGACATCAATGAAATAGAACTTTCCTAATGATTTCTGTTATTAAAGGATTTTTTCTTTTTATTTTTTTTTTCATAAAAAAAAACCCAAAAAAACAATGTTATACTATGTTTTGTGTGCTATATACGAACCATTTCCTTGTTGAATTTGTTTCTTATGCCGACTAGGTCGAAATATTCACCACAAGTGTCGAGAGTTGGACAATTCCACCAGCTCACATAACGTCAGCTACGCTGAATGTAGCGTCACACTGATGACGAACATGAGTGAGACAGACTCAGTGGTGTCATGTCCAAATGGTCATCGGTATGTAGAACCACAGGATCGTTCCACAGTCTCAGAGGTTTGAACATATTTAGTTCTCTGGTGGAGTTAATTTGCTTATCCCAATTTCTAAACTTAATTGTTATATAAATTGTTAAATGTCAAAGTGACCCGACCAAGGGCTCTGCTAGTGATGATATTTTTAAAGTGTCAAAATTGAAAGTGAAGAGCTCAGGTGGAGAATGTGCTAGAAACTTGTTGGTGTGATCTAAACTGGTTTTATGTGGATGAGTAGTGTTATTATCATATGGTTAAGATTTACAAGTACGAGATCAGCAAAAGGCTGATATTAAAAGTTTACTTGCTGTAAAGAATTCTATTGTATAATCACTTTGAATTTGGTGTGGCAAGAAGTCTGGTCATAAAAGGTGGTCGTTAGCTTAATGGCATTAACTGATTGATGGGAGAGAATGGACTTCGAAATATTTCCTGCATTTTGCAATTGATATGTTGTACTTACGTTTTATGTAGAGATATAAATTTGTGAGTAGACAACTATTTCAAAAACTTGTGAGCTAAGATGCTTGTATGTAGTATGCTAAGCACTTGACATTGTTTCTAGTGAATACATTCATAAAATTGATATGTTGTATTTATTATGACGTACGCATGAATCAAGCTAATAAATACTGTTGCAAGAAACTGTAAGAGTATTGTGGCTTTGCCTAGACAAGGCTGCATACAAACTACTATCGGTATAATCTTATAACTCCATTTCTGTTCTCTGATAAGAACTATCCTGTGATTATTATTGACACTAATATGTTGAATAATGTGTTAGGATATAAGTCTGTATAAATATTGAAATTATTCAAACATAGTTCTTGGAAATATTGGTGTCAAGTAATCTTTTCATTGTATTTATTATATGTATATTTTTATTGTTGATTTGATAAATTTATTTTAAAATTTTATTGACCTTTTTGCACATATCGATAACATTATGTTGGAGAAGAAAGTGGGTGGATGGTAAATATAGATGGTTTTATCTTCTCCTTTGGTAAAACGTTTTCCATCTATGGAAATATTGTGTGACGGTAAATGTTTGTCTTTAATTGTCTGGATATTTATAAATATCGCCCAGATCTCCTCAATAAATATTAAAAAGAAATATAGGAAGAATAAAATTTAGATGTAAGAAATGAGTAAACAATATAAATGTAAATGCAAAAGGGAGTCTAATAGGAGCATATACACACATAGGACGTAGCTATTGCATCACCATAAGACAGTGCGGACGTTTTGGGGTCAAAGAGAAGTAAGCTAGTTAACTAATGTATTTTTCCACGGCAAGTCCGACCTTGTTGTGAACCATGGTCAATCGGAAATCTGACCAGTCAATTATATTAGACACACGTAGTGTAGGGAGAGACGACCTTGATTGTAAGTGTGCCTGAATGAAAAAGGGGAAGAGAGGTGGGTTGTTTTAAGTACGCGAGTTCAATAGGATGGAAAGTCGGAAGTCTGTTGTTAATCCTATGTGTGAATGAAGAACTTGGATGCAGCGCTGCCCTTAGCTAGCTAGCTAATGTAGGGGGCGCTTTCGGCTTCCGCCGCTTTCGCGCTAGCTGCCCTTAGATTTTTTTATTGAATGTAGTGGACGCTTCCGGCTTCCGCCGCTTTCGCTTCTGCTGCCCTTAGGTCAACTATAAGCCTTTATATAGGGGAGTAAACCTAAGCCACATGCTTTTCCCCACACATTTCTGGTGTGTAGCAGGATCCCAGATTTTGACGTACTGACTATCTGAAAGTCTGTTTGAATGATAAGCCAAAAACCTTTAAAAAAAAAGAGGGTATGATATTTTTAAGGGAATCCATAGGCTATTGGTACAGATGACTTTGATCCTTGTTTTCACTGAATGAAGGATTTTACCATAGGTTTGGAGGCTTTGCATCTTGGTAGCATTGATTGTGTTGGTGGCATCAGTTTGCGGAAGTGTATCAGCTGTTAGTTCTATGAACGCCATAGGGGAAGTCTACATAGACTTAGCCAGTGAAAATGTTAGACTCCACCAGTGTAACTAAGATAAGTGAAAATAGTACATTTGCCCAGGAGTGTGAGAGCGGTTAGAAAACCGTGTAGAAACAATAGTGAGCTATTGGGAACTTTGTGCGAATCTTTTGATATTGGAGAATTGAGAATATGTACTTAGTCAGGGAAAATCTAACTAGCTAGGGAAGGCTAAACCTTTCCCTAATAGACATTATGGGAACTGTACTATGCGGATTTAATAATTGATTGTTGTTTTTATTTTCTTTATTTGTTTAATTTTTTATATAAATATTTTATTAATTTTCATCTGTCTTGTGTCATTCCTTACCATCTTCAATTGGAGTAAAATTCATTTAATCATAGTCATCATGTCCGCCATCGTGTCTGTCTGTCCATCTGTCCGTATGTCCGTCTTATATGTGATGACCTACCTCTTGGGGCTAAACGAGCCAGTGGAGCGACTGACCTCAAATTGTTGTGCTTTTCGTATTGTCCATATTATGAGGTACCAATGTTAATGTTGTGGAAGGGAGAAAACGTTTACAGTGCTCGCATATCTGCCAAGTGAGAGAGACGAGTCATGTCTTCTGGAGAATTATTAAAGACACAAAGTAAGATTTTCATCACTTACAATTAGTTTTGTGTGATTAATTAATTAAATAATTAATAATAATAATAATAATAACCATTAACTAGGTGGCGTTAGCATCACAAGTTCTTTCTTCATTCACACCATATGAAAAATTGCTGTGAAAACTTAACATTAATATTAACACCAGTAAACAAACCACTAGGACAATGTAACGCCATTAAGAACAGCATTTAATCTCAAACTTGAAACAAAATTTGTTCTGTGTTTACAGTATATAAGCACTGTTTGTTTAGTACAAACTACTGCTCCATTCAAAGAAATTTAGGATCGTCCTGCCTGGCTATGGTTGACTGCGTTTCCGATCATCACTCACATGTCTGTGATTTTTCATTTCATTCCCCACTCGACATCGGCAGATGTGTGGTCAAACGTCATTCAGTAGCGTAGCAAAGAGTTACAATAAGATTACATACAGAAATGTTGTTTCAGATTCTTTATCCTACAAACTTTCTGGCATGAACAGTTAGCAACCATCGGAAGTAGCACTTCGATTACTTATTATATAATGTTTCTAACAAAATTCCACTCATTTACTATACCAGACCATAATTCCTTACAATTACACTGACGATAATTCTTCAGGTTTTTACACAATATTCAAATGATTGTTTATAAAATTTTCTGGCAAGGAAAGATTACATACAAATGATAATAATAATAATAATAATAATAATATTTTACTAACATTGCTATTCTTCATATTTCAGTAATGATCACTTTCCTTTAGGCTTAACTTTTTTCTTTACAGAGATATCTTCTTATAATAGTGAGGAAAAATATAACGGCAACTATCTCAAAGTTCATTGCTAAAAATGTATACATATATATCTATGTGAGAGTGATTATGTGTTTGTGTATGTATGTGTGATTATAATTATAACAGCTACGGCAAAGTTCATTTAAGTATTGTTATCAATGCCTGCTGCAGAACTCTGATTTTTTTTGAGATGCTAAGACCACTTTTTAAATATAGTCTTTAGCGCTCTCTAAAACTTTGAAATGTTTACAAATGAATCTTTATTCATTTAATTATTTTATTGGCTTTTACATGAATATTTTCAAAGTATTTTTAATGAATTCAATTAACAATCCCGAGTTATGAAGTTAATTTTATTAACTCAATTATTTAAAAAATAGTTTCGATTTTAGTACAATATATTATCACATTACATTTAATTTTGCATTATTAATTCTCGAATTTCAGAGAGAGATCCTTCTGTGTAAGGTATCACGCATGAAGGCGCCTAGATCTAACAGCTAGTGACGTGACGTTTCAGAGATCTAACATACTAATCTGAGCAGCAGATTAAGATTTTTAGTGCAGGTGATATGAAAGAGAATAAGCCTAGAAGTGATTACTATGCTATATATGTTACAAGTAATTATTATCGTTGCCTTTGCCGATGTAGCAAACATGCTCGATTTAAACTGAATCTTTGTTGTGTTAATAACAGTGGGATCTTGTGTGCGAAAGAGAGTTTTGGTCTGACGTACCACAAACTATGATCATGCTGGGAATGTGTGCGGGCGCCATCTTGGTTTCGCCTCTGGCTGATAAGTATGGGCGGAAACCGCTCCACGTTGGATGTCACCTGGGGCTTCTTGTTCTGGGCATAGTGACCGCTTTTGTGCCGAACTTTGAGTCTTTTCTTCTGCTTCGATTTTTACTGGGAGGTTTTCAGCAGGTGTGTGGGCAGAGTGCTTTGTACTTTCTAAAGTGGCCTTGACTATTTCACTTCTCTGTCTTCAAATATAGCTGCAATGAAATTCCAGCCTGCATGCTTAATTTTAGTCTTTCAATTAAGTCAGTTAGTCTAAAGCTAATATCTGTATGCTTTAGCAGGCAATCTTTATCACTTCTACTATTGGATAGTTTTATTTAGTTTGCTTGTGTGATGAATAACAGCTGGTTTGGTTTGGTTTTTTTTTTTAACCAGCTTGAAAATCTTTCAAGTTATGGGACTTCAAATGCATTGACACTATGTCAGCTCTACAGCCAAATTTATTCTTGAAACAGATTCTTCTTCTATTTTATTTAACGGAAATATTCAGCAGTATTATTCATCAGAAATTTCATTTGGAAAATGAATAATTACCAACTCCTACTTTGATTAGAGATGTTGACCCATATTTGCCCAAACCAGACCAGTTGCTTTCAAAATGGCGGGGATAGGCATGCATGTAAAAGGACTATATTCAATTTGAGGAAATAATTTTCATTTAAAAATATTTTAAAGTTGTTATTCAGAAATTTCGTTTGAAATTGGTAATTTCTTCACCTGGAGTTTCTGAAGACAAAAACGATTTTATCTACTAATCAACCATAGACTTAAATTTGCAATTGGATCTGTATTTGCTTTTCGAAAAAGAAATCGCCTTGTGAACATTTTGTTACGAAAGTGTAGCGATTTTTCACCTTGCATGTCTTGAAAAAATTCATCATGTTCATGGAAAGGTAAAGGAACGTTTTATTATATATTTATTTTTTAAATTTAAATATTTTTAAAATAATAATGTTTAAAGTCATTGATATGTTTAGCAGAGTAAAAATTTACATTTTCAAAATAGATTCATAATTACAGTTGCTTTTCACTTTTTAGTAAGCTCACCCATACAATTATCGCTGATTAACCGGACAGGCAAGAATACTTTTTCCGTGTTTTATTTTCTAATGCGAATGTATGGCTCTGTATAAGTTATAATAAATATGATTCGAAAGGGGTCCAATGAATATCAATGGAGCCACGCCGTACACCCACTTCAAGCTGTTGGTGTACGTTTTCTTTAATGAAAACAGGGATTGCTACATATTGTTACTACTACTTTAAGTAAAGAAAACAGGGATTGCTACATATTGTTACTACTACTTTAAGTAAAGAAAACAGGGATTGTTACATATTGTTACTACTAATTTAAATAATAAAAACAGGTATTGTTTATATCGTTACTACTACTTTAAGTAAAGAAAACAGGGATTGTTACATATTGTTACTACTACTTTAAGTAAAGAAAACAGGGATTGTTACATATTGTTACTACTAATTTAAATAATGAAAACAGGGATTGTTACATAGTGTTACTACTAATTTAAATAATGAAAACAGGTATTGTTACATGTTGTTACTACTACATTAAATAAAGGAAACAAGGATTGTTACATATTGTTACTACTAATTTCAGTAATGAAAACAGTGATTGTTACATATTGTTACTACTAATTTCAGTAATGAAAACAGGGATTGTTACATATTGTTACTACTAATTTAAATAATGAAAACAGGGATTGTTACATATTGTTACTACTACATTAAATAAAGGAAACAGGGATTGTTACATATTGTTACTATTAATTTAAATAATGAAAATAGGGATTGTTACTTATTGTTACTACTACTTTAAGTAAAGAAAACAGGGATTGTTACATCATGTTACTACTAATTTAAATAATGAAAATAGGGTGTGTTATATATTATTACTACTAATTTAGTAAAGGTAGTAGTAGTAGTAAGGATATTTTTTTCATTTTTACAAAAATATATCGTTTCATATCCTACAATCTCACAGTGCTTTACAATGCGGTCTTCTGACAGATTTCAGTAACAATTTATAAAACAAACACTACATAAATTAACAAGTCTCTCTCTCTCTCTCTCTCTCTCTCTCTCTCTCTCTCTCTCTCTCTCTCTCTCTCTCTCTGTGTATGTCTGTCTGTCTATCTATCTATTTATCTATCTATCTATCTACCCTTTAGTCTTGTTGACCGTTGGGGCACCACTGATGACCCGACAACCAATTTCCTCCATTCCATTCTGTTCTCTTAATCTTACCGTATTACTCAGTTTCATTCCTGTCCACTCTGAGATGTTATCCTCCCATCTTTTCCTCTGTTTTCCTCTCTTTCGCCCTACTTGCAGAGTACCTTGCATGATTGTCTTGGCAATCCCTGTTGATCGTGTGACATGCCCATACCATTTCATTTTGCGTTTTTTCACAATAACCAATAGCTCTTCTTAGGGCCCAATGGCTTGCCTAATTATGTTTCCCAATTCCTCTTTCGTGACATGATCTCTATACGAAATGCCAAGCAACATTCGAAAGCATCTCATTTCAGTTGCTTGTACCCTTCTTTCGAGATCCACTATGATAGTCCATGAGTCACAGGCATATAAAAATACAGATACAATCAAAGGGCGCATCAGTATGATCTTTGAGCTGACTGAGATGTTTCTTCTGTCTTTCCAAACTGTCTTCATCATTGCCAATGCAAATTAAGAAGTCACATACAAACAAACAAGCACACGCACGCACGCACACACGTTTTACTTTATGTCTTTGTTTTTAAGGGAACGAGTTTGACGTCCAGAGTTTTGTTGATGGAACTAATGCCGGCAGAGAATCGCCGAGCCACGAGTATCGGTGCCAGCATCCTGTACTCTTTGGGAATGGTTGTCCTGGCAGGCATCGCCTTTCTCATGAAAGACCTTTCATGGCGATATTTGCAATTGGTTTTGGCCGGTTTCTCTGCACACGCCGTGCTACAAATATGGTAAGTAATCTGGTTACCTTGGCGTCAAACAATATACAAATAATCTATTTGCCTCAGTGACAAGACACCCTCCGTTGCAAATAATGAAATAAATTTTAATTATTGTCCCAGTCATCTTTAATGGGTAAAAGCCGTTTATTGGTCAATTCAACCATTACTTACGTTGTAATCTTATCCACAGTTTTGGGAAATGGCAACGGTAGACCAACAGCCCACAACGCACATTATTTTATTTCCAAACATGTTGCTTCGATTCTCTGTGTATATGTTCGTGTTTGCGCGTGTCTGTGTGTGTAAGAGAGTGAGATACACACACACACACACACACACATACACACACACACACACACACACACACACACACACACACACACACACACACACACACACACACACACACACAGAAATAAAGATAGACACAGAGATAAAGAAATAAACCTGTCACAGAAACTCAACACCAGACTGTTACCCTACTTGATCGAAATAAAGCACTCATCAGTTGACCTTATTTATTGTTATTATAAATTCACAATTACTTTTGACTGGCAGTTTTACGGACGAATCGTTGCGGTGGTTGACTGCAAACGGAAAGGAGGAAGAAGCAGAACGCATCTTGGTAAAGGCAATGGCAATGAACCGTGTCAACGAATCGGACGTGTTGGCTATATTTAGACATAAAGTGTTAAATAAAGTCCAACACCTATCAGAAACCTACAAGCCTTCTGATGAACAGAACAACACTGAAAAACCTGTTCCGGAGACGAAATGGACTGTAAAGGATTTCTTTAGAAACAGACGCATCTTACTGTGCAGCGCCATCAATGTTATCATTTGGTGAGCGTTACTTGGCTTTTTCAAAGTAATAATGTTATCATGTGGTGAGCGTAACTTAGCTTTTTTCTAAGTAATAATGTATGAACGAATATAATCGTAGGGATATATAAGTTGATATTTATCTCTCTCACTTTCTTTGGAAGCCATTACCTTTCTGACGGCGTCCAATTAATTAATTAATCCCTTCACTCTTTCAGGATGTCAGGCTGCTCCATCCGACTGACCACTTTCCGCGCTGCCTATTTTTCTTTATAGATTTCTATGTGTGTGTTTTAATTCAGTCTATGAAAAGCAAACACGTTTTAGCCTTCTGCTTCATAAAGTAACTGTAGTTACTCCGACATCACTGCTTCTACAGTCTTTAAGTCAAATTACAAATGTGGTGTAATTAACATAAAACGTACACATGACACATGTAAATAGATAGAGGAGTATCGTGTAATTAACATAAAACGTACACATGACACATGTAAATAGATAGAGGATAAAACCTACGTTTGGGTGAATGCGACTATATATGTTGGTATCATGTCAAACTTATTTTCTTTCAACAACAGCAATGGGTATAGACCGAATCACAAATAAAATAACTGGTCACATATCACAGATAGATGGCATACCACATTTACACAAAAATAGTGTCTATACTCTGCAACTTTTTATTGCTGTTAGAATTGTAAATCTTCCCCTTGGTGATCTTGTGAAACAGGACAGCTTCTCAGGCAGAGGTAGTAAAAACTGGTGAGAAGAGTCTCGTCTGGGATGTGTATGTTGACAGAAATACTGGTCTCCTGATGGCAGATTACCTTGAACCACGTTAAAACAGTAAATTGGCTCTTAGACCTCAGTGTAGATGTACAAGTGTAGTGGAAGCAACACTGTAAAATCTTCTCTATTATAGGAACCCAATAGATGTACAAGTGTAGTAGAAGCAACACTGTAAAAACTGCTCTAGTGTAGGAACCCAATAGATGTACAAGTGTAGTGGAAGCAACACTGTAAAAACTGCTCTAGTATAGGAACCCAATAGATGTACAAGTGTAGTGGAAGCAACACTGTAAAAACTGCTCTAGTATAGGAACCCAATAGATGTACAAGTGTAGTGGAAGCAACACTGTAAAAACTGCTCTAGTATAGGAACCCAATAGATATACAAGTGTAGTGGAAGCATCACTGTAAAAACTGATCTAGTACAGGAACCCAATAGATGGCAGGATAACAACTGCATGGTGTGGAGTTTTGATAGCCTTCAACCAGGGGTGATGAAAAGAGGTATGGTCAGAAAAGGTACTACTACTCTCCAGCCAGCTTGAGTAAGCTCCCACCTTGCTTTTAGTGGAATAGAGTATTCTTTCTTTATTTCTTTGTCCACAAAATTTAAATTGTTCATTCCTTGTGAAGCCGGCCATGTGGGTTCCATTTGATATGAAACAAAAATAGATGGTTAGATGGAAAGATGGATCTGTGGATTAACAGGTATAATAGATAGATAAATATGTAAATCCAAATATTCACACATAGACTGATGTATGCCCACACACGTGCACACTCATACACATGCACACTTTATATTATTAGACACACATCGACTGATGTATGCCCAAACGCGTACACACTCATACACATGCACTCTTTATATTATTAGACACACATAGACTGATGTATGCCCACACGCGTACACACTCATACACATGCACACTTTATATTATTAGACACACATAGACTGATGTATGTCCACAAACGTACACACTCATACACATGCACACTTTATGTTATTAGACACACGTTCACATACGTTCATCTACATGCACAGTCTACTATATATTGTGACAATAAAAACCGCAAATGGCATACTTATTATCATTAATTAATTTTTCTAATTAGTTAAATGTAGCTTCAATGTTTTTGGTGTGATATACCCGTTTTCTTCCCCATATTTCTAAGGTGGATAAAACGTGTAAGAATGTTGCTTACTTTAGGCAGCGACTCTCAAAGGGTGTTCCGCTAACAAAACCAGCGTAAAGTATTTATATTAAAACGGGAAAATATGAGGAAATATGAAATAGGTATTAACTATTTTCATCAACGTTATTTATTAATATTAAAGGAACAAGTAAGCTATACGTTATAAAAACTGCATTGGTTGAAATTAATGAGTTAATAATTACATTTTATAATTCAGTGAGAAATATGGGCTTGTTTACTTTTGCTTATTGTAAAATGTGTCGTAATATCCCACACAGCGAAACGATGTAAAATGTGTCGTAATATCCCACACAGCGAAACGATGTAAAATGTGTCGTAATATCCCACACAGCGAAACAATGTAAAATGTGTCGTAATATCCCATACAGTGAAACAATGTAAAATGTGTCGTAATATCCCACACAGCGAAACAATGTAAAATGTGTCGTAATATCCCGTACAGTGAAACAATGTGCAGCGAGCTAAGAAAGTTTTGAGAAACACAGTTTTAATCAATGTCTAGGGACAATTAGCCCATTAGTGCTAATACGGATGCACGGCCAATCGAGTTAGTTTTAGCTGACCACAATTAGATTTCCTAAAGCACCATAAGAGGAATGAGTAAGCACGTTTCGCTTGCAGACTTTCTTGGTGGATGATCTGTCACCTGTGCTAGCTCAGTCTCCAAATTTCTAAAGGAGATTCGTCGTGCGTGGTAGAATGCATTTTACCTGCAGGTCAATGGACTGACCAAGATGTCAAGTGTAGTTTGCTTAGTGCCGTTTAGCCCCTGATTTGCTTCTCTTGTAATAGAAGATACGTATTTAAATTTAGACTAAATACGGTAATAGCAAGACGTGAAGCCATAGTGAGCACAGTTGCTTGCACACAGGTTTTGTATTAAGGGAATGAACGGGATTCAGTTCGTATAGTGTGTCTGTGTGTGTCTGTGTCTGTGTGTGTGTGTCTCTGTCAGTGTGTGTGTGTACACAAATATGGTAAACGTATTGCTCACTAATTGCCATCATAATTTTATGATGTCCAGTGTTTTCTAAAGTCATTTCAGATGGTTAAAGTCACATAGAGATATGCATTGGAACAGTTGTATGAGAGTGAAATCCGTTATTAAAGGAATAATATAACCATTTTCGAATGTGTTTTACTGTGACTGAGTCAATGTTGTTCAAATCAAGTTGGTTTCACAGGTGCAAACTTTATGTGACAATAGAGATGGATGCATTTGAATAGGTTCTTATGGAAATACTTACACGTCACATATATCTTTCACCAGTGCTTCAAAGATGTTTTCTCCATTTCTTGCTGTATCCTACATGAGTTTTTTTGAGCACTTTTCTCATTGATTGACGAATTTTCAGCATCGTTGCTGTCTCTCAGAAGAAAGCGTGTTTCTCTGGACAAGAAAATAACTGGACATTTATGAAGCTGTACTCTTTGTGGGGTGCTGACAGAACTTTGCTTGACAAGTCTCGAGCAGTGCAAGCCAGGTTGATCTACACAGATTTGAGATTTGAGAGAACTACACCAGTCGTTGGACGAAAAGTCAACTCATTATGCCAGCTCTAAAAATTCACCATGTGAACACTTTCCCACTTTAACCTCTCTTAAACTGGTCTCTATGACCAATGTCCATTTTCTTCGAATTGCATAAAATTTCCTTGTACCTATTTCATTTAAACTGCTAAAATATTGAAGCAAAGCTTTAGTAATTTTTAAAACAAACTGAAATGTGAAAAACGATTTTTTTTCGCATGACGAGCAATGTGCAAGTACGCACACTCGAAATTGTTGAACTGAACTGCTTAACATTTCATATTCAATTTAATTAACAGAATAATTGCTTGTGTGTGTGTGTTTATCTTATATTTGTACACACAATTGTTTTTGCCTTCGTAACCGCTTTTGTAACTAGTCGTTCTTCTTGAATTTACGTAGTTAGAAGACTAGTTTATATGTTGAATTTCAATTTTAAAATTTTATTGCGCTATCAAAATTCTTGGTATTTTACTCCAACTTACGCTTTTCAATCAATAAGGAAAGTCTGGTATGCGGATTAGAGGGTGAGGGCGAATATTTGTTTAGTTTAAGTTGGACACCTTGTATACCGTAAGTAAGTGTCCCGCCAGGATAATGAAACGTGTGTAATCCAGAATCATTTGGGCAGTAGGGTAGCTTAAAGGTGCAAGAATTGACATAGGGGTTTTGATCCAATAACATGAGGAAACTCTAAATGCATGGCTATGTGCGCGAATCATCACGATATTTTCAAATTTTTAATTAAGGATTTTTTTTAGTTTTCGTTCTTCATTTATAAAATTAACAATTTACGTCCATATGCAAGTTGCAGCTTATTTGTTTCTAGTACGAAACATCCTTTATGTTTAGTGAATCTTAACCTCTTATTTTTAAGGATTGCTAATAACTTGACCTACTTTGGACTGGCGATGACGTCAGGGACACTCGTTAACAGCATGTACATAGGTTTTGCTCTCAGTGCCGTTATGGATATTCCTGGAGCACTTGCATTTTTCTTCATGATTGACCGGTAAACTACGTTTTTCGTTTAATATTAATTTATACATTTTGTCATTGATGTATGCTTTGTTTCAAGCAGGGACATGCAGCACATTTGTTTTTTAGATAGGAAAGTTCTTAAATGTTTATATATATATATAAAGTGACACCACTGGGCACCCTTCTATCGTTAAGATTATTATTTATAAATTAATAACAAACTAATTTCAATTGATTGAGAATCTTAATTTATAGCTATTAATAATTCTCTAACAAGATCAGCATATCTCTCACTTAGCGGATTATAAGGGTGTCATACAACTCTATTCTTTACCAGAATAATAAGATAGACATTGTACAGTCACATAATGTTTCTGCAGTGGAAACTTTTAACTAAAGGAGTAATAAAATCCGTCTTTTATTTATATTTAACGATCCCCTATCCAACCAACCACTATTACTCCAACATAAGATTTAATACATGTGCAAGAAGGTCAATAAATTTAATAATACATTTATTGAATCAACAATCAAATATACAACATATGAATATAATCAAAAGAGCATTGACATTTACATCACTTCACTACAATATCTGATTAACGCTAGACACTCGTTCAGTTTATTCTAGCATGAACATCAGCAGACAAATTAACATATATAATCAAGTTCAAAGATAATTCATCATAGAAATAAGAGTGGACTTTTAGAGAGATAATTATAGTCAATATAGATAACCTTTTTCAATGATGGCAGCTGTCACTAGCACATGTTCACAATCACGCGATTTGCAACATTTGCAAACGTTTGCAACACGTCACTTTCTCTCATACTAGATGGTGGCACCTTAATCAACTGTTCCAGAACCTTTCATGCGCTCACAAAGCACACCACGGAGAATCGTTCAGAACTTTATATGTGCTGTCAATGCATATGAAATAAAGAATATCGCTTTCAGCATTCGACCATAATAAGCATAATTACTAGCGACCTGGAAATCAATCCTGAAAATCATATCTTGGCTTTGACTGCTCTGTGCGGGCAGTTTTAAATGTGCTACCAATAATCTCATAGCCATCGCTCAACCTACGCATCTAAATACGAGATAAATATATATATATATATACAATATTATTAATAATGATAAACTTTGAAGGGTGATTTATTTTACACACACACACACGAAGACACACGTGCGCGCACACACACAAATATACACAAATATACGCTTCGAAACCTTAGTATTATACAAATATCCTGACATTTTTTTTCACAGTGTAACTGTCTTTTTGTTTCTCTCCAGAATTGGGCGCCGAAAATGTTGCATGGTTTTCCATTTACTGGCTGGCACCAGTCTGGTTTTCTCCGTACTTGTGACGTCACTAGGAGGTGTGTTGGCATAAAGCAAATATCTTTGTGATAATAAATTGACCTTCACATCCAGGGAAATAACCCTTACCCTATTAATATATGAAATCCCTAATGATCGGTTGAAAAAGCATCTGAATTAACAACTTTCAACATTTTATTAAATTAATGCCAGAGATCCATACTACACGTTTGTAGGTTTCGAAAGACAAAATATCTATACTCTAATTCTGGCACTTCACGAATTGCTTATAGTCTTTTGTGGTCGACACAAACGTGTTATCAGTGAGGGTTAATGTTATTCATGAAATTCACTTGAAAATTCTGCTATTTATTGTAAAATGTCCAGCTGTACAGGAGTTACCTTTTCTTCAATAGTATGATAGTGTAGTACCGTGCTCAACTTTAGACAAAAACCGAAGGAACTACCATTTGGTGAAGAAAATGATGTATGAAGAAAATAACAATTATTAATATAATCAAAACAGAAAGAAATTGGTCTTCAACCAGTACGTGGATGTATATCTAATATATTTTATTTCTGATTGACTCAGGGAATACAATCCGTCACGTTTGTTTTAATTACTTTTATTTTAATTATAATTACAGTTTAGTCTCTGAAAAATCACAACTCTGCCGCCTGCTTGTAACTTAAACTTAACTCATGCAGTCGTTGATAATTTACAGCATTGAAACCTCTGCACACTACTCCTGAAGCTGTTTGCTCCTTCCTTTACACGTCACAGTGCTGCTTTGGCTCACCCCCACCTCCCACAATTCGTTCATCACACATACACATCTACAGTTCTGCCTCGCGCATTCATTTTCCACTGATTCTGGCAGCGGAACCCAAAACTGAACTCCAAATCATTCTCTAGAAAACATCAGGAAATCCTGAAATAACTCTGCAAATGACTAATTTACATGTTTAAGTACTTTTCCTACTACTTATAATTGAATGTGAAACTTGGGACTTGTTCCTTTGTTTTACATATTCCAATGCACGTAATCTATAAAAGAATCGTTAATTAAGTACATTCTAAATTGAGTAAAAGAAAATTAGTGTATGCATATATTAACTAAGGTTGCACATTTCAATTCATCAGAATCCTTAATTAAGATTTTAGAAATTTGATTTTCATTATTAGTTTGCTTCTCTTTGACTCCATCATATTCTCTAATCACTAAGTTTTGAATCTTCAAACCAGGTTTTGTACATTTCTCTATTTCGGACACTCTTTTAGTTTTGATTTAATGTTTATTTTATTGCACACTATTAAATGTTCAAATCACTACAAGATTGCCACCTACTTTATGTTAAGAAAGTAACAATTATTTACATATTCGTCTATGCCAAACATGTAATATTGTAGTCCATTAAATAGATTTTATAAATAGCAATAACTTTCATGCTCTTAGTAAATAGGTTTCGTTACCTTATTCTGAAATACTCCTAACACAGTCTGAATGATGACATAGAACACCATTACTATTTCTCTTTCTTTTTTAAGTCAGACTTTGACTGTCCTGTACAAATCAAACTGTTCAGTCAGTCTATAATGATCTCCCATTTATGATCTAGATACACTGAGCATTTCTTGGCACGGTTTTGGAGCATTCCTCTAACTGACAACCTTCTCACGTCACCCATACTCTATCCTTTCTTGATTTCTATTTTACCCATACTTCGTCGATTTCCAGTGTTTCTACAGGTAAGATTCAGCCGGTTTTCCTGTTTTTCACAGATTAACGTGTGTGTGTGTATACATCGCATCCTGATGTCCATGTACACATTTAAAGAATACATAATTATGCACGGCCGACTTCTATATTCACCCGTGATATTCTTATTCCAGTAGTCGTTGAAGGATATTATTATCCCCTGACCACTTAACTGGTGGTAACAATATTAAAGCTGCACTATTGGTCAATCTCGTTATTACCTCACCTTTCAAGTCAAGAGCGTGATCAATCTGTCTAATGAGCGACTTTGCATCTATGAAATTAACAGAAATAAACTTAGAAAATGAAGAAAAATCGCTTCCAAGTATTTAGCCTGCATTCTTTCCATCACACAGATATTTGTTTGAAAGGTGGGGGGCTAAATTAAATAAAAATCAATGATCTGGGAGTTCGTTATGGACAGACTCAATTCCAGACATCATCTACAGTAGCTATGGAATGTTGTAACTACTAGGTACGTGCTTTTCGATATAGACACTGACCACTAGACATAGCTTCAGCCATAAGCTATAGGATGTAAGCATAAATCTATGCATGTAGACGCAATGTTTTAACCTTTATATATACACACATTGATTTTTGGACACTGATATAGATCTATTGATAACACATCGATCTTTAGATACATGCATAGACTCTTAGATGAAGACAGAGCAACAGATGTAGATAAAACCTTTAGTTATAGACATAATATATCTGTGCATGATAGAAGTACAATTTTGAATCTAGTAAATGACGTATCCAAGCAGACATACGTCTGTAGACATAAATCTATAAAGAGAAACACTGACCTATAAATAGAGTCGTATATAGATTTCCTTTACAACAGTTTTATCATGACAATAATATTTATTTTTTCTTTTAATTTGTTTTGAAACTGGAGGCGGCGAAAGTGCGCGAATAATCGTCACTGTGCTGGTGTTGACTGGCAAATTTGCCATTAATGCTGCATTTGCCACAATCATCCTTTACACCCCTGAACAGTACCCTACCAACCTCAGGTATGTTTGTAGAACGCGGCGTCAGTAAAATAAAGATAATTTTAGATATATCCTCACATTTGTAGTGTATAATTTATTTTTCAGAGCTTCATTATTGAAGAGTTGGGATGGGAGAACTTTAAGAAAACCTTTCCTATAAATGTTTTTATCTTTCCTTTGTTGCCGTGATTTCTCCAAAACCCTTCAAAGCACCGTTCCATTGGAGACCCCAAACCATTCAATATATCCTGTTATAGAAGACCCAGAAGTCTTCAAAGCACCTTGTTAAAAGGGACTCGAAAACCTTCGAAGCACTCAATCGTAGGAGACCCAAATCCTTTCAAGGAACCGTATCATAGGAAGCCCAACCTCATTCCTGTACCCTGCCATACAAGACCTAGACCCTTCAAAACACCCTAACCGTAAGACACCTTATACCCTTCAATGTATCCTTTCACAAATGTTCCAAAGCCATTTGTATTAGAACGACAGCAAATTGAGAATAAAATGACATGACTATCCAATTGAAAAATATTTTGCTTTCATAAAATACATTTCTGCTTGGTGTTTTGTCTTGTCTGTGAGTGCGTGTTTGATAAATATCGCCTTTATACGTTTGATTTTGACGTCATAAATGTCTATCAAATCATTAGAACTTCTATCGTGGACATTCCTATATTCACAGGAATTTGAGCCTTGGAATGGGAGCAGTTGCAAGTCGCATTGGAGGCATGCTAGCTCCATATGCACGAACTTTGGTAAAAAGCCATTTAGTTTTTCTCCTCTTTTCTCCTTTTCCTCTCTTTTCCTGTTTCATTTTCTCCTCTCCTCCCCTTTTTCTTATCTCTTCTATTTGGATATAATTCATACAGCGTGTTTTAATAACTACGGTAACATCTATTCAAATAATGCTTTATTGGTTAAAATAAACAAGTGAAGGACTGACAAAGCAGTGATTTATCCAGATCATGTTAAAGATTATACTAACCTACCTCTAATAACTCCATTTATATTCTCTGATAGGACTGTGCTGCGATATATATTGACTCTTTTGTTGAATTATAATTATATTCTTTTATAGAGAGAGAGACTGTAATGTAAATTATCCAAACATGCGTTCGTGGAATATTGATGTCAGATACTCTATTTCATGGTAATTGTCATATGTATATTTGATTGTTCGTGTCACATATCTGGTCTACATTTAATGACCCTGTCCTAATTTAGGTTCTAGTTATCAATATTGGTTTATTGGATAATTCATAACATTAGCGACAGCCGGACTACCTAACTTATCTTCCATTCAAATGCCACAATATCAGCCAATTATTCACGACACTTAGCCAGATAAGTTAGTTGACTTGCTCAGATTGATAATGTTATCTCCCCTTTATTTATAAATTAATATTTATTATTCTTTATCCCTTTATTATGGCTCAGCCTCCAATCAATCGGACCCAGTCATGCTACAAACAATTATGTAACAACAGGTGAGATAACAATAAATTTAATAACAATTAAATTAAATTAGAAAACAAAGAAATGAACAATTCGATCACGACTAACATATGGAGTGTTATCACGTGGCCCAATGAATTATTTATTAACCACATAAGTCAGAATTTGTCCTCATTGAGTCAGTAACTTATCTGAGTTTGTTCAACAGTTAAACATGGCACAACAATGGTCATTTGATATGGCATTGACATCACATTTTGATCATTCTAGTGGCCTCTCATGGTTCTTTATGACTCAAAGGTCAAAGATCGATGGTCGATGGTCCACTGCCTTGCTCCTGTCCTGACTGAGGATTCCTGGCGGGTATACTGTCTTTCAGCTAGTAGCTCGAAGGTTTGGCTTCTGAGCTTGAGACCAGCTGTAACGTATAACATTCATGTTACAGTATCATGTGGCAATTACAATTCTATGGGCTTTGTGGCAGCAGCAATAATCACTATTTACAATCTCACTAATTAGCTTTAGCTAATTCATAGTTTAAATTACATTAAGTTTCGAACTTATAAAATCAAAATATATTTCCTTCATTATAATACAGTCATGATTTAGCTAGTGATCCATACAATGCGTGTTAGCTCCTCTGTGATAACAATTAATCAATGGAAACATAACTACATACATATGGTGTTTCCACCATTTTACAAGTGTAATATCGCTAATGCCACAGCTCTTGTAAGGGAAATATTTTAATATTAGCAGCATTAAAATTCACAAGAATATTCTACACACATTTACAATACAAAATACATGGTATATCAGTTTCCACAAGAAAGAAATATGATCTAGAAAAACCAAGTATATTATCACTATGTGTATTTAGGCATGGTGATAAGGTGGACACAGCTCTTCTATTATCCATGGTAGATGGGTGCTATGGTCGGTGCATCTAACAAGGCCAATTCATTCAGGCGGTATATGAATGAACATTTATGTCAGTTAACGACTTAGTCCTACGTCATCGTGCGGAACGCAAATGACCATATGTGTGTTATCAAATTTTCAGAATGTCCTTCACCTGTGACCTACCCTATATTCCCTGAACACGTAAACAAGTATTTCGTCAGCCTAAGATTAATCCTTTAACGAAAATCCTCTCAATAAATATGCAAGGCAGGGGAAAAACCTTTAATACAGGGAACGTTTTAATAATAATAAAAATAATTATCAAAAATACATAATTTGTTTAATATATCCTCACAGTTCATTTAATAAATTTATTGTTAAATTTATTGACATTCTTTTGCTCATCTCTTTCTATTTATTAGATTTTTCATTGTTTCTCTTCCTTTTTTTGCACAGATTGCATTATGACGTTTCTCTGCATTAATTCCACCTTATCAAATGATCTTTAAGAACACCATTCTATCAAGTGTAAACTGCGTGAAATTGATTATGTAAATTTCCCGATCTATCCCACTTTCTCCATCCAAAAAACAAAACAACCTTAATTGAACAAATACAGAAATAGGTAAGTCTGCCATCAACTAAATGTTATTAGAGCGGACACCCCTATAGAATAATAAAAATAAAAATAAAAAATAAAAATATTTCTTCTGTTCTAATATTTTACATTACACTTAAATGTTCCTATTAATGTCATTTGTAACATTAAGAGGCATCTTCATAAATAACCCATCGCTATTGGACAGTAGCTTCGTAAAGGTACTTATTTTTATATTTTATTCTTTATTATTAGTGTTATATGGGAAGAGAAATTGCACTCCATCGTTAGATGACCTTCTACCATCGGTTGTCGTTCCAAGCAAACATTTGTCAGAATTGTCTCCCATAATTTGAAAACATCTACAGTATGACAGACAATCATCATCTGCCACAGTCATGTACATACGTACCGATCTTAAACAAAATACTATTTTAGCGTGTAAATTAAGTTTAAGGGTTTATTATTTTCAGGCAAGACACGTACCCTGGCTGCCTGGCACTGTCTTTGGCATTTGCTGCATTCTGGTGTCCATCTTAGCTAGAATGCTTCCAGAAACGAGCGGTCGCGAGCTTCCACAAACCATTGATGATATGATTGAACAGAATTCTTCAGTTGCCGAAACACGCAAGGGAAAGAACTGCTCTACCGAGAATTTCTCAACATCTGCCATTTAGAAACACGCAAACAAGGAAACATAGCGAAGAACAGTAAACTAAGATTAATTTACCATGAACTTCTCAATGTCTGCCATTTATATACACGCAAACATAACAAAACATAAGTGGGTGTTGAACTTAAGACTTCTTAACGTCTGCCATTTATATACACGCAAACATAACAAAACATAAGTGGGTGTTGAACTTAAGACTTCTTAACGTCTGCCATTGAGAATTTGCACATCTAGGAAAACAACAAGCAGTAATTGATGCACAATCAATTTTTCAATGCTTGCCCTCTAGATATATACATTCGTGTGTAAACAATAAGTAGTGGTGTAAGGGAGAGAACCGATCTACCATAAACTGTTCAGCATCTATCACTTTGATTTACAATAAACGAATATCTAAATGAAATAACCTGTCTCTGTAAGTTCACTACATTTAACCGAGTAAGAAAAATGAAAATTCAGTTATAGCCGTCAAAGAGTGAGAATGAAAGTACTTTACTTTGACCAGAAGACATTGATATATATTTCTGGACAGATCGAAATGACATCGCAAGTACACATATTACATAAATGCCCAGAACACATATACACAATAAGCCTGACACCCATACACATATACAAATAAATATATTCACATGCACGCGCATGCGCACGCACGCACGCACGCACGCGCACACACACACACACACACACACACACACACACACACACACACAAGAAACTACTAAAAAAAATGTCAAAATGATGACAAAAGCCATCTCATTCTTGTCATATATTGACTTACGTTTAAACGACTCATATGCACATGTGTACCAGAAAACAATAATCAAGCTCGTCATTTATGCAGTGGTTAATTAGGATTATTATATTATTTAAATATATTGTTATTCATTAGTCAAATGTTATGGTTATTTTTCTTGTGTAATTTTGTAATGTATTACAAACAGCTGGGTGTGGGGAAGTCAGAATGGAAGGTTTAGCAACAATATAGAAGAGCACACGTGGACACATAGACGATTAGTTTATTTTAGTAGCTTAAGACCTGCGATGTAAAACATGACATTTTGGCAAGATATCGAAATGTCAACCAAAAATTGAGGATGGGGTTTCAATCGAAACCGTTGCTAAACTGTTCTGTCTAAGCGTGGGAATGAACTGGTTAAATTACTCTTTCACTTAAAATAGAAAACCTGAATTAGGTTAAATATGTCCATGAAAAGGTGAAGGTCATATGCCACGATTCGATGCTACTACAAAGATGTCGAAGAGAGTTTCCGGTTAATGTAAGTACAAAAGTACCAAAAGACGAAGGAGGTGAGTTATTAAGTACTGGCTTGCATCTTCTCCAAAGTCAAAGATAATAAGTTATGGCCGGAATAGCTGCGTCAAACAGAAAGACAAAAATTGCGATCTATGAAGTCTGGTCCTCGAGAAAAAAATGTTCTAAATGCTCAGATGTGACTACATAGAATCATAATTAGAAGAATTAAACTTCAGTCCACGTGACTGCAAACTGTAATGTGACTGATAATAGTTATACTAAAGGTTTGTTCAAAAGTAAATCATCTTCACAAGCACCAGTTTATTAAATATAAATACATCTTTATTTTAAATTATCATTACTCTTTGTTTTAATGCTAAAGGAAAAATACTTTTAAATATGTAAATCTATTTCTTTTAAAATTGAGTACCCCTTAATAATAAATAATATCACCCTTTAAATTTAAATACCGAATGCGACTTTATTTTAAATATAAATACCAATTAGTGAAGGGTTATGTATATTTGAATAAAGAAAGGTTCGTATTTATGAATACCTTTTATTTTAAAACTAATACAACTTCAATTTAGAAATAAATACCGCTTGATTTTAAGATGCCATATCCTTGATGTATATGCAGAATAATGTTTCACGAAAATCAACACTTTTAATTTTTAAGATGTGAATACCCTTTATTTTCAATACAAATATCCTTAGGAACACAACAATCCTGGTTATTGAGAATAACAAAAAATAATATAAATAAAATAAGCTACCCCGTGGTTTTCTAGTGACAACTATTTATTAATGAATAAACAATAGCTAATGTGTGATTGGTAATTTATAAGTATAATGCTAGAATGTCATCTGTCTATTAATCATCGAGATCATATGGCATGTAACTGGGAAAAGTCAGTACTAAAATAGTCAGTGACTTCAGTGACAGCAGCAAGGTTGGTGACTTGACTCGTTTGTAGTAAATGTCAGGCCTCCTCTTCAGAATGCGTTGACAGGATGGATGTAGTACAGCATATACAATGACCAATGGCACAATCACAGGAATCAGTACTAGGAGTGTCACGGTACACATTGGCAATGGCACAAACACAGGAATCAGTGCTAGAAGTGCCACGGTACACTTTGGCAATGGCACAAACACAGCAATCAGTGCTAGGAGTGCCACGGTATACTTTGGCAATGGCAAAACACAGGAATCAGTACTAGGAGTGCCACGGTACATTTTGGCAATGGCACAAACACAGGAATCTGTGCTAAATCGGTAACTGGTATATGAAAACAAACCCCTTACCAGTATCAACGTACGGCTAACCCATAATTTTGAATCCCCACCCATCTCACAACATCCCACGCGACCCCTAACTATTCTGGAGCAAATTCGTTCTAAGCTGGAAGCTTCCCACATTTAAGTTCAAAATGGTGATCTTTCAATAATCAGTAAACACTAATGAATTAGCAATTTATAACTATATTAAGTGTACACTTTCTGTCTGTCTAGTTCACGGATAGTGAGCCAAGGTCACTGAATGGGTTAAAAGTACGCGTGTACTTAATAAAAGGTGATGTGATTTACTAAATGTACGCTTGTATCACGCCTCATCAAATTTTCTTCTATGGTCTGATTAACACTGACTAAAAGAACTATAACACATTTAATGGGATTTTGTGACATTTTGGTCAAGCTAAATTAATAACATATTTTAATTACAAAGTAGGAATTTTACTTAATGTTGTGTCCAGGAAGGCGCACAAATAGCCCCCCCCCCTCTCTCATGTTCAGTTTTTGCTGAAAGTAATTTAGTGAACCTGAGTGACATACCTCGGTGACCTGCTTTTTGCTTTGACCTAATGCCTGTGACTGAAATAACTCACTCTATGTTGTTCGGTTTTTATTTTTTATTTACTTTAGAGGCAATTGTTTTTAAAATTACGGTTAATTATGACATTATTCTAGATTAAGTATCTTGACCCAGAGGATGCTTGTCTTTGACCAAAGTCATCATTAATGAATGCATGCACACACGCGTGCACTTAATCACATATGAATACATACATATATATGAGTAATGAATATGGTAATGCATATACAGATGATACACGCAGAGGTCTTCGTAAGAGTGCTTTTGAGAATAATGTCACCCAGCAATCAGCTATGTGAAGTAATGAGAGCGAGAGGCCTACTTGCATATTTATAAAGGTGAAAAGTTGGAGATAATGATTAATCCCAGATAAAACCAATTTTTTATATACGTGAGTGTGTATGCGAGTGCGAGTGAGTTCCTCTTCTTGCAGTGCTTAAATCTTCATGCTCTCGCGTTGCGAATAACACAGTGTCAGAGAGGGACATAAATGTTTAAAATGACGTCTTATAAATACTACAAGGTAACACAGATGCAGATCTTGGAAAATGCAGGCTTTCCATATAAGGAATCTCCAACACATCCTTAGACTCTATTGTACTTAAAGTAACATATCGAGATCTAACATGAGGTCAAAATTGTGTACCATGCCTCGGGAAAGGAGAGTTTGAAGTCTTCCTACACTGGCGGCATGAAGGTGGTTGAGGAATAATAAATAACAAATCTTCTCGTTTTCTTGTTAGAAAAAAGTGAATGTCTCTTTGCTTTGCTTAGCAGCATGCTTTCAAATGTGCCTCGATCTTTGACAGCAATTACACTACAAGACGAAATTTCTTCCTTCCTCAACCAACTTTTAGATAATTGTAATTTTCTAATCTTACAGAACCATATTCTTCTATGTTGAAGAAATAAATAAATAGTACTGAAAGAGTAAGCTATATATATATATATATATATATATATATATATATATATATATATATAACAGTACAGAAAGGTTTGTTTTCTACAATAAAATTTCGAACAGATGTGACAATCCAGGTGATTAGCAACGTCCTTTAAACATAAATTCACTGAATTTATTCTCCTTTCATCCTTTCAAACATTTAAGTAATAAACACTATAATTGACTATCAATAAAAGTAGCCCACATTTAGGTAATAAACACTTTAATCTACTATCCAATAAATGTAATGTTTACAAATATACCTATATACTGAATTATAACAAGAAATCCTTCAGTGTTTACGAATAGAATTATTTACTGAATTATATTAAATGCATCTACGAAAAGGTAAAGACAAAGAGGTAGGCCCTGTGTTATGATTAGACTTTGAGACAAAGAAGACGAAAACAAGTTTTGGCTTACGTTGACTACAAAAATAGATAATGAGTTATAAATAAATGTACTGGCTTGTGGCTCCTGTAAAGTGAAATATAATAAGTTACTAAACATGGAGTTAATTAAAGTGAGTTTCTCGTGCCACTTCCTTAGTAAACTTTGTGAAGAGTATAAGATATAATGTTACAATTCAGTACAGTTTGTGCGATTATTACAGTGTTATTATCTTTAATGAATTAGCAATTTAAGTTATTTATAGAAATATATTAAAAGCTTACACTTTCTTTCTGTGTCTAGTCCCGATTATTGAGCTATGATGGCTGAATGGGTTAAAAATAGGATGGACATTAGACAAAGAGCGCATGATTTACTTAATTTTCCTTTGTTATCTGGCCATAAAGAATTACTTAAATGATCTGATCAAAACACACTAAAGAACAATAATGCATTACTGAGATTTTATGACACTTGAGTTGAGCTAAATTAACATTCTACTTTAATTACAAAAAAGAGATTCTACGTAAAGTTCTACTCTGGAAGGCGCGCTAATAGCCTCTACCCACCCCCCACCCCAGCATGTTCAGTGTTGATTAAAGGTGGGTGAGTTCACCCAAGTGTGACGTATCTCGGTGACCTACTCTTAGTTTTATCATAAGGCCTGGCATAACAACAATGCAAACATCACAGTGACATTGAAAGAACTTACTATATTTTTGTTGTTGTTACTGATTTAGGGAACAATTGTTTTTCGCGGTACAGTTAATCAGGACATTGACTTACCAAAAGGGAAGAGTGTCTGCAAACAATTACCAAGGTTATCATGAACGCATGCATGATCACACGCACACATGCGCACACACACACACACACACACACACACACACACACACACACACACACACACACACACACACACACACACACACACACACGCACACATATATATCAACTCTACTTATGTTAAGTAGAAAATAGTAATATGATCTAGCAACATGCAATGTGAAAAATTGAGAGAGGCCTACATTCAAGTTAAATTTTTCAGATACTTTACATCCCCATTGCAATAGCATGCGTGTGTCGGGGGGGGGGGGAGATTAAACATCTTTTAAAGATGTGTTTTATGAATAATACAATGTAATGTACTTGCATATATTCCTAATCAAGACATAAGGAATTCCCCTCACTTCCTTAAAAGCTATTAAAAAACTATATTTTAAGTCTTAGTTCTTAAATGAATACATTGAGATCTAAGTCACCACAAAGAGTTACATTTATTGAGAGTTATCCTGCTTAATAATCCAAAAGGACAGAGCCAGCACTGACTAAGTCTCAAACGTATAGCCTAAAAACAAAAGCAGACTAAAATGTAGGAGATCATTATCAACAATTTAATAATAATAATTTAATAGAAAGTTAATAATAAAGATACTGTTGAAGGTGGTTTACTTTCTCACTTCTAAGTGGGAGATAACTCTGACGTTCTATACCCGTCCCTGGTGAGCATTAACGTCAATAAATAAGAATTACTCTAAAGAACTTTATTCTTCTACAGTTATAGTGAGATTTAAATAATTAGAGCTCTCACATGAAAGGGCAAAAAAATAAAGACAAAACTGCAATTATAATAAATGTTTAGCATCAGCCAGAAAGGAGTACAGTGTGTCAAAGCTTGCCTTACATATTGCAGACTGGATGACGTGATAGATTGCCAACAAGTTCTTTCACTGTAGGAAGTGACAAAACGGGTATTCAGAATATTCACACTGCCATAGCAATAAAGTTGATGGTCACAGCACTACATTGTAATTCGCTTGGATACGTAACGCTAGATTGTACTTTTCTTTGTTCTAGGGACGGAACAGACGATAGTAATTCGCTCTGGCATAGGGACACGCACTACTTTGTAATTTTCTTTGGTGTAGGGACATAGCGCAAAATTGTAATTTGCTTTCGTCTAGGGACTGCACAAAAAGGGATACAGCACCCCACCGTAATTTCTTTTGGTCTAGGGACTGCACAAAAAGGGATACAGCACCCCACCGTAATTTCTTTTGGTCTAGGGACTGCACAAAAAGGGATACAGCACCCCACCGTAATTTCTTTTGGTCTAGGGACTGCACAAAAAGGGATACAGCACCCCACCGTAATTTCTTTTGGTCTAGGGACTGCACAAAATTGTAAGTCGTATTTACTTTGATCTAGGGATACAACACTCCATCGCAATTACCTTTGGTCTAGGGATACAGCACCCCATTAAAAATATAGGTCGTCTCTTCATACATGTGACCAAAGTGTTGCTCGGAAGACTTACGATTGTCTTGTCACTTGGAAGATTAATACTAAGGACATGTTAGGTATGTGTGTGAGTCGGGAGGGGGGGGGAGATGTACATACCACGTGGTCTAGAAGCATGTTTAAAAGTTCCAGTCTGACTGGGTCACTGTGACTTGAATGAGATGTACTTCAAGGATAAGCGTCGTCATTTATTCACTTGGACTTCTAAATATCTTCAAGTAGGAAACGTGCTACTGTAATTTATATTTTGTTATTCTATTGCAGACTGGAACTACTGATGTTATAGACTGCAAACACAACCTGGTTGTCATCTAATTGGACACGTACACTGTCATTGAAAACTCCAAACATTACTTACCATTGATATATATTTAACAAGTTCGGTGTGTAAATACCCTTCTTGTAATATGCTATATTTGCCATTTATCTATCTATCTATCTATCTATCTATCTATCTATCTATCTATCTATCTATCTATCTATCTATCTATCTATCTATCTATCTATCTATCTCTCTATCTATCTATCTATCTATCTATCTGTCTGTCTCTCTCTCTCTCTAATCTATCTATCTATCTAAATGTCTGTCTGTTTGTATATCTATATATCTATCTATCTATTAGAAGTTCGTACTGTTAGTTTGAAGCGAGTGATTTCTAGTGGATAACATGTATCTGTACTTTTGTTATAGTCTGTTGCCACAACTTTACAAACAAGTCACTACCCTTAAGTTCCACTTTGCCTGAATTAATACGCAGATTTCTATTTCAAAGGACAAAAGGTTTATACCATTGATGTTTACTGAAATTATTATATACAAGTGAAGAATTTCCTTAACAGTTCTAAAATGGCATCATTGTTATCAGTGATATAAGGGCCTTAAGTCGTTCAGTAAATTTTGACCGCCATTTCTAGAGATAAAATTCGAAGATGAATTTGAAAAATCATAATTTTCTAAAGAATCATGACAGTTTTAAAATGGCAATATTAGAATTATATACCTCTTGAAAAATGCACTGATACTTTATTGAGCGCACTTGTAATGAATACAGGTGCTAAATACACTGCAGTCCTTAAGTATGAAAAATGCACTAATACTTTATTGAACGCACTTGTAATGAATACAGGTGTTAAATATACTGCAGTCCTTAAGTATGAAAAATGTTACTTGATATTGTTTAACTTAATTAAAATTAGGTTAACAATTAACTCATATGCTCTTTTAATTTTTGTCATTTCTTTTAGTGATTGGAATAAAATTCAAGCATGTATTAAATGATGAGGTTTATTCTCCATGGTATGAATAATGGAGCAGCTTACATCATATTCCCATGCGTTTTCATTTAGTTTTTAATTCATTTTTAGTGTATATTTGGGTGGTCTGTTGCTGGGTTGTCGTTGTTCCACATGAAATTAAAATTAGAATTAATATCAACTGGTCTTGACATCGTCAAGATTGACCCCAGTTTTCATCGATATAAGGAACTCTGATTTATAAATCTGTTTCCAATGGGATGTTCAACAATATTTGAAACATCCTACTTTTCATAATGAATTAGGACCTTTTTCACTTCCTTTATATCTTTATAAAAAATGTTTTATGATGGCGTGTGGGAGGACCTCAATTGTGTTTTCAATAATTTGGTATTATTAATGTAATAAATTAAAATTATTTTACGCATTTATTTAGAGAAGAGGTTGGGAGAGGGGGGACTCTCACTAAATGTATATGAAGTATATTTAATCCAAATCTTGACGTAAAATTACGGCTACAGTCTTCTCGTGAAATTAAAAATTTCATCAAATTTTATAATTTTGTATTTTTATGTTGTCTGTCTTTCCGACTGCAACTTTTTCTTTTCCCTGTAAGAAATGAAGAACACTGTGAACATGACATGAAATCATATCCACTTATAAAGTTTATTTGAAATGTTTTGCCCTCGCAAATTTGACAGTTTCTCTCAAGGTCGTGTGACAAATAGTGTCTATGCGTCACACGCATCCAGCATCTTACATATTAGCGGTAACATTTGTTCTATTTCTATTTTTAACCGAACACCGTGAATATGTTTTTATTTCTTAAGAAATAAAAATTGTTAGGCTATTACATCAGAAAGAGTAAATATAATATTATTACTTAAGAAACAATAATTGTATATTCACTGTAATGTTTTGTTTCAATTCAAACGTTAATTGAGAATTGCTATAAAAATAATTATTTTCATATTAGTTATTATTTTTTTCTTTAAAACTCGATTACCTCCCGTTGCATCAAATCTAAACCAAAACGTCTAGTTGTACAAAATTCGTCAAAGGAACCTGATTGCCACTGTATTATACTAAACCTAAAATGTAGTGTTCTATGTAAGCGTCATTTCAGACGATTGGTCTCACATAATTAACAATTGTCAATTCTGGTGACTGAGCAGATGACTCCAGCGGTTGGCAAGAAGGCGGTGGATTTGGTATTGCAGGAGCTTGGATGGCGGGGCCGGTATCAAATCTTACAAGTGATACAGCACCTGTTCTGTTTCTTCCCAATTGCATTCCAAAGTCTGTCCATTGTGTTTATTGGTAAGATGCAGAAAGCTGGCGCTTGCCGCTGTTCAGTCATCTATACGTAGTCATCATTTATGAGTGGTTGCTCTGTAGTCTATATTTACGTATATTTACGTACAGGTACTACTATACAGGAAGATGTGATGTCTTTCTTAGTACATAGTACAGGTACTACTACACAGGAAGATGTGATGTCTTTCTTAGTACATAGTACAGGTACTACTACACAGGAAGATGTGTGATGTCTTTCTTAGTACGTAAAACAGGGTTATAACTATTTTTAAACACTGGTAATGGCTAAATTCAATTTTACGCTAGAAAATGTTATAAATTATAAAATATTTGGACGAAAATTATAACTTAAATAACAAAATATAATTTGTTTTAGCTAATGTAAATATAAACTTGTTTGAAAAATAACATCTATTATCAGTACTTAAATACTTGTGCAGATGGATATTGTAGAATACATTTAGTGTTGTTTTAAAAGTCTTAGTACTCTTATCTTTATCTGATCTTATACCAAAAAAAGGAGTATAAATTTTCAGAGCGTGCTCATGCTAATCCGTTTTTGTCAACAGGAATTCATCGACAATGGAAATATTTCCTGTTTCCATAACGTTTGTTTTATGGCCAAAGCAAACACACACACACACACACACACACACACACACACACACACACACACACACACACACACACACACACACACACACACCAAAATCTTTGACAACAATAAAGATAAAATAATTCGGAAATTTACTTTTCAGTATTGCTGGTATATTAGCTTTACACCATTAATTTAGTCGCTTACAAGTTTGTCAGCAACAATAGAGTAGTCTTGTCACATGATATCAGTAGTCAACCCGTCAGAAACAGAACACGTAGGCCCTGCCTTTAATGTTAGTATAGATCAACATATCATTACTAAGAAATGCATACCCTGTTATAGTATAATATGTCAGCACAACACGTAGTCCCTACACATAATGTCAATAGTCAACACTTCAATAGAAAATGGAGACCTACACATGCTGAAAGTGTAAGTCAATGGGTCAATAACAAATCAAGTAGGGCCTACAAAGGATTTCAAAATGAGTCAACACATCAGTAACACAAGGAGCCCTTACATATAATGTTAATAAACTTAAACACATAGGCCGTATGTATACACTCAATAGTTCAAATGTCAACAACACAAGTAAGTCCTATATTTTTGGTAATGTAATAGCACAACAGTAAAGCGAAAGTAGAAACTACACGATATTTTAGTGTAAAAATGGTTGTCCCTACACATGTTGAAAGTATAAGTCAACACGTCAGTATAAAGGGTAGGCCTTACACATGTTAAAAGTGTAATTAACCACGTTTGTGAAGTATGTCCCTGTCACAGGAAATGAGGGACAGAAATTATATTTTATTTCATTTAAAAAAACCGCTAACAAAACTAGTTGAAGTAACCCGAGTTTTGTTATTTTTCATATGTAGCATGTAACTTCCAGTAACGGTCACCTAAGATCTCTTTAGTAGACAGACGTTCGTGACGCAGTGTGTGTTAATGTATCATATTGAATATATATATTAGTTTGTGAAAGATATGTATATTGAAAAATTGGGACAATTGCGCATTACTGATCACATGTTGTTTACGAGAGAAAAGGCCAGTGCGCATTAGAATTGACCACAGAAAAGCGTGCCGCACGGACAGCACTAAATATCCAAGGCAAAAAATCGTGCACACGGCATGCTTCTGGAAGTTTCTGGAAACCTTCAGTGAAGCTATGTAAGAGGCAAAAGGAAGATTTTACTCTCAATGTTGAAAACGTCGATTCGTCTGAAGCCAGTCTAACTTCACGTATGAATTATCTCATGTACAGAGATTTCATAAGGGAAAGCTGCAATAATCTCTTTCCATCCGTTTTCCATCCGTCTGATGCCATATATTGAGTAACGAGGCAAAATTACTCAATATAATTTTTGGCAAAGTGGAAAGTTCACTGTCAAGAAAAACCGATGTATGCGACGCTGGTTGTATGCAGTTAACGACACGAGGGACCAATTTGTTCTCCCCCCTGTCTGAGTTTGGTTTGACAGTCTATCCCGCAATTGAGAAGGCTAGCACCGAGATAGTCTCACAGACATCCGGATTTCTACACTCAATGTAATGCGACGACACATCCCACTGGACGACTTCATCCGATAATGCTAAACGTCATTGGGGTGTCCGTTTCCACGACAACCAAGAAATAACGACAGTTATCGAGGCTGACAACAGTCAGCTAAATTTCAGATTTCTCCCCAGTGATAATCTGAAAGTGGTGCCTAGATTCTGCAGAATCTTCACCTGCAATTGCGTCGTGTCTTCGCTTGAAGTGCCTCTTATAAGTGACGTGTGAGATTACGTCATCTCCTTGGAACTCTGACATAAATAGTGAGTAATAATTAGCACGGCTAACGCGCACATACTTAATTCTAGGACTCTAAGAAAATGAACACTATTATTATTTGTGAAATACGAAATTTAATGTTAAAATTAATGCTTATTTTATATGTGAACTATTGTTAAAGCGGCCCCATTTGCCGCATAAGAATTGTGTAATTAATCTTTATTTTATATTGTGAATTTCCTCATTTTCATCTCCCCTTATTTCCCACAGAGTGTATGACATTGGAAAGTTGAATGAATGATTAATCACTGTGCGAAAGAGTAGTGCCCCTTTTAAATCGGGAAATAAATATCCTGATTTAACCATCTTTCAACTCTCTTTTTATTCATAGTTTTTGAGAGGGACGAAAGAATTGTATTAGTATTGTTTTGCACCGTTCGTCTGTTCGTCCATTTATTCACATTCATGATACTCACTCACAACACACACCGCCAATAAAACGTTCCTTGGCATGACATAAATAAACTGGGCCCCACCCAAACATCAATGGTGTATGTCATGTGTGTCTATGTAACAACCTGACGAGACGTAGTACTGGCATATGTCATAAGGGCTTTTCTTGGAGGTGCACCGGAGCAGGCCAAAAATAGACTTCACCCCTTGCATCTCTAACTTCAGCCCGGGTCGGCTTGTAACGAGCCTCCCAGTTTGTGACAGTCTAATTTGATATTAGTGTAAATCAAAACGTCGTTTAAAGAAGGTCTTACGCATGATGTAAGTAGTCAAGGCATCAATAAAAAATGTAAGCCCTACACATGTTGCTAGTATCAATGCAATCGGTTAAAAAAAAGTAGGCCCTACACATGTTGCTAGTATCAACGCAATCGGTTTAAAAAAGTAGGCCCTACACATGTTGCTAGTATCAACGCAATCGGTTTAAAAAAGTAGGCCCTACACATGTTGCTAGTATCAACGCAATCGGTTTAAAAAAGTAGGCCCTACACAGTTGTTAGTATCAACGCAATCGGTTTTAAAAAGTAGGCCCTACACAGTTGTTAGTATCAGCAATCGGTTAAAAAATAAAGTAGGCTCTCCGCTTGATGTTAGTAGTCAACGCGTCAGAAAAACAAGAATGTCATAAATGTGATGCTAATGTAAGTTGTATGTAAAGTATTTTTAGTCAGTTGTCATTAATAATAACTAATTAGGTTTTAAGGTACATATAGATAACGATAGGACTTGAACATTGTAAATATGACTTAATAATGAAACTTTACCAAAGATTTCTCAACTAAAACGATTTCTTCCTTTTACCCCTTTTTTTCTAAAAAAAAAACAGATAAATTTAGACTTTACATTTACAAAACAGCTTCTCCCTGACGAATTTGCTTCTGCTAACTAGGCCGAAACATTGACCACACGTGTTGGAATCTGGACAATACCACCAGCCCACGTAACGTCACATACGGTGAATGTAGCGTTACACTGGTAACGAACATGAGTGAGGCAGGCTCAGTGGTGCCATGTCCGAACGGTCATCAGTATGTCGAACCACAGGATCGCTCCATAGTCTCAGAGGTTTGAACACATTTACTTCTTTCTTCAGCCACATCTGTAGGAAAAAAATCATTAGGACAAATTAATGCCATTAGAATGAACACCAGTAAACATACCGCCATGACAAAGTTACGCTGTTTGAACTAACATCATGCTTTTTACTCTCATACATAACAGAAACATTGTGCCCTGTGTTACACTTTTATAAGCAATGTTTATTTAGTTCGGGCTGCTGTCCCACTCATAAAAGCTTTGGATAGTTCTACCTGGCTATGGTTGACTGCGCTTCCGATCATCACTTTCATTTGTGCAGCTTCTGCGACACATTCCCAACTCGACATCGGAAGATCACTTTAACGATGTCAAGCGTTATTAAGTGGTTTAGTCCAGGTTAAATACAAAATAACGTTTCGGATTCTTTAAACTATAAACCATCTGACATATACAATTAAAAAACTCTTAAATAGAACTTCGGATTATTTCTTACACAATGCTTCTAACAAATTTTCAATCATTTAATACATCAGAGCATAATTCGGTACAATTAAACTGACCATTTTTGGAGGTTATTACATTGCACAAATAAATGTGTTTATAGCGTTTACATACAACTTATGATATTATTATAATTATATTGTTCTTATCCATATGTAACTACCTACCTGTTTTCTTGCAACATTTACATAAACTTATGATAGTATTGCAGTGATATTGTTCTTATCCATTATGGAACTACTTACCTGTTTCCTTGAAGCTTAAATCTTTCACATTGATATCTTCTTTAAACACATTTTAAAACAATGATTGCAACTATATCGAAATTTATTTTATACATATTCGCGAGCGCGCGCGCGTGTGTGTGTGTGTGTGTTGTGTGTGTGTGTGTTTGTGATTATAGTTATAAAAGGTACGGAAAGGTTCATGTTAGTGTAGTTATAATGTCCGTTGCAGAATTCTTTGAGTTATTAGCTTATTAAGTGTATTAAGTTTTAACCCTTGATGAATGGTTTTTAGCTTTCTCATCAAATATTGTCATGGTTACAAAGGAACTTTATTTTTTCAAATAATTTATTGGCTTTTAATAGAATGTTTTAAAGATGTGTTAATAAATGCAATTATCATTGCTGAACTATCAGGTTAATAATTTCATTTTGCCAGTTTAAGAAACCTTTACATTTTAATACACAATATTATCACATTACATTTAATGTTGTTGAGACTACTTCCGGGAATGGTGAATATCATTAACTGAATTTGAATTTCCTTGAATTGTTTCATTGTTGCCGCTTTAGATGTGAAAAAATGACGAGTTCTAACAAAAGTGTTTTGTAATGAGTAAAATTGAAAGAATCATTAGTATATTTTTTTAAGTGTATCCTTTCAAAAGGAAAATATTTCATTTTCTAGATTTTACAACAATTGTGTCAGAACTGCGACTTTTTATGGAGAAATGTCTGCAACACACACGCAGACACATTCAGATGCACATATACACGAATAGTACATTTACTAACTCACAAACACATTATATACTCAAATACTCAATTTGCAGACACACACTCATTACACTAAGTATTCACGTGACACTGAGCAATGAAGCGTAGAAATCAACAGCATATTATTTGTATTACAAGTAATTATTATCATTGCCTTTGCCAAGGTATTAATCACGTTATTTTAAATTTAAACTTTGTTAATAATAGTGGGATCTTGTGTGCGAAAGAGAGTTTTTGTCTGACGTACCACAAACTGTACTGATGCTGGGAATGTGCATGGGCGCCATCTTGTTTACGTCACTGGCTGATAAGTATGGGCGGAAACCACTCCACGTCGGATGTCACCTGGGATTTCTCGTACTGGGCATAGTGACCGTTTTTGTGCCGAGCTTTGAGTCTTTTCTTCTGCTTCGATTTTTACTGGGAGCTTTTCATCAGGTGTGTAGGCAGTGATTTGTACTTCCAAAAGTGGCCTTGACTGTTTCTATTTTCTTGTGTCGTCATATATAGCTGCAATGGAAATTTCAGAAATAATAATTTAAGTACTTTTATTACAATTTTTATTTTTTATTTTCAAATGCGAGATCAAAAATGTGAAACTGAATGTATGGCTGGCTACACATAGCTACAACAAATATGACTTGAAAGAAATGCTGACGTCCAATGAAGCCACACAATATACTTTAGTTCATGTCAGGCGAAAGCAAAACTTAGCCCGGCATCACTCCATAAACATTTAAAAATTAAAATAATAAAATGTAGATACATGAGAGGTATAGGAACCATAGCATAAAAATATACGTTAAAGCATTTAACCAAGACACTAATTACAAGACTGACCAGCCACTCCAAGACATTAGCAGGATGTTAGAGTTATACAAGACCTGACCACCCAGGGCTAGGGCACAGGAAACGGTTAGGGATCAAAGGGGTCACTTGTAGCTAGCTGATAGGGAAGGGGATAGACTCATACTGAGAGATAGGCCAGAATACAGGAAGCGGTCGGGGGATCAAAGGGCCACTCTTAGCTAACAGTAGAGGGAAGGGTTAGTTTCAAAGAAATACCAGAAATAATGGAAAGCCTTTATATAAGTCGGGCCGAACCAATTCTCTTCACTGGCTCAGAACAACCCGAGTTTTAAAACACGCAGGAGCAGTCCCAGAGATTTCATCTGGTAACATTTAGAAGGAAACAGTGAGAAAATTTCTAAGTCAGAAAGACTAATCCTTGAGTGTATTGCACTCCAACCAGATGACGTTGGGTTCATTCGGTTTCGGAACGTGAAAGGTATGTGTGGCTGACTTTTAATTTTGTAAAACTTAGTAAAATAATAATAGGATGTGTGATGATGATTTATGTATTTTAACTATACTTTTCTTTCAGATTAGTGCCAATGTGCTCAGGGAAATAATAGCCCTGGCACCTAAATACTTTTATTCTGTAATCAGCAGTTACTTACACTGCCTTAATTAAATTTCAGAACCAAACAGTAATCAGAGGAAGAGTATCTAGAGTATCTACACAGAGTATCTCTACAAAGAGTATCTACAAACAGTAGTTAGGACCAAATCCGGGTCAGAGAGCAGACGACGTATTCTGCCGGTTGTTTGTTCACGCAGAGCGAAAAGGGACGGAGCCACTATTCAAGGGCCTGCCGTTGGAGAACGCTTGCGCGACGAGACTCAACGCTGTGTTGACCTTCAACTGCTCTAGCTGTTGAGCTAAGTATAGAAACATAAACATTGAGCAGAAGTGCATAATAGTGTATTGGAATTGAAATACAGGAAAAGGAACGATTTGGGGGAAAGGAAAACGGACACTAAAATCATTTCATTAAGAGGGGCTAGCATCTTCCCTGAATTAGTTATAGGACTTATATATTTTATAATTATTTTGGCCAACGTTGTTAACTGTTCTTCTTTTGTTGTTATTTTCTTTATTCTATTTTCTTTTATTGTTATATAAAGTTATTGTTAAATTTTCATTAGTGTTGTCAAATTTATTGTCATTCTTGTCTAGTATGATTTTGTAATTGTTATCGTCACGTCCGTCTAACGTCTGTCTTGAGTCTGTCTTTCGTCTTATCTGTCTGTCTGTCTTATCTGTGAGGAATCGTTTCCTCTGGGGGCTCAATACGAGTTACCGGAAGTGACGTCCTCAACTTGTTGTCCGTCCTAGATATCCGTATTTAGGGGGGGTACCAACAGTTCATGTTTCATTTAAATAATGAAAAAGTTTCTGCAACAGAGTAAATTTACCTATCCCTACTTTAAAATTTAAATGTTATATATTTTTTTTAATTGTCAGAGTAAACTTGACGTTGGGGACTATTTGTGTTGGCATTTTTGAAAGTGTCTGAGTTGAGATTATGCTGGAAATTGCTGATGTAACGCAAAACATCTCAACTGGTTAAGTAGTTTTTATTATCCAATAGTTATGATTTACAAAAACGAGACCAGCCAATGGGCTGAGATCTGAAAGTTTACCTGCTGAAGAGAAAACTTGTCAAATCACTTGAATCTAAAATGGCAAAGAAGACCGATCTTAAAAGGTGGCCATTAACTTCAAGGTGATTTAACTGACTTTTGAGAGAGAATGTATTTGGAAATAATCTGTGCATATTGCTATTGATATGTTATAATTGTGTTTTAGTAAGATGTATTTTGTGAGTAGACTATTATTTCTACAAATGTTTGAATAAAGCTGATCGTATATTGTGTACTAATCGCTTGACATGGATATGCTGTATTTATTATGATGTGTGTGTGTGTGTGTGTGTGTGTGTGTGTGTGTGTGTGTGTGTGTGTGTGTGTGTGAGGCTAATAAATACCGTTGCAGGAAATTGTAAGTTGAGAGTGAATTGTAAGAAAGAATGGAGTTATAAAGTGATAAACTGGAACTTAGCATTGCTCCCTGATTATATTTTTCTGGCAAGCAGCTTGTTCTGTTTGTAGGTATTGACATGGCGAAAAGAAGCGCCCAGGTTAGTTTGAGAAAATAAGTAGTGGAACAGTGATTTCAACACATAAAACTGCATAATATTGGTTGACAATAAACTTCTGACATTGTTGCAAAAGCAAATGAAAGACTCTGGGGGCAGCTGTTAATTCTAATATCACTTATCTCTAATAACTCCATTTCTATTCTCTGATAAGAACTATCCTATGATTTGTATTGAATGGTATTTTAGGCATAAGAATGTGGATTATAGAAATTATTTGAAAGTGGTTTTGTGGAAATAATGATGTCAAGTAATGCATTTCATTGTAATTATTATATGTATATTTGATTGTTGATTTATTAAATTTATTATTAAATGTATTGACATTCTTATGCTTATTGATAACCTTATGTGGGAGAAGAAAGTGGGTGGAGAGGGGGCTTGCTAAATATAGATTAAAGACGGATTTGTCTTCTCCTTTAGTAAGAAGTTTTCCACTTACGGAATATTGTGTGAAAGTATTTTTTTTATTTTAATGTTGTGGAGGAGAAAAAACATTTACAGCACCCTTATTTCTGTCAAGTGAGATAGAAGAGTGGTGTCTGCTGATGATCATTAATAAAATAAATTAAGATAATTAATTAATTAATATTATTATATCAATAATAATATCAATAATATCCATTAACTACGTGGCGTTGGTGTCACAGATTGTTTTATGTTATTACTACTTTTTAATAGCAATAGTAGTGGATTCATATGAAAATTATATTTTCGTATCCTGCAATCTCAAAGCGCCTATAAATCGGTCACCTAACACGACACTGTCCAGTTTCAACTTCTCAAACAGACACTCCAGATAAATTAAGAAGTCACATATGCACACACATACAAACACGCACGCGCGCCATTGTAAAGTCTTACTTCATGTCTTTGTCAGGGAACGCGCTTGACAGCCAGAGTTTTGTTGATGGAACTAATGCCCGCTGAGAATCGCCGAGCTACGAGTCTCTGTGCCAGCCTTGTGTACGCACTGGGTATGGTTGTCCTGGCAGGCATTGCCTTTCTCATGAAAGACCTTCCATGGCGATATTTGCAATTGGTTTTGGCCGGTTTCTCTGCTTACTCTGTACTACAAATCTGGTAGGTAATCTGGTTACCTTAACGACAGGCCATACACAATCATTCTAGTTAGTGAAAAACCGTATACAAATAATCTAGTGGCGTTAGTGATAAAACATATACAAATAATCTGGTTATGGTTTCCTTAGCGATAAGCCGTATACAAATACAGTTACCTTAGTGACAAGCAGGGTACAAATTAATAATAAATCGTATAAAAATAACCTAGTTACTTTAGCTATTGGCGTATACAAATAATATAGTTATAGTTACCTTAGGACAAAACATAATTAGTTGCATATAATGAAAAAGACTTTAATAGTGTCTACTCGTCTTTTACAGGAAAATACCTGGAGATTGATCGATTACATGCGTTTTAATGTTATTCACTAATTTGAGAAAGGATAAAATTGAACCAGAAAACATAATTATTGTCAACAAGTTAACTTTGATTCCGTGCGTGCGTGCGTGCGTGCGTGCGTGCGTGCGTGCGTGCGTGCGTGCGTGCGTGCGTGCGTGCGTGCGTGCGTGTGTGTGTGTGTGTGTGTGTGTGTGTGTGTGTGAGAGAGAGAGAGAGGGGGGGGGGAGAGGAGTTAAATAAAGAAAAACTGTAAAACATTTCGCGAAAACTCGCGCCGCCAGCACTTCACCCTAGTTGATTGAAGTAAAGCACTCGAGTTACAAATTGGTGACTTTATTAATTATTATAGCAATAATAAATTCACAATTACTTTTGACTGGCAGTTTTACAGATGAATCATTGCGGTGGTTGACTGACAACGGAAAGGTGGAAGAAGCAGAACGCATCTTGGTGAAGGCAGCGGCAATGAACCGTGTCAACGAATCAGACGTGTTGGCTATATTTAGACTAAAAGTGCTAAATAAAGTCCAACACCTATCAGAAACCTACAAGCCTTCTGATGAACAGAACAAGACTGAAAAACCTGTTCCGGAGACCAAATGCAGTGTAAAGGATTTCTTTAAAAACAGACGCATGCTACTGTGCATCGCCATCAATGTTATCATGTCGTGAGTTACTTGTTTTATTACGAATAGTAACTTAAGAAAATGTAAGTCCCTATAGCTCTCTATCTTCCTTTGGAAATCAGTTCCATTTTATCTATCTATCTGCCTGTCTTGTCGACCGTTGGGGCACCACTGTTGTCCTCAACCAATTCCCTCCATTTTATTCTGTTCTCTGCTAATCTTATTGCATTGCTGAGTTTCAGTCCTGTCCACTCTGAAATGTTTTCCTCCCATCTTTACCTCTGTCTTCCTCTCCTTTGCCCTCCTTGCACAGAACCTTGCATAATCATCTTGGCAAGCCCTGTTGATCGTGTGATATGCCCGTACCATTTCATTTTGCGTTTTTTCACAATGGCCAATAGCTCTTCATAGGACCAAAGGCTTGCGTAATTCTGTTTCCCATTTCCTCATTCGTGACATGACCTCTATACGAAATGCCAAGCAAACTTCAAAAACATCTCGTTTCAGTAGCTTGTATCTTCTTTCGAGATCCGCTGTGAGGGTCCATGACTCACAGGCATATAAAAGCACAGGTATATCCAAGGAGCGTATCAGTCTGATCGTTGAACTGACTGAGATGTTTCTGTCTTTCCAAACTGTCTTCAGCCTTGCCATTGCTGTTATTGTCAGCGCAATCCTTGACAATATTTCTGGTTTTGATCCCTCGTCTGTCACGATGGCTTCTAAGTATTTGAATTTATTAACTATTTCCAGTTTATGATCACTATTCATGATGTCATTGCCAATGCCATTGGTGTTGGTCATCAATTTGGTCTTCTACGCACTGATTTCCTAGAAAAGTTGTAGCTGCCCTGTCCATTTTTTCCCCAACGAGTAGCTCGTCATTTCTTGCAAGGTCATCAATGTCATTGGCAAAGTGTAAGCTCGTAATTGTTCTGCCTCCAATACTGACAGTACATTCATGGTCTTCCAGAGCATCTGTCAGAAAACTGTCGAAGAGAATAGGTGAAAGTAAGCAGCCTTGTCTGACGTCCACTGTTGTCCTTAACCAATCTCCTAATTGGCTGTTGTAGTGGACTGTGCTGGTGGCCTTTCTGTAAAGGCTTTCTATGACTGATTAGATTGGCATTGATGTTTTACAGATTCATGGTGGACCAAAGGGCTGCATGCCACGCCCAGTCAAATGATTCTTAAAATCTACAAAGAGATGATAAAGGTTTTGTTGGTGCTGGAGGTACTTCTCACATAGCAGTCAAAGATTAAAAATCTGTTCAATTGTGCTTTGCCCTGGTCTGAAGCCTGACTGTTCCTCAGCTATGATTTCCTCTGCATGCAGCTTCAGTCTCTTTAATGTGATCTTCAGCATAACTTTGGGTGGTATATAAGACTTACTGTACAATAGTTCTGACATTGCTGCAAATCGCTTTTTTCGGGAGATTTATTATGAGTGACTGACTCCATGGTGCTGGCCATTTCCCTGTCTGCCAGATCCTATTGCAGATCATTAGTAGAGCACTTATCATGGCTTCTACCCCTTCTTAGACTAGTTCTGCAGGGATGTTGTCTATTTTGCTGCCTTACCCTTTTTCAATGATTTCACTGCAGTCTCTACTGTCACGTGTCCGGTTGTGTTTAACGACCCTGTCACTATATCAGACTCAATATTAGAATTATTGATTATCTTCTAATACTAGTGACAGCTAGATGGCCTTACCTATCTTCCACGAATATGCCAAAGATTCGGGCTATTATTCAAATGACATACCGACAGATAAATCAGCTGACATGCCCTAGCTGGTAATGTTATGATTATGATATTATTTCTCCAGCTCAGCCCCCATACCAACTTCTTTTGGGTTGATGGTTACAACAAATTAGGCAACATGGGTAAAGATAATAAAGTAAAATTTAATAACAATAATAGTAGTATAAAGACATCAATTTTGATCATGGAAAATTCGAGAGCTTGTCTATCCTGCCCTCCCCGATTATTCGTATATAGTTTATTCGACTGATCAGTTCATTTGGAGAGAGCAGACTTAACTTAACATGAAGATCTGCAACTGCTCAAGGCGTCTTTGACAGAAGTGACATCACGTTGCAGTTGTCTTCAGGTATGACCAACTCGGCATCAAATAGACGTTCTAGACATTGTTGTCAGAGGCTCTCGAATCTGGCATAGTTTAGGCTCAGAACTGGCATAATGAACAACATTCTTCTATAGCAACCTATTAGCATGATACATCATTTGGGCTTCATAGTGACAGCGATAGACTACTCTTTACAAATTCATCACAGCTCGTTAGCTACATGCTAACTTACAATTCATAAATTCAATAAAATATTTATAAGTGGATAATAATGATTTTACTTCTACAATTGTATAAATTCTCAGTTACAATATATTTAGCAAGTGGTTCACAGTGATAATCAGTAAACAATCATTTTCTCACTATTTAGCTCCATTGGTTACAAATACTTTAACAATGCATGAGCATGGCGAATACAAGTGCTTATGCCATCTCAACATTTCTACATAAATGTAATCATCGCTAATGCCATTTAGCATCTGTGAGAAGAAATACATTAGTTCACACAATCATTTAACAAATCACATAAGTATTTTACAAAGCATTTTATCAGTAAGATATACAATATTTTATGGAAGTCAATTATATTTACCACTCTCGTAATTTGTTTGCTGCGGTATCAACGAACGCAAGCAGTTTGCCCTTGGACTTATGGGTGCGGTGGATATGTACATCTGCAGATCATGGGTCATTGTTACGTATATATATTAAGGTCTCTAGATCAGCTAGCAGATTCTACTACGTCACGACACAGAACATGAATGACCAAATATGGACGTCTCTTATCGAGCTAGCGGATCACCCATCCTGCCATTTCCCTTTACCCCTCTGCATCCTTCACCTTTTCGAGTGACCTACATCTTAATAGGTCATAAACATCTATTGCACCACAGGTACAGGTACGCAACCTAGCTAATAGTACTATACTTCTCATAAAATAATTAGTAATTAAAAATTGGAAAATATGTTTAAGTTAATTAGCATAATTTCCCTAGAACTATTCTGACATCTACTTCTTGGAGGATGGGGTAGTTGTCAGTGTTGGTCACTTGTGGGGTGTTGAGTATGTCTGGGTCCCCAGTAATTCTGTAGTTCTATAGGTCTGAGCAGTATTTTGTCCATCTCTTAAGAATGTCATGGTCTTCTCTAAGACCCTCTACTATCTTGAATGGTGGAGGGAGCATCCTTGTTTTACACTGATCATGTCTTTCACCAGTTGGTATGCTTTTTGCTATTATTTTTCTTTAGATTAATTTGTATATCTTTACACTGGTCTTCAATCCATGACTCCTTTGCCTTTTTCATGCTTTTCTTGGTAATCTGGTTGTTTTCCCTGTATTGTTTTGCTCCTTCTATTTCTGATTTCTTCTTCTTTAGCTCTTGACGCTGGTCACACAGATCAAGGATATTAGTGTAACCCAAGGTTTCTTTGATCGTCTATGTTTGCCAAGGATCTCATTGGATGTTTGGATCAGTGAAGTATTAAATATGTCAACCAATATGTATGTGTCTGTGTTCTCTGCAGTAAAGTAACAGTGGTGCACATTTTCCTCCTCTCTTTGCTGAGAAGGCTTCGATACCTCTGGGTCTTTTAGCTTGTCAATGTTGAACTTGATTTTTCTGGGACCTTGCTTGTTGACTTTCTTCAGACATAGTCAGAGGGACATCATCATCAAGTCATGGTCACTTCCAATGTCTGTTCCTGGGAAGCTTCTTGTCTTGGCAATGTTTACACTTGTATGGAATCGCCTCTTCACCATGGTATAATCAATCTGGTTATGGTGTTCTCCATTCGGCTATGCCACGTCCATCTTCTGGAATCTTTGTGAGGACAAACGTCTCCATCAACTTCAGATCATTAGAGCTGGCAAATTCCAGGAGCCGTAATCCTCTGCAGGAGCGTCCACATGCCTTTCCAGTTCTCAATGGCATCCTCTCCTGTTTTAGCATTCCAGTCTCCTTGCACGACAAGAATGTCTTTCTTTGAGGTCTGGTCTAGGACTTCTATTTTAAATGTAATACTTATACATACACATATTTTATACTATTAGAGAAACATACGGTCACACACTTACACATTCATACATAAATACTGGCAGAGAGAGAAAAGAAACTTGCTAGGTGCAAACTCCCAAAATAGCATCCAGGTAGTGAGAAGAATCCTAATGTGTGGCTATGCGCAAGAATCATTAACCAACCACTTCCATACATATGTTGCAGTTTACCTGTTTCAAGGTACATAACATTCTATATAATTAGTTACTCTTAACCTCTTGTTTTTAAGGACTGTGTGTTCCTTGACCTACTATGGACTGGCGATGATGTCAGAGGCACTTGTTAACAACATGTTCCTAGGTTTTGCTCTAAGTGCCTTTATGGATATTCCAGCAGCACTTGCATTTTTCTTCCTGGTTGACAGGTAAACCATAATTTTCGCTCTATACCTATACGTTCTATTATTTAATTATACTTGGTTTACTTTATTTATTGGTATATGATGTTAGGTCGAACTGATCCAAAATTATATAAATATATAGGATTTATATGTATGAAACATGATAATTTATACACATTTGTGAAGTGAGATAGCTGTGCTTGTGTTTGTACATGTACACGCAATCCCACGCACGCACATACTCACCACCGGGTGTGTTTTCCCTCTATTTCCACTTTACCCATCAACCTACATAGTGTCATGGATATGTGCGGTCTTAAACACGCTATGCCCAATATTAATTAGTACTTTAATTATTAATACAACTTAAAGAAGACCTTGTAGATTAGTGCTGACTCTCTGAGTGATGTATTCCCTAGGTAAACTCTATTACTGTCTCTTTCATCAGTTGATGTACTAAGAGACAGTTATTGTAAACGCACATTCACACTTTCTAGAGTCCGGAACAGAACTGAACAATACACTTTATCACACTCTAAGGTTCGCTAATACTAAGGCAAATAAAATATCGTGTGCCGAGTAGTGTCGCGATTGGAAGTGTATCAAATATTATCGCACTCGACATGAAGTAATGCAGACTTTGATGACTCCATGAACTGCACATTAAGACAGTTCCTTGGGTGCAGGAACAGTAAAAAATCAATGTTTGGAGAATACAAATAAAACTAGAGTATTTACCACTCGAGATGACGGGTCAAAAATTAAAATGAATGCATTGCTAGGAACATAAATGAATTTGTTTATTGGAAGGCTGGATTATAAGTCACATTGCGACTGCAAATTCGAGCATCATTTAGCAAATGACCTTGACCATACAACCTTCTTTCTCTCCCTTCCTTCCCCCCTCCTGATCACGTGAAAATGTATTTATATTGATATGGAAAAGACATTTTCAAGCACTATTTATCAATTACTTATTTTCTTATTTCTTATTCCCATGAATGATGTTTACCATCACACAACAGAAATTTTCTATTAAACAATTTAAGTGTGAAGATGAGACACAAAATTATTGTATTATAGCAGAATAAATGGAAGCTTTAAAACCAAAAGAACACACTGTACAAAGTCTGTATGTCTGAATATATTTCTTTCTGTGTGTGTGTGTGAGAGAGAGAGTGTGATAAATATAGAGAGCACACTATAACAATATAAATTGAAGCATTTGATCAATTAAACACACTCTTCATTTCGGATTTTAGGGTCTAAATGTCTGTATATGTTATTTTGTGAGTGTGCATATGTGTATGAGAGAGAGAGAAAGAGAGAGAGAGAGAGAGAGAGAGAGAGAGTGAAGGAAAGTTCGAGATAGAGAGAGGGGTAGAAAGAGGGAGCATTTTACACCTAAATGTAAATTTCAAAACAAGTGGGATTTAAAACGTCGCCTTGTGAAGACGGTGATAAGATCAATAAGTAGATAGATAGGTGGAGAGATAGACTGATATATAATTTGTTAGTCAAATAGTTTGGCAGAGCAAAGTTGCCCAATCAAACAATGCAACATAAAGCTGGCAATATGAAAAAAATCATAATTCCGAGAAAATTCGAGCAAATGACATTGACCGTCGGTATTTTTGATGATTATTTTGAACTGACAATGCAACATAAAGCTGGCCATATGAGAAAATCAAAAAACCTCCACTTGCTCCAATGTACGTTTTACAGTCGCTCCCCCCAAAAAAAAATCCCACGTTCTGCAGGGTAAAGCTGGCCATGTGGAACAACTCCCACGTGCTCAAAGGAATGCGTTATACACACACCTGAAAACTATATTTTTAAAGAGATATTCTCTTTTGGACAAACACACCATTAGTCTCTTTGGACAAACACACAATTAGTCTCTTTGGCCAAACACACCATTAGTCTCTTTGGACAAACACACCATTAGTCTCTTTGGACAAACACACCATTAGTCTCTTTGGACAAACAGACCATTAGTCTCTTTGGACAAACACACCATTAGTCTCTGCAGACAGACACACCGTTATTATCTGAAGAAAGGCACACCACAACTCTTTGCAGACAGACACACCATCAGTCTCTGCAGACAGACACAAAAATAATGGATTACTCGGGATCCTAATTATTTAAAATTAAAGATTGTTTTTGACTATCAGCTAATGATGTCATGGATGGCTCGCGTCATGTCATCTCACCTATATATGAATTTCCTATTCGTTGAACATATAACAAGGACAAAGAGAATTCGTACATCGCCTTGTGAATGTTTACATAAAATGATGATGCTAAAGAATAGAGCAAGAAGAGATTGAAAAATGAATAAAAGATTTATAAATTGAAAGGAAATGGAATTAATAATTATTACAATTCAGCGTTGCATATTTTTACTTATCCAAGAACGTTAGTTTACAACCCTATTACATAAATCAAAGTCCTATACAGTTCATTGATAATTACTGTTCATTTGTAGTGAATCTCATATCTTCTCTTACAATGAGTTTGTTTTATAACACAGTGACATATTGAGAATAATGCATCTCTTAATCTATTCTAGAATCTCTGTTTATGAAGGGTTACACCTTACCAAAGTAAATGTGGTATAATATCGTATAAGGGGAACTCACTCCAAAATGCGTTTCTATGAATTGCACGTTCAGTCACGTCATCTACTAGCCACCACCACTTTTTTCTCTCACTCAAATCATATGGCTTGCATCTTAAACACTCTCTCAGTAAGTTTAGACAACCCTGGAGTCCAAACCAAAACTCAGATTTTAAAATAGAACTCTGATCTCTAAATCCCTGCAATAGTATTTATTATAGTTTGATGTTTCGTGTAACAAATATGAAGTTGTGAACATGACCTGCTGGACAAATTCCTGGTTTTCATATTCACTATTCTCAATCTTGAAAATAAGCATAAATTAGAATAAACATTATTGCATCGTACAATTATATTCTCTCACGCTTTAACAATGTACTCATGAAACTTTCTTGGAGACTTTTAATTATCCTAAGTATTCTCTGTATAAATGTTGACTTCACATGCACACATAAGATCTCTCGATAGTTCAATCGGACTTTAAATCTTCGAGATGTCTTTCAGGCTCGTCTTTGTAAAAACAAAAGAGTGATTTAAAATTCACTTTCGATTTACAACATTTGCTTTCTAAACGTTTTCATTTGTCCCTTAGATGTTAACTAGCTTGTTTTCACCTGGACTATTTTCAATCATGCTTGCGTGGAGGCTATGGTTTTCTGTCCTATTTCCAGTTTCTCAGTTAGAGGTTTTAGGTGCTAGCTAGGACTTCTGTCCTATTTCCAGTTTCTCGGTTAGAGGTTTTAGGTGCTAGCTAGGTTTTCTGTCAGTATTTCCAGTTTCTCGGTTAAAGGGTGCTAGCTAGGTCTGCTGACAGATGATTGCTTTTACATAGGCGATCATCTTTCACACCTACTCAGTTGTCATTAAAAAATAAGAGTAGATGGCTACGTCGCTTTACGTATCTATGTTTCGTTATTCAAAAGATACACTTTTAATATTTATTTCATCAGTCTGGAAATACATTAGTTACACATTAGTTACATATATTTCCTGAGATTGACAAATAGTCTCTGCAGGAACACCATTAGTCTATACAAAATCGGCCTCTGCGGAGAGACACATGAAGACAAACACACGCACACGCACACACACACACACACACACACACACACATACACGCGCACACACACACACACACACACACACACACACACATACTACCAGTCTCTGACAAACTGACAAACACATAGTCATCTCTGAACAGACATCCTCATTTCCTGAAGACAGACACACCATCATTTCCTGAAGACAGACACACCATCAGTCTACGAAGGGAGACAAATCAGATTAGGCGCAACACGATGCTTACTCCATCGCGCCAAAAAAGTGTACCAATTACATCAGCACAAACTGTTCTAGACACTCAAGCAACACATTGCATCAGACATAAAACCTCACTTTGCTGACGTTAACGAAATAGCCACATCGATACAACCTTGCATCGGCACAGATTGAACGGCCCATCCGGGGCACAGACATAACCGCTGATCTACTCACGAGCACTGTAACTAGAAGAGTGAATGATATCAGCATCTGAACATTTTTAATTCTTATCCTGCTTGCTCTTCTTTCACATATTACAGAAATAAATTGTCATACTATAATACCTATTCACAAACATAACACTAGCTAAATAAATTGATTAATATTACAAGAGTTAATCTATTAGTAAGAGAACCATGAAAATATCAGTATTAGTATAGAATATATTTGACTATGAGCATAATTACCAGCGACACGAAAATCAGTTCTAGAATTCATATCTTGGCCTTGATTGCTTTATGCGGGCAGTTTTAAATATGCTGCCAAGATCTCATACTGACCATTGGTCAACCCTCGCATCGAAAAGAGAGATAATCTTATATCACGTTTCTATCTTCCTTCCAGAACATATTATTAAATAATCAGTCTCTCTATGTGGCCAACACAACCCTTTGACAGAGGACAACTTAAAAGACACTCCACTTTAGCCTTCTAGTTATCAACTAACATAAGTCTCAATCTGACCTTGATACCATTTAACTGGTATCTACATTATTTTACTCCATTGTTATAAAGTGCTGCTTGGGTGCACACCACAGCCTACTTAAGAAGGATAAACTGTTGTGTGCGGGATATGTCACACAGACAGTAACATTCTCATTGTCCTTTTAGCTTTTGACAGGTAATAACGAACCCCAACTGAATAGTCTCATAAAGTTTAAAGAGAATAAAATGTTATTCCAAAACATATGTGTATATGCAACATTATTAAAGACAGAATTAATAATGATAAACTGTAAGAATGCATTTATTTCATATAGAGATGTCTTGAAACGTTTTGCTTTCGTGCATTGTACATTTCTTTTTGTTTCTCTATAGGATTGGGCGCCGGTATTGTTGCATGGTATTCTATTTTCTGGCTGGCACGAGTTTGATTGCCTCGGTACTTGTGAAATCACTAGGTGTGTGGGCACAAAGCGTAATATCTTACAATAGAAGATAGTCGGCAATACTCTTGATCTTCATTTTCAGGGAAGTATCCCTTCCCTAAGGCATACATCAATTATATCTCAAATCTCTTGTGACTGCTCATAATGCAAGTAACTTAAATAATTTCAGCTGTTTATTAAATTAATGCCGTATATCAATACTACATTAATTGTTATTTCTGAAAGACAGATCTATGTATTATAATTCTTGTACTTCACATACTCCGAACAGATCTGGTGGTTGGCATTAACTATTATAATAATTACTATACAGTGTTATTGGTAAAATTTACGTCCAAATTGCGCGATTTCTATTGAAAAAGACAACTGTGCAAGAGCAAACTTTACTTTAATATGAAAATGCAGTGCTTTGCTCACCGTTAGTTCATACCCAGCCGAGCTATCACTTTGTAGTGCCTGTATGTAATTTTTTATATCTATTTAAGTACGCCTACCACTTTGTGACAGAGCAGAGTTGTCTGTCCCGATATTTTAATTAAATATTATATTACTTGTTTAATGTCAGCGTGACATAACCTTCGGGTACTGCGTGTTGTGTAAAATTACAACTCATGAAGAGAATGTCCTAGAACTTGGTGATGTATTCCAAACCGGTCTTATGGTGATGGATAGTTTTTATTATCCAATGGTTAAGATTTACAAAGAACGAGACTAGCCCATGAGCTGAGATCAAAGTTTACCTGCTGAAATAATTTTATTTTCTAATTACTTTGAATTTGTTGTGGCTGAAGTCCGGTCGTGAAAAGCAGCCATTGGCTTCATAGTGAATTAACTGATAGATTGAAAGACAAAGGACTTAGAAATATTTCGTGCATATTGATATAATATACTTACATTTTATGTAGAGGTGTGTTTTGTGAGTAGACATTTACTTCTACAATTGTGAATTATGATGCTTGTATACAACATATTAAACATGTAACATTGTTTCTAGTGAACACGTTTGCAAATTGTATTTATTATGCTGTATGCATGTATCGGGCTAATAAATACTGTTGCAGGAAACTGTAAATTAAGGCTTGAATGTAAGAAAGAATAGAGTTAGGGATGATAAACATTGACACCTTAGCATATATATAATTGTAGATTATGTTTTATAATATGTGTTATATATATATATATATCTGCAAGCAATCATACTTATATATGTAAATCTATATACTGTATATGTAGTCATTGACACATAGTGACATACGTTGGTATATTATGTGTATAGATCGGTATTTTGTTTATATAGCTAGTCATTGACATATAGGTATAAACTTTTATATTTATACGTACATCTACGTTCTTTAGATCAAAGCATTAGGTTTTATTTGTAGAAATGAATTTGAGATCTATCTACTTTTTTGGCAATGGCCTCTGGATATAAAGTTTAATTTTAGAGACGAATATATAAGTCATATATCTGGATGAAAATGATTTCTTTTAGTTGTTGTCATTTTCGTGTATTTGGAGGCATTGATGTAAGGACATACTGCACTAGTTTTAATTTATAGAACTTTAAATGTGGGTCACACGTCTTTCAACATAGACACTGATTGTTTGAGGTATGTATAGACCTACAGCTTTAGACCCAAACTTTAATATATATTATTATATAGGCATAGTCTATGGATGACAGGCTAACAGAGACCTTATGAAAAAACATCGAATCTTAGATGCAGAGAGTTTTAGATCCTGAAATAGATCTGTACAAAATACATTGATCTAAGGTGCAGATATAGACTTTTATTTAGTTTGAAGACATAGATCAAGAGATATAGACACAAACTGTGAGTACAGACATACATCTGTGCATGATTTAAACGTAGATATTTGAGTCGAATCAATAACGTATTCAATCAGACAAGCAGAAAGATATAAATCTATAAACAGAAAACAGACCTATGAATAGAGATGTGTATTAATTTCTTTAATTTCTTTGGTATTATAGTACCAATATTTTTTTAATTTATTTATAATTTTAACAGTAGGCGGCGAAATTGCGCGAATAATGGTCACTGTACTATCGCTGACTGGCAGATTTGCCATCTTTACTGTCAATTCCACGATCATCCTCTACATACCGGAACAGTTTCCAACAAACCTCAGGTAGAGTTGTAGAACTTGACGTCATTTCAGTAAAACGCAAACCATTACAGGTATCATCTTGGCATTTGTAATGTACATTTTATTTGTCAGAGCTACGACTTTGGGTTGGGAGAACTGTAAGGAGATTTTCCCGATTAATTTTTCAACTTTCCATTTATATCGTGATTACTCCAAAATCCTTAAAAATTCATTGTCATAAGAGACACAAAACCGTTCAATGTATCTTGCCACTGAAGCTACCTAGCCCTTTATTGTACCCTGTCACTGGAACTTCAGCAACATTATACAAACCCTTTACTGTACAAATGATAATAGGAGTTCCAAACTCTTCATTGTACCCTGTGAAAGAATTCTTCAACCCTTTGTTGGACCTTGAAAAGAGCTTACTCATGAGAGCTTAGTGGAACTGCGTCTAAGTCAATATCAATTATAACTAATTAATAATCGTACCTCAAGCAACCTGAGAGCACTATTCATACTTAACAGTAACTTTTACAGTCGTTTCACCTCAGTTTTGTAATTCTGCGAAACTTTCCCCAGAACATCTGAGAAATTATTGATTTGGATTTCCATTCCCCCCTCCGCACCCCAAAGAAAACCGTTTGAACGTTAATGCTTCAATTGAGAAATTATACACCACCTGCTTAGCAAATACATTAAGTTAGACAAAGATCTGAAAGTAAACTTTTCAGACGCTACAATTACCATAATAACTTATCGACAGTTAATATCGCTTTTAAACTATGATGTGATATTGCAAATTTTATTTCTTAAATATCTGTTATCTCTAGTATGTATGAGAAAATGATGGTTCAAATATTTACAGACTCTTAGTTATTGATCTTAAAGTAACGTAAAAAACGGCGGAAATGGAAATGATAACTAAAAAAAAATGACGGAAAGCAATAATGACACAGTGAGAGCTGAGAATGACACAATGGGAGCTAAGAATGACAAATGAGAGCTAAGAAATTTGGAAAGAATGAATGACATCACGAGAGTCAGCAGATGACGGGATAAATGAATAACACAACACTAGCCTAATATTCTTGGAATGAAAGAATGAGGTAATGAAAGCAAACAAATAATGTAAAGAAAGTATGACTCAGTGAAATTTAACAAAGGACAGAAAGAAATGATGACTCGGTGAATTTTAACAAATGACAGAAAGAAATGATGACTCGGTGAAATTTAACAAATGACAGAAAGAAATGATGACTCAGTGAAATTTAACAAGTGACGGGGAAAAAGGATGACTCATTCGAATTGAACAAATGACGGAAAGAGACGATGCCTCAATAAGACCTAAGAGATGATGGAAAGAAAGGATATCAGATTACAAGAATGAAGACAACAGAGAATAAAACGATAGATGAATATCCACTTGAAAAGTATTTGCCTTTGTAAAATATATTTTCTGCTTGTATTTCTTTTCTTATATATGTGTGTGTGTGTGTGTGTGTGTGTGTGTGTGTGTGTGTGTGTGTGTGTGTGATTGTGCGTGTGTGTCTCTGTGTGTGTACGTGCGTGCGTGCATGCGATTGATAAGTCTGACTTTTCGCACTTTCATTTACTTTGACGTCATCAGTATTTATCAAAGCATGAGAACTTTCATACTAACATTCTTTTGTATCACAGGAATTTGAGCCTCGGAATTGGAACAATGGCAGGTCGCATTGGGGGCATGCTAGCTCCGTATGCACGGACATTGGTAAATCGTTATTTACGTTTTTCTCTTCTCTAACCATTTTCTTCCTCTTTTCCTTTTTCCTCTCTTCGTTTTTATCTCTTCTTTTCTTCGAATATGCGGTTACGATTAACAATTTTTAATCCAGGTTTGCCACAAGTTAAGACTCTGAAAGTAATCCGTTTCCCCTATTGCTGTGCACACATATTTCTTTAATCAATAAATCAGTTTAGAATAGATGTTATCGATTAAGGTTTAGGATTAGCCGTTACAGTAGTTGACAGTAAAACACGCTGCTTATTTATAGGATTCATTTATATTATCCCAAACCAGCGGGATGGGGTCGAAGAAGAGATAAAGAAAAAGAAACTGAGGAGAGGAGAATAGAAGGAAAAAAACGAATAATCGACCTTGCATTTCTCCAAATAAAAACAGACTTTTTACTACACAAATACAGAAATACGTAAGACTGTCATAAACAAAACGTTATAAAAGTAGGCAGCCCTGCTTGATAAAAAATAAATAAAGCATTCAGTTGTTTTGCTTTGGTATAATAGTTTACAATATACTTAACTTTCCCATACATCTAATTTGTAAAATTAACAATCAGACATAATCACATATAATTCACTTTTCATGGACAGTACTTTCGAAAGAGTACTTATTTTATTTAATATATTTTTTTGTGTTTTTATTTCTGGAAGACAGAAAATTGTATTCCTTCTTTAACGTCTCATCGCTTCTCGTTCCAAGCAAAAACAGAGTTGTCTCCCATAACTATTTCAAAACAGCTACAGTTTGATAACCAGTCATCAATATCTGCCACTGTCAAGAACATAGTCACTCATTTTAAATAAAACACTGTTTATGTTTTTTTAGTTTGGCGAGCAGACTAAGTTTATAAGTTTTATATAATTTATTATTATTTCAGGCAAGACGCGTACCCTGGCTTCCTGGCACTGTCTTTGGCATTTGCTGCATTGTGGTGTCGGGCTTAGTTCGATTGCTGCCAGAAACGAGAGGGTGCGAGCTCCCACAAACCACTGACGACATGATGGAGTTGACCGCTTCAGTTGTAAAGACACGCAAGGAGAAACACGGTTCTAAGGGAGACCACCTGTACCCCTCAAAGAGAACTTAACTTTTATCTTCGACCAGAAGATATTTTAGACTGAAATTACAACACACATACACGTACAAAATAATTCATACATTTCGAGAATATGCTTACACACTCTAGATCTACACACACCATACCACACCACATATAACAACACACACACGCATGCACACACACACACACACACACACACACACACACACACACACACACACACACACACACACACACACACACAATGTACCAAAAGGTAAGTCGAAATCAAAAGCAAGGCTAGCACATGGTTTACTGTATTAATTTTGTCAACTTTTGAATTAAGTGTGTTCTATGCAAAGCACTCCTATTCATATGTCAAAAAACAAAAATAATCAAGTTCATCATTTACCAAGTGTGTTTCATTAGGATTATCATATTATTCACATGTGTTACTATTCATAAGTCAAATGTTATTGTGATACTAACGCTTAACATCAACTGACCGACGTATCACAGGAAGGGGCGAGCACGTATTCATGGTCTTTGCCGCCCATCTCGTTGTTTACTGTGTTATGCATTTATTAATTGTCATAGACATTTATATATTCAGATAGGAAAGAGTTTATATTTGTATTTGACATATATTTATATAATGAATAATGTTATTGCATTTTGTATTTTTAATTCTTGTGTATGAATGCTTTTCCTACAGCCCACCAACACAGATTTTATTTTATTACATTGTCACATGTCCGGTCTAGGTTTAACGACTCTGTCCTATTTTAGATCCCAGTTATCAATATTGGTTTATTGAATAATTTCTAACAATATCGACAGCCGGCCGGCCTGACTTGTCCACCACGAAAATGCCAAAGTATTCAGGCAATTACTCACGACACCTCACTAGATAAATTAGTTGACTTGCCTCAACTAACAATGTTATCTCCCCTTTATTTATAAATTTATAAATTAAGATTTATGATTCTTTATCCCTTTATTACGGCTCGCCGCCAGTTAGTTGATCTCCAGTTGTGCTACAAACAATTTTGCAACAAAACAATAAATTTAATAACAACTCAATTAATGAAAAGAAAGATTATTTACAATTCGTGATTATCAGAATAAATTATCACTCGGCCCGAATTGTTTATACACTGCTAGTTCTGTCTTTCTATTAAAACAACGGCTTAACTTAAAGTTTTTGAAGTAGTTGAATATGTTGTCAACGGTCGACCGGTGTGGTTCTGACATCACAGGTTGAATATCTTCCAGCTGACCCTTCCACTGTCGTCTATGGCACTCGTCGTGGCCTTCGGACAATATCTCCAGAATTGAAGCTGCCAGGTCAATGTTCCAAGCTAATCTCTGGGTTCAAGTCTCCTTAAGGGGCTGCAGGCTCCCAGACTTCAGATCCTAAGATCATGCTACAGTATCGTGTTGCAATAAGCAGTTATATGGGCTTTATGGCGACAGTGGTAGATTGCTCTTTATAAACTCCACTAATTAGCTTTAGATAAATCATAGTTTCAAATCAATGAAAGTCTTCAAATGAATAAATGATTTATCTTTACACTATATATTTTCTCCATTACAATACAATTTAGCTCGTGGTTCATGCAACGCATGTTAACTATCGTTAGCGCTTTCCCGTGATAATAATTAACAGTGGGAATATGGCTACATACATATGGTTATTCTACTTGATCATTTTACAAATGTAACAATCACTAACGCCACTTAGCTTCTGTCATTTAGCAATCACATAAATATTTTACACAATATTTATAATAAAAGGATACAACAATTCTACCAATGAAAAAGATAATCATGAGAGGCCATGTATATTTACCACTAGGTGAAGTTAATGCGCAGTCAAAAATGGTGGACGAGATCTCTACCTCTGGACAATGGGCACTGTGTACGAATATCTGCACGTCTGGCGAATTCGATTCATGCAGGTGAATATATGAATGAATCGAGGTTAGCCAGCGGATTAATGCTACGTCACGGTAATATCCGGCTAACGACCCTTCGTTCACCTTCGACCTATCTCGCATGTTTCTAACATGTAAATAAGTCTGTTGAATCAGCTGAGTCTAATTGTTTAACGGAAGTCTTCTCATAAATTATGTAGACAGAAGAAATGATTAATAAGTCGAACGATTAAAAAGCATGAAAAATAAGTTCTATAATTCAGCATAATTTGCTTAATATTCTCTTATATACATGTGTAAATCTTTCGATTATGTATTAGGAAAGATTTGTGTATTAAAGTTCAATTATGGTAGTTTTATTTTATATTTAATTCTAAATATAACTCTTCGTAGTTTGAAAGTAATTAATATTAGAACTTAAGTAAGAAACACATAAGTTATTTTTAGAAGCCTTTCACAATAGATTTTTGTTTTCAGGCTACGTGTATTTCAGGGAAGGCTGCCCTCAAAGAATATAAGTAGCGAGTGTGTGTCTTGAATACAAATTTTAAAAAAACAGACGGCAACAAATAAAAGAAAAACCACAAAATAGCCAACACGCAGACTAAGACACCAGAAAGACAAGAAAAATGCACCAAACAGTGGACTGCTCCAAGGAGGAAGACAAAATAATAGAGATACAAAAGTACCAAAAGACGAAGGAGATGAGTTATTAATATATGTACTGGCTTGCATCTTCTCCAAAGTCAAAGATAATAAGTTATGGCCGGAATAGCTGCGTCAAACAGAAAGACAAAAATTGCGATCTATGAAGCCTGGTCCTCGAGAAATAATGTTCTAAATGCACAGATGTGTCTACATAGAATCATAATTATAATTAGAAAAATTAAACTTCAGTCGATGTGACTGCATCCTGTAATGTGGCTGATAATAGTTATACTAAAGGTTTGTTCAAAACGTAAATCTTCTTTACAAGCACAACTTTACTTTAAATATAAATATATCTTTATTTTAAATTATCATTACTCTTTGTTTTAATGCTTAAGAGAAAATACTTTTAAATGTGTAAATCTTTTTCTTTTAAATATGAGTATCCTTTAATAATAAATAATCTCACCCCTTAAATTTAAATACGAATGCATCTTTATTTTAAGTATAAATACCAATTAAAGAGGCATTTATGTATGAATAAAGAAAGGTTCGTATTTATGAATACCTTTTATTTTAAAAATAATGCATCTTCAATTTAGAAATAAATACTGCTTGATTTTAAGATGCAATATCCTTGATGTATATGCAGAATAATGATTCTGTTGAAAAATCAACACTTTTAGATTTTAAGATGTGAATAACTTTATTTTCAATACAAATATCCTTAGACTCCAGGAACACAATAATCCTAGTTGTTGAGAATAACACAGAATAATATAAATAAAATAAGCTATCATATGGTTTTTTAGTGACAACTATTTATTAATGAAAAAACAATAGCTAAAGTGAGATAATGATTGGTACTTTATAAGTATAATGCTAGAATGTCATATGTCTATTAATCATCGAGATCATATGGCATGTAACTGGAAAAGTCAGTACTAAAATAATCAGTGACTTCAGTGACAACAGCAAGGTTGGTGACTTGACTCGTTTGTAGTAAATGTCAGGCCTCCTCCAGCTCGCATTGACAGGCAGAATGTAGTACAGCATATACAATGACCATGTACACTTTGGCAATGGCACAAACACAGGAATCAGTGCTAGGAGTGCCACGGTACACTTTGGCAATGGCACAAACACAGGAATCAGTGCTAGGAGTGCCACGGTACACTTTGGCAATGGCACAAACACAGGAATCAGTGCTAGAAGTGTCACGGTACACTTTGGCAATGGCACAAACACAGGAATCAGTGCTAGGAGTGCCACGGTACACTTTGGCAATGGCACAAACACAGGAATCAGTGCTAGAAGTGTGTGGTCTGCTGTAAACAGGTCACTGGAGGAAGCTGGGAGAATTGGAATAACATGCGTGGCTCTTGGTTCTCTATGAATAATCAATCCTATCTTCAGCATTTTGGACCAGTTGATGTCCTTATCGAAGAGAATTTGGAACAATCACATCGAGAGAATACCACAACAAAAACAGGTTTCTGTTACTATAAGTTGAGAGAGTACCATAAACAGATAAGGGGTTCTGTAATATATGTCGAGAGAGTTCCATAAACATGCAACGATTTCTGTTAGTCTAAGTCGAGAGAGTGCCATAAACAATTTTTTCTGTTAGTATAAGTTAAGAGAGTGCCATAAACAGATAACGATTTCTGTTAGTCTAAGTCGAGATAGTGCCACACCCTATTCAACTCCTGTTACTGAATTGTGCGACAATAATCCCCACGCGTGATCAATGACGGAGTCTGCCATTCGGTTTGGTTGCTGACGTCGTCTTCAAGTGTTCACACAGAAAACAATGAGAGTGTGTATAGATATGAGATATGGATGGATAATGATGTTTTTCCTTTTATGAACTGTAAATTTTCTTATTTTTGAAATGACTTGTTTTCCTCATTTTATGATTAAGAAAATAAAAGTATGCAATTAGATGTTAAATCTAAATGTGCATGAAATTGAGAGAAGTGGAATTAGGCTTTTTACCGAACAAATATTTAGTGTCCGAATACTTATACATTTTGCAGAAGTGAGTGATCGATTTACGTTTTATCCTTGGACTGACTCCATACACACTCAGCATGCTATTGCAAAATGGGGATGTACAGTATCTGAAAAATTTAACCTTCATTAAAATGAATGTAGGCCTCTCTCACTTTTACACATTGCTGGTTGCTAGATCATATTACTATTTTCTACTTAACAAAAGTAGTATTGATATGTGCGTGTGTGTGTGTGTGTGTGTGTGTGTGTGTGTGTGTGTGTGTGTGTGTGTGTGTGTGTGTGTGTGTGTGTGCGTGCGTGTGCGTGTGCGTGCGTGAGTGTGCGTGTGCGCAAGCATGCGTTCATGATAACCTTGGTAATCGTTTGCAGACACTCTTCCCTTTCGGTAAGTCAATGTCCTGATTAACTATACCGCGAAAAACAATTGTTCCGTAAATCAGTAACAACAACAAAAATATAGTAAGTTCTTTCAATGTCGCTGTGATGTTTGCATTGTTGATTGACAGGCCTTGCGTTCAAGCTAAGAGTAGATCACCGAGATACGTCACACTTGAGTGCACTCAACCACCTTTAATCAACACTGAACATGCTGGGGGACGGGGATGGGTTAAAGGGTATTAGGGCGCCTTCCAGAGTAGAACTTTACGTAGAATCTATATTTTGTAATTAAAGTAGAATGTTAATTTAGCTCAACTCAAATGTCATAAAACCCCAGTATTGCATTATTGCTCTTTGATGTGTTTTGATCAGATCATTAAAGTAATTTTGTTATGGCCAGATAACAAGAGAAAATTTAGTAAATCATGCGCTTTTTGTCTAGTGTCCAACCTATTTTTAACCCATTCAGCCATCATAGCTCAATAATCGGGACTAGACACAGAAAGAAAGCTTTTAATATATTTCTATAAATAACTTAAATTGCTAATTCATTAAAGATAAGAACACTGTAATAATCACACAAACTGTACTGAATTGTAACATTATATCTTGTACTCTTCTCAAAGTTTACTTAAGGAAGGGGCACGATAAATTCACTTTAATTAACTACATGTTTAGTAACTTATTATATTTCACGTTACAGGAGCCACAAGCCAGTACATTTATTTATAACTCACTTTAATTAACTACATGTTTAGTAACTTATTATATTTCACTTTAGAGGAGCCACAAGCCAGTACATTTATTTATAACTCATTCTCTCCATTTTTGTAGTCAAATTAAGCCAGAACCTGTCTTCGTCTTCTTTGCCATAGTGTCTAATCATAACATAGGGCCTACCTCTTTGTCTTTACCTTTTCGTAGACGCAATTAATATAATTCAGTAAATAATTATATTCGTAAACATGAGAGGATATCTTGCTACAAATCAGGTCATTACATATATTTGTAAATACAGACAGGATTTCTTGTTATAATTCAGTACATAATTATATTTGTAAACTCAGACAAGATTCCGTGTTATAAATCAGTTTATTGCTTTGCATAGACAAGCCATTTTAGCAATGGTTTCGAGTGAAACACCATCCAGTTATTTTTCCTACAGTTTGACTTCATTCCCAAGGCTCCATTATTTTTCTATAATTTAACTATTTTTTCTAATTATGTAAAATAATATGTAGGGATACTTTTATCATGACAGTGATTATGATTATTTTATTAATATGTTTTGGTAGTAATTTCTTTCCTTTCCTTTTTGCTTTGATTATATTAAACTTATATCCACAAGAACATATTAAATATCGCATGTCTGTTATTACTCGAATTTATTTGGAGGTTCAAAAGTGTCATTTATGTCTCTAACGCTGTCAGGTTATTGATGCATGAAACATTGGTACCAACCTTTGCTGTCTGGAAGTTGTTCTTGCATGAAACATTGTGTGGCAGAGTAAATGTGCCTATCCCTATTTCTAGACTTAATTGTTAACTTCTTAAAGTGATCCGACCTTGGGTACTCCTTATGATGGAATTTTTGTAAGTGTCAGAGATGGAAGTAAACATCTCAAGTTGAGAATATGCTAGAAAACTGACGCAATCCAAACCATTTCCAACTGGATGAGTTGTTTTTCTAACTAATAGTCTCACAACTGTTCAAAACAGCCTCAACCAATGGAGATGGACCAAAAGTTTCTTTGTTGAAGTAATAAATAAGCTATACAAATTGTTAACAAAATCACTGCCTGAACTTTAGCGAAGTGAGACAAATATAGGACACGTAAAAAATCATACTCATCTCTTTTTTGTGCATAATAAATTTTCTGTGCAGACATATGTCGTTACATTTTTCATATCGATGTGACGTGAGCTACATTGGGCTACATTTATTGGATAGTCAATTGTAGTGTTTATTACCTAAATGTGGGCTGCATTTATTGAGAGTCAATTATAATTTATTACCTAAAAGTGGGCTGTATTTATTGTATAGTGAATTATAGTGTTTATTACCTAGAGTGGGCTGCATTTATTGATAGTCAATTATAATGTTTATTACTAAATGTGGGCTGAATTTATTGATAGTCAATTATATTGTTTATTACCTAAATGTGGGCTGCATTTATTCATAGTCAATTATAATGTTTATTACTTAAATGTGGGCTGCATTTATTGATAGTCAATTATAGTGTTTATTACTTAAACGTTTGAAAGGATTAAAGAAGAATAAATTCAATGAACTTATATTTAAAGGACGTTGCTACTACAGCTATTCAAAATCTTATTGTAGAAAACAAACCTTTCTTTACTGTGCTTACTCTTTAAATACTATTTATTTATTTCTTCATCATAGAAGAATATGGTTCTGTAAGATTAAAAATTACAATTATCTGAAAGTTGGTTGAGGAAGGAACCATTTCGTTAATTGCTGTCAAAGGTCGAGGCACATTTGAAAGCATGCTTCTAAGCAGAGCAAGGAGACATCCACTTTTTCCTAACATGAAAACGAGAAGATTTGTTATTTATTATTCCTCAACCACCTTCATGCCGCCAATGTAGGAAGACTTCAAACTCACCTTTGCCGAGACATGGTACACAATCTTGACCTCATGTTAGATCTCGATAAATTACTTTAAGTACAATAGAGTCTAACGATGTGTTGGAGATTCCTTATATGGAAAGCCTGCATTTTCCAAGATCTGCATCTGTGTTACCTTGTAGTATTTATAAGACGTCATTTTTAAATGTCCCTCTCTGACGCTGTTATTTGCAATGCGAGCGCATGAAGTATTAAGCACTGCGAGAAGAGGGACTTACACACACACACACACACACACACACACACACACACACACACACACACACACACACACACACACTATAAAAGATGGGTTTTATCTGGGATTAATCATTATCTCCAACTTGCAAGTAGGCCTCTCGCTATCATTACTTCACATAGCTGATTGCTGGGTGACATTATTCCCAAAAGCACTCTTACGAAGACCTGTGCGTGTATCTCTATATGCATTACCATATTCATTACTCATATATATGTATGTATTCATATGTGATTAAGTGCACGCATGTGTGCATGCATTCGTTAATGATGACCTTGGTAATAATAGACATAAAAGACAAGCATCCCCTTTCCCTTGGGTCAAGATGCCTAATCTAGAACAATGTCATGATTAACCGTACCTTTAAAAATAATTGTCTCTAAAGTAAATTTTAAAAAAAACGAACAACATCAAGTGAGTTATTTCAGTCACAGTCATTAGGTCAAGGCAAAGACATGTCACCGAGGCATGTCACTCAGGTTCACCAATCACCTTTATCAAAAGCTGAACATGAGAGGGGAGGCTATTTGTGCGCCTTCCTGGACACAACAGTAAGTAAAATTCCTATTTTGTAATTAAAATATATTATAATTTAGTTCGACCAAAATGTCACAAAATCCCATTAATGTGTAATAGCTCTTTGAGTCAGTTTTAATCAGACCATGAAAGTAAATTTGATGAGACTTGATACAAGCGTACATTTAGTAAATCATATCACCTTTCGTATTAAGTTCAAGCGTAATTTTAATCCATTCAGTGACCTTGGCTCACTATCCGTAGACTTGACAGATAGAAAGTGTACACTTAATATAGTTCCGATTAATTCACTAAAATGCTATTTCTCTACTGTTTTCTCATTATTGAAAGATCATTATTTTGAACTTAAATGTGGGACGTTTCCAGCTTAGACCGAATTTGCGCCAGAATAGTTAGGGGTATAGGGGTAGTGTGGGATGTTGTGGGATGGGTGGGGATACAAAATTAGGAGTTAGCCGTACGTTGCTCCTAGTAATGGGTTTGTTTTCATTTACAGTTTTGGATTTAATTATTTTATTTTGGGGTGATATGTAAAAGATGTATTATTTTCTTTTCCTTTGTTTTCTTTATTATTACTATTTAATGATTTTCTTAATCATTATCCCTACCATTATTATCGATTACTGTCATTAGTATTGTTGACATTTTGTTGTACAATAAATTTTCCTTTAACTGTTTTACCTATTGTTATACTTTTTATTTTACTTTCACTTCATAGTGATTATTATTCAGTTTCTTTCCACGACTTCTGTTTGACTGTCGGCTATGATCCTAGGTCTCGGAATCTTACCAAGATTCTGGGAGATCCAAAGTTTTACGGAGGATGTGGGCACTTCCGAGGAGCGCTGCTTTGAGTAGTGGAGCGATTCTGTGGTTTCCAGGGAGTTTATTCAGGTAGCCTTCCAATTCTGATGTTATGTTCCCCAAGGCTCCTATCACTATTGGTATCACTTCTGCTTTTACATTCCACAGTCTCTGGATTTCTAATCTGAGGTCTTGGTATTTTTCTATTTTTTCTCTTTCTTTTGTTTTTATGTTTCTATCACTTGGAACAGCGACATCAATAATTGTTACTGTTCTGTTGGTCTTATTGAGAACTACAATGTCTGGTCGTCTTGCAGGAATCACCCGGTCTGTTCTTATCTCGAAGTCCCACAGTATTTTGACTTCTTCTGTTTCGATGACTGCTTCTGGTTGATGCATCCATGTTCTTTCTGGGGTTTTTATGCCATAGTTCTCACACAGATTTCTATGTATGTGTTTTGCCACTTCATTGTGTCGTTTGGTATATTCTGTTCCAGCCAGAACCTGACATCCAGATAGTATGTGTTCTGTTGTCTCATCCATGGATTTGCAAAGTCTACATTTGGAATCATTTGAAATTTTCATGATTTTCGTTTTGTGTGCTTTGGTGTTGAGTGCTTGATCTTGTGCAGCTGTTATGAGTGCTTCTGTTTCTGCTTTCAATCCTGCCTCTTTCAACCATTTGTACGTTGATTGCTTTGTTGATATTTCGTCTGCTTGTCGTACATATTGGCCATGTAGAGGTTTCTGTCTCCAGGTATGTGCTAGTTCTTGCTTCGTTGTTTTCTTCCATGTTTCTTTGTCTGTTTCTGGTGGTTGGAATAGTCCACTCCTTTTTACTAATTCTATCAGTGGATCATCTTTATTGTTATTCCAGATGTAGTCCACAAGGCCAATGACTTCTCCTTCAATGACATGTTTAATTTTCTTGAGACCTCGGCCTCCCATTTTTCGAGATACATAGAGTCTGTCTACGTCTGCTTTTGGGTGTAAGGCTTTATGTATTGTGAGTAGTTTTCTTGTTTTCCTGTCCAGTTCATTTATTTCATTTGCTGTCCAATCTATGATACCTCCAGTGTAGCTTACTACAGGTATTGCGTATGCATTAAGGGCTTGTATTTTGTTTGCCCCATTTAGCTTGGATTTCAGGACTTGTCTAACACGTTTTTCATATTCTCTCTTAACTTTGGACTTCACTTCTCTCTGCATATTTTCTTGATGTTGTAGTATCCCAAGATACTTATATCCATTTTCTATTGAAACATCATTGATTTTTCCGATGTCGAATTGCAGGCCCTCTGTTGTTTTGACCTTGCCTTTCTGGATGACAATTCGTCCACATTTCTCAAGGCCGAATTTCATGTTGATGTCTTCACTGCAGATCTTGACAGTATTGATCAGTGATGTGATGTCACTTTCATTTTTACCGTACAGCTTGAGATCATCCATGTACAGTAGATGGCTGATAACCTGTCCTGCTTTCATTTTGTATCCTAACCCTGTTTTCTGGATCACGTGACTGAGAGGGTTCAGGGCAATGCAGAACAGCAGTGGCGATAGTGAATCACCTTTAAAGATTCCACAATTTATTGCTATGTCTGCAATATTTGTGTTGTTGCATGTGAGTGTGGTTTTCCAGTTTTTCATTGACTCCTGAATTAGGTTCTGTATTGATGGCGCTACTTTGTACAATTTTAATGTTTCAATTATCCATGAATGTGGGACTGAGTCATAGGCCTTTTGATAGTCAATCCATGCCATTGCAAGATTTGTTCTTCGTTTCTTGCTGTCAGTCACTATTGCCTTATCAATTGCCAATTGGTCCTTCGTTCCTCTGCTGCCTGGTCTAGCACCCTTTTGTTCATAGTTTAGAATTTTGTTTGTTTCAAGATGAGTCATGATTTTGTTAGCTATAATTCCTGATAGTAACTTCGAGGTGGTTGATAGGCATGTGATTGGTCGATAGTTGTTTGGTGTTGCGCCTTTCTGTGTATCTTTCATAATCAGACTTGTTTTTCCCTTTACCATCCATGCTGGTAAGGTTCCTGGTTTGATTAGTATGTCTTGCAGTTGTTCACCAAGTCTGCCATGTAAGGAGGTAAACTTTTTCAGCCAGAATATTTGTATTTGATCTGGTCCTGGGGCTTTCCAGTTTGCCATATTTCGAACCTTCTTCTTAATGTCTTTCTCACTGATTGTTACGGTGCATTGTTCAGGTGTTTCTTTATGATCAACTTTCAGTTCTTGAATCCATTTGGCGGAAGTGTTATGCGTATTTGTATTGCTCCAAATGTTTTCCCAGAAGGTCTTAGTATCATGAATGTTTGGTATTTGTTGTTCTGTTCTGAAATTTCCTTTAAATTCTTGGTATAGTCTTCCAGGGTCAGTTCGGAATATTTTGTTCTGTTGGAATTGCTGACCTCTTGCAATGTATCTCTTCAGACGGTGACTGAGTCCTTGAAGTCTTTGCTTTGCATCTTCTATTGCAGTCTTAGTGTTTCTGCAGTTGAGATGGTATTTGGCGACCAATCTTGCCTTCATTTTCCCCTTATTTTGTTCTGCTGCTGTCATTTGGCTTATTTCTCTTCTAGTACACTCTATTTTCTTTTCTATTCTTTTCTTCCATGGTGGTATTGATGGTTTCTGTGTTTGTACTGTGTCTGGCCTTATATATCTTTTAATTACCTTTGCGGTGGCGTATATTAGACAGTTGGTTTCTGTAATATCTTTTGTGGGGATATGTTTTAATACTTCATTTGCATTCTCAATTGCTATCCATAGATCTTTGCTGTTTTGCAGCCTTCTTGTTGGTGTTCTGTCTTCATATGACTTATTTTTGTCATGAAGCATTTTATGTCTTCAAACAAGCGTTGCTGTTCTCCAGTGAAGTGGCATGGGATTTCCCCAACGAAGTTATCAACTAGAATTGACTGTTGTGATATTGTGAAATTTTCAATGACTTCAGTATCATTGTATCGGGTTGTAGTGTTCTCTTGTTGTTGTTCTATCTCTTGTATTTCAAGAGCTGTAAGAAGCCTATTTTGTAATATCACTCTCTTCTGATCTAGGAGCCGTTGTTCTCTAATCATATCATCTGGATGGTTTTTTAGCCAGTGTTCATACATGCGTTTTCTATATCTTCTTGTTGTTGGCTGACTTTGATAGTAGGAAACCATGATTTGTATGTTGTCCTCTCTGGTCCATTTCCTCCGAGTTTTTCCATGTGTTTCAGTAGCCCTTTTTTCACTAGAACACCCCGAAACATCAGTGCCTAGCGCAGACCTTGTTAGCCCGGGCGAAGTCTGATCCGGTATGGAATCAAAATTATTATTATTATTATTATTATTATTATTATTATTATTATTATTATATTCAGTCTCTTTCCACGACTTCTGTTTGACTGTCGGCTGTGATCCAAGGTCTCGGAATCTTACCAAGATTCTGGGAGATCCAAGGTTTTACGGAGGATGTGGGCACTTCCGAGGAGCGCTGCTTTGAGTAGTGGAGCGATTCTGTGGTTTCCAGGGAGTTTATTCAGGTAGCCTTCCAATTCTGATGTTATGTTCCCCAAGGCTCCTATCACTATTGGTATCACTTCTGCTTTTACATTCCACAGTCTCTGGATTTCTAATCTGAGGTCTTGGTATTTTTCTATTTTTTCTCTTTCTTTTGTTTTTATGTTTCTATCACTTGGAACAGCGACATCAATAATTGTTACTGTTCTGTTGGACTTATTGAGAACTACAATGTCTGGTCGTCTTGCAGGAATCACCCGGTCTGTTCTTATCTCGAAGTCCCATAGTATTTTGACTTCTTCTGTTTCGGTGACTGCTTCTGGTTGATGCATCCATGCTCTTTCTGGGGTTTTTATGCCATAGTTCTCACACAGATTTCTATGTATGCGTTTTGCTACTTCATTGTGTCGTTTGGTGTATTCTGTTCCAGCCAGAACCTGACATCCAGATAGTATGTGTTCTGTTGTCTCATCCATGGATTTGCAAAGTCTACATTTGGAATCATTTGAAATTTTCATGATTTTTGTTTTGTGTGCTTTGGTGTTGAGTGCTTGATCTTGTGCAGCTGTTATGAGTGCTTCTGTTTCTGCTTTCAATCCTGCCTCTTTCAACCATTTGTACGTTGATTGCTTTGTTGATATTTCGTCAGCTTGTCGTACATATTGGCCATGTAGAGGTTTCTGTCTCCAGGTATGTGCTAGTTCTTGCTTCGTTGTTTTCTTCCATGTTTCTTTGTCTGTTTCTGGTGGTTGGAATAGTCCACTCATTTTTACTAATTCTATCAGTGGATCATCTTTATTGTTATTCCAGATGTATTCCAGATAATAATAATAATAATAATAATAATAATAATAATAATAATAATAATAATAATAATATAAATCAATTAATTAATTAAATTAATTTAGTTATAAGAAGAGGAATTTGTAAAAATCTCAATTTTCTTAATTCAAAATAACGCTTAACTTCTTCATTTAATTGGATTCCTTTCTTTGTGCAACAATAATTTATATTATAGTCTTTTTTGTGCATTGGGTGTGTAATAGTCAGTTTATTAGGCTACTCAGGCACTCATTCCTAATCAGTCTAAGGGTGGGGGTAATTACCACTTGTATAGATGCAGGACTGACGTTTTTACTATTTATATCATCAAAAGCTAATAATGTAAATATGAAGTGAGCAATTTCCTTAACAGTTCTAAAATAGCATCATTGTTATCAGTGATATAAGGGCCTTAAATCGTTCAGTGAGTTTTGACCGCCGTTTCTATAGATAAGATTTGAAGATGAATTTGAAAAATCCTAATTTTCTAAAGAATCATGACAGTTTAGAAATGGCAACATTAGAATCATATACCTCTTGAAAAATGCACTGATACTTTATTGAACGCACTTGTAATGAATACAAGTGCTAAATATACTGCAGTCCTTAAGTATGAAAAATGTTAATTGATATTGTTTAACTTAATTAAAATTAGATTAACAATTAACTCAGTTGCCCTTTTAATTTTTGTCATTGTGTCATTTCTTTTAGTGATTGGAATAAAATTCAAGCATGTATTAAATGATGAGGTTTATTCTCCATGGCATGAATAATGGAGCAGCTTACATCATATTCCCATGCATTTTCATTTAGTTTTTAATTCATTTTCAGTCTATGTTTGGGTGGTCTGTTGCTGGGTTCTCGTTGTTCCGTACGAAATTAAAATTAGAATTAATATCAACTGGTCTTGACATCGTCAAGATTGACCCCAGTTTTCATCGATATAGGAAACTCTGATTTATAAATCTGTTTCCAATGGGATGTTCAACAATATTTGAAACATCCTACTTTTCATAATGAATTAGGACCTTTTTCACTTCCTTTATATCTTTATTTTTTTAAAAGAAGTTTTATGATGGCGTGTGGGAGGAACTCAACTGTGTTTTCAATAATTTGGTATTATTAATGTAATAAATTAAAATTATTTTACGCATTTAAATGATTTATTTAGAAAAGAGGTTGGGAGAGGGGGGACTCTCACTAAATGTATATGAAGTATATTTAATCCAAATCTTGACGTAAAATTAGGGCTACAGTCTTCTCGTGAAATTAACAATTTCATTAAATTTAATAATTTTGTATTTTTATGTTGTCTGTCTTTCCGACTGCAACTTTTTCTTTACCCTGTCAGAAAAGAAGAACACTGTGGCATGAAATCATATCCACTTATAAAGTTTATTTGAAATGTGTTGCCTTCGCAAATTCGACTGTTTCTCTCAAGGTCGTGTGACAAATAGTGTTTATGCGTCAAATGCAAACAGCATCTTTTATATTAGCGGTAATATTTGTTCTATTTCTACTTTTATCCGAACCCTATAAATATGTTTTTTATTTCTTAAGAAATAGAAATTGTTAGGCTATTACATCAGAAAGAGTAAATATAATATTATTACTTAAGAAACAATAACTGTATGTTCACTGTAATGTTTTGTTTCAATTCAAACGTTAACTGTGAATTGCTCTAAAAATAATTATTTTCATATTTGTTATTATTTTTTCTTTAAAACTCGATTACCTCCCGTTGCATCAAATCTAAACCAAAACATCTAGTTGTACAAAATTCGTCAAAGGAACCTGATTGCCACTGTATTATACTAAACCTAAAATGTAGTGTTCTATGTAAGCGTCATTTCAGATGATTGGTCTCATGTAATTAACAATTGTCAATTCTGGTGATCGAGCAGATGGCTCCAGCGGTTGGCAAGAAGGCGGTGGATTCTGTATTGCAGGAGCTTGGATGGCGGGGCCGGTATCAAATCTTACAAGCGATACAGCACCTGTTCTGTTTCTTCCCAATTGCATTCCAAAGTCTGTCCATTGTGTTTATTGGTAAGATGCAGAGAGCTGGCGCGTGCCGCTGTTCAGTCATCTGTATGTATTCATCATTTAGGAGTGGTTGCTCTGTAGTCTATATTTACGTACAGGTACTACTACACAGGAAGATGTGATATTTTTTTTAGTACGTAAAACAGGGTTATAACTATTTGTAAACACTGGTAATGTCTAAATTCAATTTTACGCTAGAAAATGTTATAAATTATAAAATATTTGGACGAAAATTATAACTTAAATAACAAAAGATATTTTGTTTTAGCTAATGTAAATATAAACTTGTTTGAAAAATAACATGTATTATCACTACTTAAATACTTGTGCAGATAGATATTGTATAAAACATTTTAGTGTTACTTTAAAAGTGTTAGTACTCTTATCTTTATCTGATCTTATCATCGACAGTGGAAACATTTTCTATTTCCATGTTTGTTTTATGGCCAAAGCAAGCATACGCATGCACACACACACACACACACACACACACACACACACACACACACACACACACACACCAAAATCTTTGACAACAATAAAGATAAGATCATTTAGAAATTTACTTTACTGTATGGCTGCTATATTAGCTTTACACCATTAATTTAGTTGCTTACAAGTTTGTCAGCAACAAAACAGGTAGTCTTGTCTCATGATATCAGTAGTCATCCCGTCAGGAACAGAACACATAGGCCCTACCCATGATGTTAGTATAGATCAACATATCATTACTAAGAAATGCATACCCTTCCTGTTATAGTATAACATGTCAGCACAACACGTAGTCCCTGCACATAATGTCAATGGTCAACACTTCAATAGAAAATGGAGACCTACACATGCTGAAAGTGTAAGTCAGTGGGTTCAGTAACAAATCAATTAGGGACTACAAAGGATTTCAGAATGAGTTAACACATCAGTAACACAAGGAACCCTTACATATAAGCCAAAAGGTTAATAAACTTCAACAAGTAGGCCGTATGTATACACTCAATAGTTCAAATGTCGATAACACAACTAAGTCCTATATTTTGGTTAATATATATTACATCAGGTAAAAGAAAGAAGCTACACAAGATTTTAGTGTACAAATGGTAGGCCCTACACATGTTTAAAGTATAATTAAACACGTTTGTGTTTGTTTTGATGTTAGTGTAAATCAAAGCGTTTTTAACAGAAAGAAGGTCTTACGCATGATGTTAGTAGTCAAGGCATCAATAAAAAATGTAAGACCTACATATGTTGTTAGTATCAATGCAATCGGTTTAAAAAGGTAGGCCCAGCACATGTTGTTAGTATCAATGCAATCGGTTTAAAAAAGTAGGCCCTACACATGTTGTTAGTATCAACGCAATCGGTTCAAAAATAAAGTAGGCTCTCCGCTTGTTGTTAGTAGTCAACGCGTCAGTAAAACAAGAATGTCATAAATGTGATGCTAATGTAAGTTGTATGTAAAGTATTTTTAGTCAGTTGTCATTAATAAAAACTAATTAGATTTTAAGGTACATATAGATAACGATAGGACTTGAGCATTGTAAATATGTCTTAATGAAACTTTACCAAAGATTTCTCACTTAAAACGATTTCTTCCTTTTACCCCTTCTTTTCTAAAAAAAAAACAAAAAAAAACAGATAAATTTAGACTTTACATTTTATATAAAACAGTTTCTCCTTGACGAATCTGCTTCTGCTGACTAGGCCGAAACATTGAGCACACGTGTTGGAATCTGGACAATTCCACCAGCCCAAGTAACGTCACATACGGTGAATGTAGCGTTACACTGGTGACGAACATGAGTGAAGCAGACTCAGTGGTGCCATGTCCGAACGGTCATCAGTATGTCGAACCACAGGATCGCTCCACAGTCTCAGAGGTTTGAACAGATTTACTTCTTTCTTCAGCCACACCTGTAGGAAAAAATTAATTAGGGCAAATTAATGCCATTAGAATGAATACCAGTAAACATACCGCCATGACAAAGTTACGGTGTTTGAACTAACATCATGCTTTTTACTCTCATACACGACAGCAAGCATTGTGCCCTGTGTTTACACTTTTATAAGCAATGGTTATTTAGTTCGGGCTGCTGTCTCACTCATAAAAGCTTTAGGATAGTTCTAACTGGCTATGGTTGACTGCGTTTCCGATCATCACTTTCATTTGTGCAGCTTCTACGTCACATTCACAACTCGACATCGGATGATCACTTATAACGATGTCAAGCGTTATTAAGAGATTTAGTCCAGTTTAAATACAAAATATTGTTTCGGATTCTTTAATCTACAAACCCTCTGACATATACAATTACAAAACTCTGAAATGGAACTTCGGATTATTTCTTACACATTGCTTCTAACAAATTTTCAATCATTTAATAATTCAGAGCACAATTCGGTACAATTAAAATGACAATTTTTTGAGGTTATTACATTGCACAAATAAATGTGTTTATAGCGTTTACATACATACAACTTATGACATTATTGTAGTTATATTGTGCTTATCCATATGTATCTACCTACCTGTTTCCTTGCGGCTTAAATCTTTCATGTTGATATCTTCTTTAGACACATTTTAAAACAATGATTGCAACTATATCGAAATTTATTTTATATTGTACACGCGCGCGCGCGTAATAAATTTCGATATAGTTGCGTGTGTGTGTGTGTGATTATAGATATAAAAGGTACAGCAAGGTTCATTTTAGTGTAGTTTTAATGTCCGTTGCTGAATTTATTGAGTTATTGGCTTACTAGTGTATTTTTTAAACCCTTGATGAATGGTTTTTAGCTTTTTCATCAAATATTGTAATGGTTACAAAGGAAATTTATTTATTCAAATAATTTATTGGCTTTTAATAGAATGTTCTAAAGATGTGTTAATAAATTCAATTATCATTGCTGAACTATCAGGTTAATAATTTCATTTTTCCAGTTTAAGAAACCTTTACATTTTAATACACAATATTATCACATTACATTTAATGTTGTTGAGACTACTTCCGGGAATGGTGAATATCATTAACTGAATTTGAATTTCTTTGAATTGTTTCCGTGTTGCCGCTTTAGATGTGAAAAAATGACGAGTTCTAACAAAATTGTTTTGTAATGAGTAAAATGGGAAGAATCATTGGCATATATTCATTTTAAGTTTATCTTTTCAAAAGGAAAATATTTCATTCTCAAGTTTTTAAGACAATTCTGTCAGACCTGCGACTGTTTATGGAGAACTGTCTGCAACACACACGCAGACACATTCAGATGCACACATACATAGTACATTTGCAAACTCACAAACACATTACATACTCAAATACTCAATTTGCAATCACAAACTCATTACGCCCTTTTTACTGCAATAAATATTCACGTGACACTGAGCAATGAAGCGTAGAAATCAACAGC